>JAHRBU010000021.1:299804-409676 GCA_019677095.1 Aureobasidium sp. SLJ-2021a | reverse complement strand
CAAAATGGCCTCTTTTTTTTTTTTTTTTTAACGATACCCAAGGGGTTTGCAGCATCATTTTTATATCTTTCTGAAGCGAGGGGCGGGGAATAATATCTTCCTTTTTTTTCAGATTCTTTTTACTTGACGATGGAAGTCCACTTTGTGACCCATGCGGTGAATTCGTCGTCTTTGTCGTTCCAGTCCGTCTTGAGCAGTCCGGCTGCCGAGCACGCATTGTCAATGCATGTGCCGAGGATGGTGTCGACTTGATCGGCGTCGAGCTCGTAGAAAGCGTTGGCAAGGTCGTCAACGGACTCGGGCAGTTCCTTGAGCAAATGCATGAGTTTGTCCAGGGTCAAGATGTTGAACTTTTTCGAAGCAACGTCTGGCGTGAAGGTCTTGAGTCTGCGTTTGGTGATGGCGGCGTAGAGGAATTGTATCTTTTTCAGCTTGTCGGCGGCGGTGTGGAGGCGTTGTTTCATGTCGGGGCGGTCTTTGGGGAGTTTGTTTGCGGCGGAAAACATGTCGTCGAATTCGTCTTGGTCGTCTCTGTCGTGTTGGTCGTCGCTCGTGGAATCGGCATCGTCGTCGTCATCGTCTTCGTCGTCGTCGTCCTCTCCGTCACCTTCTTCCCACTCTTTGAGTTCTTGGATGGCGTCGTTGATGGTGTCTCGTAGCTCTTGAGCCTTCAGGACAGCCAGGCCAGCGATGCCAGTCTTTTCCAGTTGGACCAGAGCGTCACAGGCCTCCCACAAAACGCCAGTAGAAGCGAGGGTATCCTTGGAGTGGTTTGACGAGTTTTCCTGTCTGGCAACATCGAGGACTTCTTCGAGGAAAGAAACCATCTCGCGCATGACTGTGCGGACTTTGGCAACGACCTGGTGGTGCAGGAAGACGCCCCAGATGTCAGGACGGCAAAGTTCGACGGCGGACATCATGGCGGGAAGACATGTTTGAGTGGCGTCTCGGAGGACTGCGGTGACGGCGGTAGGGGTGAAGGGCTTGTTGATCAGGAGGAGAGCGAGCTTTGTGGTGTGGGCCTTGAGCAAGGTGGCACTGTCGCGAAGCACATGCAGCGGGTTTGGCGGGTTGGGCGGGAGTTGGATTGAGTCGTCGGTGGGAGCGTTGGGAGCGAGGGAGGCGAGGAATCGAGCGACCAGAGCACGCTGCGTCTGCGCAAGATCTATGAGTGTCTGTGAGGCGGCCATGGCTGGAGTGTGTCGTTGTGTGTGCGGAATGCGACAAGTTTGAACAATTTGTCGAGAAAGTCGCCAAGAATGATGGCCGTCGGTCGATCAATCAAGTCGGCGCGCGTCCCCCAGCCTCGTCAGCGTCGCGAACCGGCATGGTTAAAGAGACTCTCTCTAAATGTCGCCAACCCTCGTCGTCGACGTCGGCGCATGGTCCCTCAAGACTGGATACACGTCGTCTGACAGCAATGCCGACTGCCACGTCGCTCCCAACTGCATCGCCAAGTCGCGCGACAACAAGACGTATGTCGGCTCGCAGCTGTCGCAATGCACCGACTATGGTGACATGACCTTTCGCCGTCCGGTGCAAAAGGGCTACATCGTCAACTGGCCTGCCGAAGTCGCCGTCCTGGAGAACGAGCTCCAACACCTTCAGTGCGACTCTTCCGACACCAATCTGATCATTACCGAACAACCCAATGCCCCGCTACAGCTCACCCAAAACCTCGACCAGATGGTCTTTGAGCACTTTGACTTTGCTGCCGTCTACCGCACCATCGGTCCCTCGCTGAACGCCTACAACAACACTCGCTCCCTGTTCGGCGACCCTGCCCTCGCAGACCCATTGGCCATCCAGCCAGCCGATGCCCTTCTGGTCGTAGACAGCGGACACAGCCACACAACAATCACCCCGACCCTGCAAGGCAGGCCCATCCACCCCGCCGTGCGCCGTCTCGACGTCGGCGGCAAGCACCTCAACAACTACCTCGCCGAACTAATCTCCCTGCGCCACTTCTCCCTCATCGACGAACCCCACATCGTCTCGCAGATAAAAGAAGACGCCTGCTACCTCTCCACAAACTTTTCCCACCAACTCGATGCCGCAAAACTCAAGGATCCGTCCATCGTAGTCGACTACGTCCTCCCCGACTACGAACGCCTCCACCGCGGTTTCATTCGCCCCCACGATGCCTCGCACAAAGCAAAACTCGAACGCCTGGGCGTACGACAACCAGACGACCCCCTGAGCACCCGCGAAGAAGTCTTTCCTCTGGCAAACGAACGCTTCGTCGTCCCCGAAATGCTCTTCACACCTTCAGATATAGCCATGCCGCAATCAGGCATCGCAGAAACAATACTCCAGAGTCTAGAGTCCTTGCCCGAGTTACTATGGCAGCCAATGCTCGCAAACATCCTGCTGGTGGGCGGCAACTCTCTAATCCCCAACTTTGCGCAAAGAGTAGAGACGGGAGTAAGGATGTTGGCCCCCGAGGACATGATTGTCCGTGTCCGCAGAGCTGAAGAGTGAGTTTCTTCTTTCCCCCCCCCCCCCCCCCCTTTTTTTTTTCTTTCTTTTCTTTCTCAAATCTGGACGGACAAAAAACGCTAATCCAAACACAGTCCCATAACATCAACATGGCAAGGAGGCTGCCGCATGGCAAACGACCAAGCACTGCTAAACAACATTCTCATCTCCAGACAGGAATACCAGGAACACGGTCCCAACTGGGTGACCCGACAATTCGCAACTAGACGACCCACAAATGCAAAAGAATGAAAAGCCGCCACTTTTTTGACAAGGCAAAATGCTTTTACGGGATTTTGGCATGTAGTGGATGTTATTCGATACAGAAAAGCAAGCTGTGGTCAATGAAAAGATGGGGAAGCGTAGCACAAGGCAAACCAAGATACCAAAGCAATAGGTCGGTACAGTAATGTGCTGATTCAGTCGGACACAATGAACACTCTGTAATGGACACTTGCAATGGACACAAAGATGCCAAACACAATGAATGAAAATCTGTAGATTTTGGCAATCGAAGCCTATACCATTCTTGAATGCAAGGGAAAAGAATGAATGACCATTGTAACGCCTAGCCCCTCGTCCCAAAACAATAGACACCACCCAAACACCTTCGCCAATGCCACGAACAAAAGTAATGCTGACAAACATCCATAAACTCAAAAGACAAATGAAAACGACAAAAGGAAAATGAGTGTCCAGCCGCCCAGGGATATGAATAGATATAGACATTCTGCTCCCAACACACCCATAAAGACAACAAGGCAACATACAAAGAAAAAATTTGTACCAGGTGTCCCAAGGGTAGAGAGCGAGGCGTCATCAGGCACGACCAAACCAGGGTGACCTTTGACCCTTTTTGCGGCCAGAAATGAACAATGTCAACCACTGACGCTCGGTAGTACGCTCCGGGGAATCATAACGCGTCTAGCGTCCGAACTGGGCAAACAGCTCCCCCATGTCCGAATCGCCAAACGACGTCTCGATCCTAGTGAGCTCCGGCAGTGTCGGTGGGGGTGAGAATGCCTCTCTTGACGAGGGAGAGTATGCAGGTCGCTGTTGAGACGACGATCGACTGACTCTGCTCTGCGAACTGTATGTTCGGTGTGAAGCAGGTCTCTCGGGTCTCTGAGCTTGCGTGGCCTGAGAGTATTGCGAAGATTGTGTTTGAGTCTTGGACATGGGCGACAATGGCGGTAGGATTGGGGGGTGCTGTGCGGTTTGTGTGGTGTAGAGGCTCGCCGGTCTTTCGCTTGAAGAGTCGCTCCGGACAGTCTGTGTACGCTCTGTGGTGGGGCGGACCTCCTCGGGCTCGTCTAGCATCATGGCATCAGGGCCTTGGGGCATGTCGTCGTCGACCACGGCGGATGCGCTGTTGTGGGAGTTGAATGTGAAGAGACCGCTCTTCCTGCGGGAAAACCACGAGCTGCTCTTTCTCTTTCTCAGCGGAGGCTGAAGGTTGTCTTGGCCATGCTTGACGACGACGTAATCTTCATCTGCGGCGCGCTTGAGGCCTCTGGAGCTGGTAGTGCTGTTGGAGTCTGGTCGGTCGGAAGAGGCGGTCTGTGGAGGGTGTTGTGAAGAAGGAGTCGAGACGAGAGATGTGCGCGAGTTGCCGAAGCCGCTCTTCAGGCTCGACAGGGAAAACAGCTTCTGCATGCTGATGGATCTGCGTCGGCCATTGTTGCTGGGGCCTTTGGGCACAGGCAGCTGGGAGCCGAAACTGTCGTGGCGGTGGTTGTCGTGGTGCGACATGGCTTCAATGTGGGCGAGGTCGAGCTTGGACGACGTGTCGTGGTTGTTCAGCTGATATGCTGCAGGTAGGTGATGCAATTGAGAGGAGCTGCCGGCAAAAGAATTCGTGTCTTGTCGGTGTAGAGAGTCGGTCGAGGGTGATGCAGACTTTGAAAGGTCGGGCGTGGAGAAATTGCTCGGATGCTTTCTCGGGAAGGTGGTTGAGTTGCTAGGCGAACCAAACGGCAGCGACGATGTACTTGCAGATACGTTTCGCGCGTGTTTGGCAGATGCCGACTGCCAGCTGTTGCTATGCTGCTCGCTGCTGGTGCTGCTGCAACTCGCTCCAACCAATTCGATCGGTGTTGGCGGGTGAGAGGACAATGGGCTCGGTCTGGAGGGGAGCACCGGAGCCCTTCCATGTGTCGCGATAATGCCCAACGACGGCACTCTCTGCCTGTGCTGAGAAGGCTGCGACATGATCAGACCCCTTGAATGAGTATCTCCGTCCTTTGTCAAGTATCGCCGTGCGCTACCTGTCTTGTCCGACTCGCTACTGTGCTGAAGCAGCGTGGGGGTGAACACCATGTATTAATTCTTGCCGACGGGTTATCAAAAGTGGCCCCCCTTTTGTGTTTTGGCTTCGTCAGATCCTTCTGTCTCTACGCCTGAACCATCCACCGCTGAAACTCCTGGCCCAGGGAGTTCGTGGACTGAGCAACAACAACGACCATCCACAGTCCATTCGATGCAAAGACCATCCAAACCCTAGTCTAGCCAACGTACCCCTGCGTACCCTGAGTACCTAGGTTGACCCACCGTTTCATGCATACCTTCTCCGCATGTCTGTGCACCGTTTCAGGCCCGTGTGAAACTGTCATGTACCCGTCTGTCTGCACGCCAACGACTCTACGTACTGTGTTTGAAAGAATGAACAAAAAGATTGATATGTTTGGGAGCCAAACTACAAAAGCTGGAAAAGAATACCCCTCCGCTCGACGCCTGCCCTATACAAGCCATTGTCTTCTCTTGCCCAACCCACAACCAACAGAGGCCATGACTCCAGATATCCCTCAACCTGCAGTCACCGCCTCCTAGTCATAGCCCCGGAAAGGTAACGAACGACTCCGCAATAGCATCTGCTTTTGCCTTCCATGCCCTATACGTTTCCATCCAATCCTCGATCAATGCCATATCCGTGGCGACAAGTCATGCAGCCTATCTAATTGGTCGAGGTTCCCGAAGTGTGCAAGACATTCACATCGCCTGCGTGCTTTGTCTCGCTCTGCTTCATCTTCGAGGCTGTTCCATCTTGCACCTGCACAGCATCGCCGTGTCTTGCCGTCTCCCTTTCGTCCTCGTTCAGTGGGGGTAGTCCAGAAGAAGCATCGCCCTTGGAAGACGACGCGATCGATGGATTGCGCTGTTGTTCTGGTTTTTGCTCGAAAAACTCAACGTGATCTGCATCTCGGTCCTTGTCGTCGTTGCGGATCATCTCGGTCAAGCTCTTGAAGTTGAACATGGATTCTGTGTTCACATCGTTGCCCGGAGTGCCAGATTGTGTGTCGGGAGTACCTGTACCGTCGTCCAGAACTGTCGCACTGGCGTTAGGAGACATCTGATTGTTGGGCGACCGTTGCTGATAGCTTCCAGGTGCAGAGTCTAGCATCGAGGACGCCGCCGATGAAGCGTTCGAGATATGGCGAAGGTGAGAGCGATTCTGAAGTGCTTCCGGGAACGAGATGGGCTGAGTTGTCTGAGGCAGATTGGCTCTCGATTCTTCGAGATGCCTCTGAGAGTCGGCCATTTGCTCAGCAACCTCTGTGTTTAGGGTAGATGTGGGTTCGCTGAGTGGACTGAAGCCATAGGCGGTTGTGGCAGGTGCTTTGCCCTTGCCAACAATCGGAGGAGCGGCTGGTGGAGGCGACGAGGTTGTCGATACAGCCGTTTGAGGTCGCGGAATGTTACTCGTGGAGCGGGTCATATCAGACCAAGCAGCTGCGCTGCCGTTCATGCTGGCACTGTAAAGACTTCCGTTCTTCTTCGCGACCTTTTCTGCCTTCTTCGCCTCCTTCGCAGCTTCTTTTTCTCGCTTCTTTGCTTCTTTCCTCACCTCCTTCTCCTCTTTCTTCTTGCGATCCTCTTCAGAAGCTAGAGACATTCGAATAGCCTCCATCATCATCAGGTCTTCAAGATCGTGAGCGCGACTTCTTCTGCCTGACGGACGAGGCTCTGTGCTTGACCCCTGACCTTCTATGTGAGCGATCAGTTCAGACAGACTACCTACTTGACCGTTGTCAGCTCTTGGAGTGCCGGATCCGCTTGCGCTAGCAGAATTGTCCGCCAAAAGCGTACGGCGCCGGCGACCGAGACCGCCGAACGAGCGTGAGTCTGGTGGCTGTTGATTGCCCAGCATGTACGCAGCATTGTGGAGGGCAGTCGCAGCAGCAGATCGTCGCAGTGCATGCGCTCTGGCATCGGCAAGCTTCTTTGCCCAGTCCGGTCGAACTCGATCGGTAGTGATGACAGTGGGGGCGGATGCTGATAAAGAGGTCGTGCGTCTTCTACCATGCGGTACAGCCAAAGAAACGGATGACGCGTCAGGAGACGGGCCGCTTGTTGGAGCCGGACTGCTGACTGGGCCAGAGTACACAAGACCCCTGCGGAAAGACGGAGGTTGGTAGCTGACACCGAACTCAGGCGTCACACAGAAAGGACATGCAGCGGGTTCCGAGACCAACAAGCCTTCCTCGTCAGTCGTGGGATTTCCCTCATCATCGTGATGTTCCGGAGGGTGCGGATCAGGACGCTTGATTTGTACAAAGCACTCGGAGCAGATGGGCTGGTCGCAACAGCGAGTTTTGTTGAGATGTGGAGGGTAGTACATGAAGCAGATGGGGCACTCTGCAGCGTCCTTGTACAGAACAGCCTCGAGAGGGGAGCCGTTGACTCGCGGGTCTCGTGGCAAGCGGATCTCTTGAGGGGCAATCGAAGTAGACGAGGCGTTGTTGTTCTTGTTGGAGGTGCTCAAGGATGCCAGCGTCTTTGCACGGTCGCGGAAGAGACCTCTGGATGCCGAGGCTGAGGGTAGAGATGCAGTACCTGGACGAGGGAAGGTGGCGCTCTGGGGGGTCGAGGTATGGTCGGATTGATATGACTGGGAGCGCGAAGAGATAGGAATAGTGAGCGAGTCGACATCGCTGCCAGTGGTCGGTTCGAGATCGGGGAGCGGAGGATCGTCAGCAGCGGGGAGGGGCAGTCCGCGTGCTACAGCTACAAGCTGATTCTCGGTCCACGAGTCGGAACGGTCGTTGAGGCCTTTCCAGAATGGCGCCAGACGACGTTCGATCTGGATGGTGTCAGTGACATGTTTGTGTTGTGGATAGTAGATGGCATACCATGAGTTGGCGCACGACGGTCTTGTTGAAGTCCTCGGGGCCAACGTAGGTTCCTAGCGTGACGAGGTAGCCACCGTCGACGCCTTCCTCCTTCATACTCCGCTCTCGTTCATTCTCTCGAGCCACACGCTCCTTGTCGCGCTTGCGTGCTTCTCTCTCTTGCTTGGTCTCGCGACGGGGTTCCTCGGTGCGTGATTGGTCTCCTCTACTGCTGGAGCCCAGATGAAGGAAGGACAGGTTCTGTCTGCTGCCACGGCCACTACGCACATTGTAGATGGAGTTGTCGTTTGTGGCATTGCTGGAGCTTGCATTGTTGGCCGTGTTGGAGCGCGGTCGCGAACCCGTCGTTCTCGACTCCCTGGTGGAGCTGTTGGTGTTCCCCATGGCGGAGCGATGGACTGCCTCTCAGGCACGTTGCGGGGAAGCACTTGAGAGACGGCGCATTCCACGCTCAAGATGCGAGTATTTCTTGGCCAGTCGACTTCATGCGACAAACAGAGGGATGGATGCTGTGAGAGACGGGGTGGGCACGTGGGGGTGGGAAACGGATGAAGATGGAAGCGTTCCAATAGCAGAATAGGCGAAACAGGATCGAGGTAGATAGTGTTGGAGCAACGGCCGACAAGGTCCGCCCTCGCTTTGTGCTAGTAAATAGCCGTTTCGCGAAGCCGCCGACGAAGAGAGATATGCCGTCAAGGACGACGACCGATTCACGCTGTAGATGTCGACAACAACGACCATGACACGAGAAACCTTTTCCAGCATTTCTTGCTGAACCACGACATCGCCGTCTTGTCTCGAATCATCACGCCGATGACGACGCCCGCTCTGTGCCCCGGAAGCCAATCAAACACATCTTCTCGACCAACTCGACCGAGGAAGCCGCCCGCTCTTCCGCCAACAAGTCCCCCAAATCCCTCAACTCAACAATTGCTGTGGACAATTTCACTTTTCAACACTCAATTCATCACTCGTCTCTTGCCCATCTCTCACGTAATCATTATGCCTGTCCGAAGAAGTATACATGAAAGTACCCGTGAACCCTGGAGCGGCTGATCTCAATCTGTCTGCTTCAATCCGTCTCCTGTCAGTGCCGTCACAGCCCTGTCCAAAGACACCAATTTCAACGCCCTTTCACGAACTTGCTCGGAAGGCTTCACATTCGGAAAGCCTTCTGTCTGGATCAAACATACTCATCCCCCTTCATCCACCCGAGTTGTCTAGATTGTAGTCAGCATGTGCTCGTCCTCGACTCAACTCTCATGTCTTTACTCACTTCCACATATGCAGCTTATCCCAATCCTTGGTAAAACTCTTGACCTTGCCCTCTTCAACCTCAAACATAGCAGCCGCGCTCCAGGTAGCCTTGTTCCCAGTCTTCTCAATCCCATTGTGCGGCTCACCACAATGGCTTCCCTCAGCCGTATACCTCAACAACACATGTCCATCCTTGGCAAACACCTGATCATAGCTCACAATCCGCAAATCGGCAATGCTAGCCATGACATGTGAATGACTCTCTGCATAGTCTTGCGGTGACCCGACACCGGGAAACGTGGTGGGAGCCCAGAACCAGGCATCGTCTGCACAGAGGTGAGAGACGGATTCACGGCCTTTGTTTTCGGTGGGTGAGTAGGCGATGCGCATGTATTCTTTGACGAGCGAGATGTTGGTTTCTTCTTCTGGGGATTGGCTTGTTGTCATTCGTGCAGGTGGCATCTTGTTCGAGGATCCGCTGGATGACATCCTGGTGGTTTGTTTGAAGGGTTTGTTTGTTTACTGGTAGTTGACTGTTGTCGAGACTCGAGCTGTCGACCCGGTGGAGAGAACACTTTGTATGACTGGCTATGATGGCGTTCTGCATGGTGATGCAGGTCATGACATCAAGGTACCGTTCTCCGCACCGAGGCAGACACTGCCTGATCTGCAGTGTTGACACCATGTTGGGACTTGTGTCAGGAATCAACTTTATCTCTGATCAAGAGGGGGAGAAGTAGATTTTCAGTGGACGCATCCAAGTTATGCAATATAATGTGTAAAGAAAGCAGAGAGGGATATCAAAAAGACTTGTCAACCAACCCAATCGTAAAACGCCATAACGTGAGAGGACACTCAGCTCCAGTGGAGACTCATCTGAGCGCGATGCTGATCTCTTCAGGCATGTCTTGCTCGGCCTGTGGGCTCTGAGCAGGTGTCAACCAAGGAGCATCCTCAGCCTGGGGCAGCGTCAGGTTCTTGGCTGCTCCCTTGTTGACATAGTCCTTGCCAGGCCTGTCCCAGGCAAAGTCAAGATACTCTGCCAGATGCTCCTGAATGCCATCTGCCATGATCTGAACACCGTGCTTGCGGTTCAAGCTCCACTCGTGGTCTCTCTTCCAGCGACCAGCAAGCTTGACAGTCTCTTCACCACCCTCGAGACCATCAAGGATACTACGCCACACTGACATTGTCTTCTCTAGCTCGCCAGCATTACTCACACCCATAACGCTGACACCGAGCTTCTGACCTCCGACCTGCTCATTCGACTCACGGGTCCATGGGACACCGGATGCAGGGTCACCTCTGGAGCCAACGCTTGCTCCCTCGGACAACCACGACTCGAGGGCGTATCGAATCGCAATAACTTCAAGACGTTCTCCGTGGCGATCACAGAAGTCGCTCGCACGACGGATGGCTGCTCTAACACCAGGACCTGCAGGATGCCAATCGCCCTGGCCCGCCACAGGAGGACCTGCACGACGCAGAAGACCCATGCCTAGTGGTGAGGCATTGGGGACAACGTCAACGCCAGCAGCACGCAGACGTGAAATGCCGGTTGTTGCGAGTGTGGTGTTTTGTAGTGTGAAGTTTGCGTACGACATGACGGCATCGAGAGGCTCGCCAGTCTCGCGAAGGACACGCTCAGCGAGCGAGCAGAGCAGGGGAACGGGGTATCCAGAGATACCAACATAGCGCAGTGTGCCCTCCTCGTCGCGGATCCGACGCAACTCTTTGATAGCCCCAAGGACTTCATCCTCGCTCACAAACTCGACGTCGTGGCAGTAGACAATATCGAGGTAGTCGGTGCGGAGTCTCTGCAGACTGCGAGCGACGCTTTGGCGGACCCACTCGGGGGAATAATCGAACTCGTCTCCGGCAATGCGGCCGCACTTGGTGATGTAGAATAGGTCGGAGCGAGGCACGTGTGCGCGTACAAACTCTGTGTCAAGAGCGGCTCCTAGCAGTTCTTCGCTGGGGCCATAGTAGGGGCTGGTATCGAATGCTCTAATGCCAAATTCAAGTGCCTCTTGCACCAAGCCGACCGTGTCCAGCTTGTTCACGTCGTTGTATTGTGAGTTGAAAACGGCACACCCGAAGACGAGGGGTGGAAGGATTGATGAGAGTCGCTGGGCAGGCTTGCCCTTGGTTACTGTCGAGGCCATAGGATAGTAGCTATGTGTCGTTCGTGCGAGATGGCGAGAGCAGTTTCTATGATGGCTTCGGAGTTTCGGTCCGGTAAGTTGGAGAATGGTTTTCCAAACAGTAGAGATTCGAAAGGGTATGGAGGACAAAGAGTGAGATGTGGATAGAACTTGAAGGAGAGAAAGGCCAGCAACAGCACTAAGAGAAAACAGTTGAGAGGAAGAAAGCGTCCTAGCTCCCAAGATCCATGATATCTAGACTACAATTTTTGGGCGCTCGGAGCCGGAGGGATTGAGCAAACTCACGATCTTTGGTGTGCTCGTGCACAAGACACGACGGCGCGATCGCGCCGCGAGATAACCTCGATCCAATCATTCGGCCATGCTTGTGCTCGATTCGTTCTAGGCTGTGTCTAGCCTCTGTCACGTCAGATCTTGATTTCTGAGCAACCTGCCTGCAAGCTGCCCTTTCCAACCGGAAACGGCAGCGCGAACTCTCCGTGAGCGATCGGCAAATCAGGGACGACTTTCTGCAGGGTAACAGGGTTGCTTTGATCAAATAGATAAGATAAACGATCTCCATGCCAACTTTACAGATACAGCGAGGTGCTGATGATAGCCGGATGTTCAGACGTCGTCGAGACTTATCTGATTCCGTTTGTCTGATCGATCAATGATGGTCGCTTTCACTAGCGACCCTGATGAGAGGGACGAAGTGACAAAGTGGTAAAGTACGCATACTGGTGCCTGGACGAGTCCTTGAGCGGAAGAAGCCGCGACTTCCTGCAGGGCTGGTTCCGTCAACACCCATCCATAGCAGAGGCGACGGCGACCTCTATTCTTCCTCCTTTTGTGCGCAACATCATTTGCGCATCACCACGTTCCAGTCTCACTCCTCTGGCGACTTGCGCACTACACAGCAACCGACCTTCAACATGGCTGAGCAAAGCATGTATCACGAGATGTATCGCAATGCGAGGTAACTTATGCGCAGTTCATCTCATCACTATCCAACATTGTGCTGAGAAGGACATGTAAAGCATCGGCGGCACACTCGCAGATACCCTAGACGATCTCATTAGCAGTCGTCGTATCGAGCCTCAGCTTGCCATCAAGATCATGACCAACTTCGACAAGGCCATCGCGCAGGTGCTGGGCGAAAAGGTCAAGGCCAGAATGAGCTTCAAGGTAAGAGACCGGTGATTAATCTCTTCCAGTGCCCCTGTTTTCGTTTTTCCCCATGTGCACTCAGTGGTTCCCGACAGCCTATCGCATCTCTTGCTACTCCATGCTAGTCCCTGTATTGTTCAATGTCTGTTCAATGCTGATCCAAGTTCACAGGGACACCTCGATACATACCGTTTCTGCGACGACGTGTGGACCTTCATACTTAAGGACGTCAAGGTAAAGCTAGATAACTCGCAGCAGATCGAGGTCGAAAAAGTCCGAATTGTCAGCTTGCTGAACGCCAACTCTGCCCACAACAGCGGAAAGAAGTAGAAGTATTTCAACAGGCATTACAAATGATGCCACTCTCGAGCACATTCTGGCCACAAAGGTACAATGTATTGATCTGAGTTCATGGCGTACTGGCGCACTCAAAGGGGTATGGAGGGATGATAATGGATACCCGGCACTGAGAGTGCACTGAGAGGGAACAGAGTGGGAAAAATTTTTAGTAAACGGTCAAAGTGGAAAGCAAGCATTCCATCAAGATTATAGCTCCATTCTCATGATCTTTGTCCAATGCGTAAAGAGCGGAGGTGTATTGAAAGTGATTGGTCAAGGGTTCCCTCACCGCCTTGTGCTTGGCAAAAATCGAGTTGAATGCGGAGACTTTTCGAGCCCGACCGCGGCAAAAAAGTATACCATCTTTTTGCGCTTCTGCAATCACCTCGCCATCCAACTCAAAACACCTTGATTCTGCTCTCGCCCGACCAAGAACACATCGCTACGAACCGAAATCTGTTGATTCCGCCGTCCGCCCTTCCGGACCAACACCACCATGCCCGCACCAACCGCCCTCCAAAGAGTTGCTCCCGAGGAAATCGCTCAGAACTTGCACGAGACTCCTGTCGCAACCAACAACGAAGATGACGAGATGCTCATCAGCACTACCGACGCTCCCGCCGTTCAAGACGCTGCCCAGACCTCAGAAGACACAGCCATGACCGTCGACTCGCAACCGCTCTTCGCTGCCGAGAAGGCCACCACCGCTCATGTTCGCTCCGAATCTCGCAAGGTCGCCGTGCCGCCCCACCGCTGGACTCCTTTGAAGAACGCATGGCCCAAGGTCTACCCTCCCCTGGTCGAACACCTGAAGCTGCAGTGCAGAGTCAACACAAAGAACAAGAACGTCGAGCTCCGCACAAGCAGATTCACCGACGACACTGGCGCTTTGCAAAAGGGCGCAGACTTTATTCACGCCTTCTGCCTGGGCTTCGATTTGGACGATGCTATTGCATTGCTGCGTCTGGATGATCTGTACATCGAGACTTTCGAGATCAAGGATGTCAAGACGCTTCAGGGCGAACATCTCGGCAGAGCTATTGGCAGTATGTGGCACTAAATCATCCCGCTCTTCTGCTTGTAACATTCATGCTGATTGTGTTTTTAGGAATTGCTGGAAAGGACGGAAAGACCAAGCACGCCATCGAAAACGCAAGCAAAACTCGTGTCGTGCTCGCCGATTCAAAAATCCACATCCTGGGTGGTATGTTGCATCGAGAGAGTTCTTTGTTTGGCGATACTGACCATTTACGCAGGGTTCAAGAACATCCACATGGCTCGCACCGCCATCGTTTCCCTCATTCTTGGTAGCCCGCCAGCCAAGGTCTACGGCAACCTTAGAACCGTTGCATCGAGAATGAAGGAGCGCTTCTAAGTGCACTATCACAACACATGCATGAAAGAAAAGAAGATGAGCATACAGTCAGGTGAATAGGGGGTGCTGTTGGGAACGATGATCTATTTCCTATTCGGCCGTCAAGGCGAGCAAAGGCGTTGGTGGTTGGGTGTACCTTTTTCGACAAAAACTGGGTAAAAGGCATATGGGACGGCGTTCTCAGTATCAAATCATGAGCTTGCTGATTTGCACGCGAAGAATCAACACGATATTACAACAATTGGCTTCTCGCTGTTCCGCATTCCCTAACCAATGACGCTTTTGTGAGTTGAAGATCAATAAGAAACAGGTAAAAGGAAACACTTCATGTTCAGAGGCCAGGCTCTTGCAGAGATTGGAGGAAGGGTATGACGGGGAGTGGTAGCAGTGAAAAAGTAGGGGGTTGTTCTGCGAGTCTCTCCGTCAGGTAGGAGGCTATGATGCGTACTGATTTGATACACCAAGATGTCTCCGAGCTGTCAATCATCATGAAACTAGTCTCGTAAGTAGCAAGTGAACTGATAGAACCTTCCGGCCGGGCTTTGCATGCCTGTTTGTTGTTGTTTGCGCGCAACGGAGTTGCCCTTTGCTGGAGTTTTGGTTCTTTCTCACTTCTTTCGCTCTATGTTTCTCTCTTTCACTCTGCTCACCTTCTCAAACTCGTCACCTTGTCTCCTTACAAGAATTTTCCACACCACAGTCACACCACAGTCGCATCACAGTCACACACTCGTTGTAAGCAAAACAGTCTTTCCATCTTTTCTATAATTCTCCATCTAACAAGCAACAGATGGCGCCTCCTAGCACAAGCTGCTCCGTGTGCGCCAAACCAGGCAAGGCGTGCTCAGGCTGCCACAACAGCTTTTACTGCAGCCCCAAGTGTCAGAAAGTTGATTGGAGAACTCATCGCATACTCTGCAAGACCTTCAAGAGCTTCGGCGACGACCACCGCCCTACAACTAGCTCCAAGCGTGCGATTCACTTCCCCGAGAAGGGCAAGTGCGCATTCATCTGGGTCGAGACACGCTCCGAGGACTCTTCATTTCCAACCTGGACGACTCCTGACCTTCGTGTCATCTTGGGCGAGGATGATCCCAAGACCCTGAACATGCCGCGCGATTTTGCCGCAGAGAAGGATCCGAGACACATAATCGAGATCAACTACCGTGACGCTTTCACAAAGTTCGGCTTGACTTCCAATCAGAGTATCGCTAGCATGGTCTATGGCAGGACCAATGTTGCTTGGTCCGGTCCAGTTGTCGCATGTGGCCGCGGTCACCAACGCCTTTCTCACATCTGCGAAGACCTGGACACTACCGACCTTCGTTTTCTGGACGAGTTCCTTCAATGCTACGGAGCCATTAGAGGCGTTCGCATCAACTGCAGTGTTACACAAGCCCTTCACGGCAAGCCTATCTTTGAAGAGATCTTCATCCAAGAAAGAGATGCAAGCGAGCTGTTTTCAGAGGGTCAACAGTCCCACATCGCTCATCGAATCGGTACTCCCCTCCGTGCATGCCTCGAGTTCCCGTCCAAGGATATGGAAGATTCAGACATCCCTATGGAGTACGCGTACGCTACGTGGCTCCACATGAACTGCGACCTCGACACCAAGCACGACTTCAAGACTTGGGCTAACGCACCCGAGTATTGGCGTCAGTACCAGGGAAATGCCATCGTTGTGAGGCAGGGCAAGAGGCGCCTTTGCCCCAAATACATCGAAGCGCTGTCTTCTTGGTGCTGGCAGAATCTACAACCCGAGTTTGAGGCAGCCATGGAAGAGCCAAAGGCCAAACGGATGCAGGTCCTAGCTCAAGTGACCAAAGAGAACTTCGAGCTCTACCGAGATGAGTACGAAAAGGAAGGCAAGACTCCGAGCTACAGCTGGGACCCGATGCGGGATCACATGAACGGTCTTCTCGAGCGCACCATGATTCCTAGACCCAACAATGGTCCCACCAACGCTGTTCGCATCAACTGTAACTACAGCCAGAAGACCTACAACAGACCCATCTTCGAAAGCGTCATCGTCACCGACAGCACGATCGAAACGATGATGAAACCTTGCATGCTCGACGATCATTCGTCTCAAATTGCTCGTCGCATTGGTACACCTCTTCGCGCATACAACGAGCACCAGCATGGAAGAAGCTCCGACAGCAGCAGCATCAACTGGCCGTACGCCGTCTATCTTCACATGTGCTGTGAGCTCAACAATAAGGAAGACTCTGACACCTGGGGATGGGCACCAGACTGCTGGAAGATGAACCCCGGAGATGCTTACGTGATCAGAGAAGATGGTGGGCCGCTGTGTCCCAGGTTCCTTGAAGCGCTTTGCGCCTGGTGCTACCAAGAGTTGCAGCCGAAGTTCGAAATGGCCATGGAGGAGCGCTTTACTGTTCCGGTGGACAACAGAAAGAAGGTCCTTGCTCTGGTCACCAGGGAGGGCTTCGAGGCGTACAGAGAAAGGTTTGACAGAGAGGGCAGGGTTGCAGACTATGGCTGGGACCCAATGAGCGAAATGATGAAGAAGATGCTTCTCGCAGGTGAAGATGAGCTTTGAAGGCGCCGAAAAGAGGAGACTCAAACTCGAATCACATCGAAAATGGCAGGTTTCTGACATTATCAGAACACCACTGGCCAGCTACTCTGAGTGGCAAGAAGTCTGTTTCCATGTATATTATCTCGAAGGAGTCATGTAATCACAGTGCGGAGCCACATCGAGCTCAAGGAATGGATCGGATTCTTTGCTTACTCCCGTTCCTACCTCCTCCCCATACGCTCTGGACTGTCAAATCTCAAGATCGGTCTTCCTCCCACGGTGACAGGCAATGATGTTCAGGATGCTATACAATGCACAGCTGTCTTTCAAAGTAAAAGTGTAGCCATGAAATGGACATCGCTCCCTTCTGAAAGTATTGCGTGTTCTCACAGCTACAGCATGACAGTCTCTAGCACACGGACATGTACCAATAGACTCTCTTAGCTCCTAATATCTCACTGTGGACTCACTTCCTCTCCGATCCTCACATAAACAATCCATCCTCGGGCGGCGCACCCAACAGCTGCTCCCCCTGAATCTCCCTCAACAACCCATCCTCGTAATCCTCGAGATCGAAATCAACACAACCACTACTAGCCCACTTTCTCGGCGACAAGAAAAACGAATGCCCATTCACCCCTTTGTCAGACAAGATTCTCAAAAGACATTGTCCCGCATCTTGTACAGTTGCAAATTCAATGCCTTTGCTCTGCACATGCTCAAAATCTTCTTCGGAGAGGATGTTGGTCCTGACGTACCTATAGTGTCAAAGTCAGTATCGCGGCGACGAGGCAGCAAGGCAGCAAAGGGGGAAAAGGCTTACCAAGGCGAAATCACATTCACACGACTACCGTAGAAATGCGCGGTTCGTCGCAACGAATGCATTATTCCTCTGACAGCCCACTTGGTAGCTTGGTATTGGGGTGTACGTGCCACATCCAGGAATGCAGCTCCAGAGCCCATCAGCACAAGACAAGTGTCTTCCTGTTTCTGTGAGGGTGTTTGTCCGCTTTGCTGAATGAAGTGGTGCATGGAGAGTTTTGCGGTGTAGAGGACACCGTTGAGGTTTACGTCTATGGTTTTGAGGCTTGGTTTTGTGGGACCGGTTTCTGCGTCGCTGTGTCAGTGGGTGGTGGGAAGCACTGGTGGGACACTTGGGCTTACCGTTGTATTCGAATACTTCGTCCTGAGTTGAGATTCCAGCATTGGCAACGACGTAGTGGACTTCGTTAGTCGGGGAAAAGGCTTTTGCTGTTTCGAACAGGTGGACTTGATCTTCCTAGCTCGTAGTATCACATTCAACAAATTTGGTTCTGGTGGGAAACGTCAGAATCTCGAAATTTGCTTTCTTGTAATGGTGGTGGGGTTTCTGTTACCCAGTCAACTCGTTCTCAAGTTTCTTTCCTCCTTCTGTGTCCAAGTCGCCGAAGCATACGCTCACACTTTGAGACGGTTGTTAGTAAGGCCGCCTCTAGAAAAAAAAGGAAGATGGTATCCAATTCTTACCCAGCCTGGACAAGAGCGCGGACATATCCTTCTCCAATACCATTTGCACCTTCTATCGTCAACACATATACATAGTCAGTGGGTCGATATAGCATACCTCCAGTCACAATAGCAGTCTTGTCCTTTAGTGTCGAAGCGTCGAAATCGGCATCGCAGGGTACTGGACCGCTAGGCTTGTACGCAGACATTTTTTCTTGCGCCTAGATGTTGAAAGACGTTGTCAAGTGTTTAAAACAACCCACCATGTATTGATGCTCTAGGTCGCATTATATATATCGATGGTCGTCCCATGCCTTCGGCCGATGAAGGATTTCGGCCGAAAATTGTTACACGTCATAAAGTCTGGTTCCGGTGACAGTTACGACGTGAAGGTTTTTGTCAGCAATCGTGAGATGCTAGTTGAGATGCAGTGTGTATATGATTAAGCTTTTGTAATGTAGAGAGCGTACATCTAACGATACCAGAACAGTCTCTCAAGATCGCTTTAGAGGTCACTTAAGGCTTGACAACATACTCCCAAGACAAGGCATTGTCAATCAAGAAGGTAGCAGTGTTTGTCTTTCCAGCAACAGTGAAGTTGGCAAGACCACAGGTCTGAACAAAACTGTCATAAGACTTGCCCTTCTGAGCGATGAGCGCAGCATAGCTTTCCAGAGGGCAAGACTTTCCAGGACCGTTCTGGCAGGAGGGCACGGCTAAGAATCATCAGTTGAAGTGGTGTTATGGTACGTTTTTGATTGACTTACGATAGACGGCATCGTTGAGTGTGATACGGACGTACTTCTTGTTCGAGCAAGTCAGGCGCTCGAAGCCGATAGTACCACGCATGGACACCCAATGGCTTGAGACGTAGATCTATTGAGGAAACACCGGTATTAGCAAGCTTGAGGTTACGCGGAGCATAAAAAGGATGATACCTGATCATTGGGGATCTTGGTGCTGGGAAGAGGCTTCTGCTGATCAAAAACACCAATCTCGGCAGCAAGCTGATTGAGCTGACCATCGTTCGTGAACATAGGAATGAGCGGACCCGGTGTCCACGATTGGCCGTTACTGTTGACGTATGTCTTATTTGGGCCGTCGACAAGTCTTTGAACGATGGCATTGAGAACAGGTTGCATCAATGTGTGATTCTTTCCGGAACCAGGACCTTAGAAGAATTAGGAAACAGAAACTCTGAAGATGTGCATACAACTCAACTCACCAGAACCATAATAGTAGCGCAGGTCCTGTGCGTACTCGTACTTGCGGAGCTCATCATCGGTGAAGACGTTGCACCATGGAGATCTTCGACCGGTAATCTGCGTCTCGAAACCGCACAAGTAGGGGAAGTTTTGGACATCGGAGTCAGTGAATTCGAAATTGCCCTTGATGTGGCTGTTGATGCGTTTAGTGGCAGCAGGCAGGTACAAGTTGTTCCAGGTCGTGAGGTTGTCACCGCCACCATTGTCACTGTATGTGGGACAGGAGTCTGAAGGAGCAAGAGAATTGGCGATGGATTCCGGGACATTGGACTTGAGCACATAGACATCCCCGTAGGTGGAGTTGGGTCCCAAGTATCCTCTAGTAAAGAGTCTGCAAGACTTTGTCAGACTAGGCATTGGGAAAAACAGCAAAAGTGGCTTACCTTGCGGAGTTGACAACTCTAGGTGCATTGGGGTATTGGTTGGCAAAGACCGAGAAGGGAGTATTCTCGGTATAGAAGTCGGGATATCTCCAGCGATAAGAGACACCCATGTCATACAACTCCTTGTAGCCCCCTATGGAGATGTCTGCAATCTCAACAGCCGGGTTACGGAGTACAGGCTTCCATGATGAGATGAAGCTGTAGTCGCCAGTGGCGGTGAACTGAGCAGCATGGATCTGCTTATATCAGTAAGAGTATGATATATGGCAAGAGACAAGAACATAACTTCTCAGAAAGTGCTACCCATCCATTATAGGCGCCCTGGTCTGGATATCTTGAGGCGTGGCGAGACACGAAAGCCGCCATGTCCACAGAGCAGCCATCAGGGACCTCGTAAGGAATATCGTTAACGTTGGGGCCTTGGAACCAAGGGCTGTTTCCACCGAGCTGTTGTGTCGGGTCGAGGTCAGCTGCGTGTGCGATACTTGCAGTCAAGAGCAGGCAATTGGCCAGAGTGGCAGTCGTAAGGAAGCCCATGTTGATTAGCCTTGCAACTTAGGCTTGTTGAAGATTGTGAAACATATGTGCTGCTACATCTTTATAAGTGATCACCTGCACTAAGAGTCATGGTTCCTGGCGTATCGATGGCAGCTACAAGATCATGCAAGCGAGACGCTGCATGAGATGATAGTCGTCCGCGAGATGTGCTTCAAGAATAAATGAAAACGTGCCTGAAGTGTGTATCTCCTGGCGTTCGTGAGATCGCACGCGATATACATTCATCCCGCATCACTTAATCAGCCGTCCTGTTTCTGGATTTTGAACTTGAAGCCTAATAGATCAAAAAACATGTGCTATATCAAGCTCTCTGGTTGGCTCATTTAAATGAAGCCTCAGGAGAAGGTGGAAGGTGCAATCGATTCAAGGACGAGGAAGCAAAAGAAGGGCAATCCGAAGCGAAACTCAGTTGCGAAAGTCTTGGGATCCATCACCCGCCGTGCAAGTCTGCAGACCACAACACAACTCTTCTTTGTCTAACTCAGACATGCTAATTTTCCATGTCTATCTCGCGTGGACATCAAGTAGAAAACTGAACGCAGTACACGTGCCAAGATAACGCATATCCTCTTGCTTGAGGTGCTATATCATCTTGCGACCATGGCTTGCACGCGCGAGACTATCGACTGGCGATCTACACCCGCATGCAGGATGGACGAAGAGTTGCTCGAGGTAGAGACGGCGGGACACGGCTGTTCGCGAGATATAAGAGTCCAAGGTAGGGACGAACGAAAAGAAGCTTTTGCAAGCAGTTCACCGAGCATACGACGAGCATCATGAAGCTCCCGCCTCTTGTGTCAGCAGCCTTGTTTGCTCAGTCAATTTCTGCCAATTCTATCCAAAAGAGGGACACTATCGGTGATGTCTTGAACGACATCAAGACTGCCACCACTTGCACTGCTTGCCAGGTCTGAATTACAGCTTTGTTTAGCAGCAATAGCAACTAATCTTTCGAAGGGGTTGCTGGGTGTCCTCCAAGCTGTTGCCCATCTTGGCAACGATGCTTTCGTCGGAGTCATTACTGCAGTCTGCAAGTCGCTTGGAGTAAGTTTTTCTCAAGACCTGGTATGTTGCTTTGACCTCTGACACTTGTTTAGACAGAGGATGCAGATGTCTGCACTGGTGCAATTGGACTCGAAGGACCCATCTTGGCTCACGACCTTCGCGAAATGAAGATTGGCTCGCACACTGCTCAGCTCTTCTGCGGTACCATATTTGGACTCTGTGACTACCCAGCCGTCACGCCCTACACTGTTTCGTTCCCGTCGGCCAAGCCTGCTGGGGCTGCTCGTCCTCCGCCTAGCGGCAAGACTCCTTTGAAGGTCGTCCACTACAGCGACATCCACGTCGATCTTTCCTACCAGGTCGGTGCCAACTACAACTGTACCAAGAACATCTGTTGCCGCCCGTACACTGCTGCCGATGCTCCTGGAAAGACGCAATTCCCTGCAGGTGCTTACGGCAACACCCAATGCGATAGTCCCCGCAGCCTCGAACAGAGCATGTACAATGCCATCAAGACTCTTGTTCCCGATGCTGCCTTTTCTCTCTTCACCGGTGATGTTGTCGAAGGTGCAGTCTGGCTTGTCAATCAGACTGAGGTTACAGGTGACCTCAACAATGCATACTCGCTCATGTCCACCCTTGGAATGCCTGTCTACGGTGTCGTCGGTAACCACGATGTTGCCCCTGTCAACAGCTTCCCTCCCGTTGCTGTCGACACTACCATCTCAAGCCAATGGGTCTACGACACCTTGTCATCCGCCTGGACCAAGTGGATTGGCTCTGCAGCTGCCACCGAAGCCGACAAGTTTGGCGCCTACTCGGTCAAGAACCCCAACACCAATCTTCGTATCATCTCTTTCAACAGCAACTTATACTACAAGCAGAACTTCTGGCTATACGAGGAGCCTATGGAGACTGACCCCAGTGGCCAACTGGCTTGGTTGGTCTCTGAACTTGCCGCTGCTGAGAAGGCTGGCGAACGTGTTTGGTTGACTGCTCACATGCCCATGGGTTCCGGAGATGCTTTCCACGATGCCTCCAACTACTTCAACCAGATTGTCACAAGATACAGTGCGACTGTCGTCGCCCAATTCTACGGTCACACCCACAGGGATGAGTTCCAGATTACCTACTCGGACTACAAGGCTCAGACAGCTGCCAACGCCATCGAAGTATCATACATTGCTCCTGCTTTGACTCCGACATCTGGTAACCCTACTTTCCGTGTCTACTCTGTCGACCCCGTTACTTTCGGTATCCTGGATTACACTGTCTACTTTGCCAACATTTCATCCCCTACCTACCAGAATGGTCCAACCTGGCAGAAGTACTACTCTGTCAAGGAACAATATGGAGCCAAGCTCAACCCTCCCGTAACTGCGGCATCTGCTGAGCTCACCCCTGCTTTCTGGCACAACGTGACCACTCTCTTCCAGAATAACGATGCTGTTTACCAACAGTTCAATACCCGCAAATCGCGTGGTCACGATACATCGACCTGCACAGGCGACTGCAAGACTGGGAACATTTGTCAACTTCGCGCAGCAGAATCTCAACACAACTGCGTCACCATCAAGCCTGGAGTCAACTTCAAGAAGCGCGATTTGGCCGCCGACCTCGCTCACTCGGACGAGTGTGATGGTTCTGCAGGAGCCAAGATCTTGAGTGTGATCACCGACAACATTCCAACTTTCCAGCAGATTCTTGAAAAGCAACTCGGTGCTGGGTTCATGAGCGAAACTGTCAACGGTACCATGTCTTAATCTACGGAAACGTGATGCGTTGGTTCTCACTAGAGAGATTGGCTTTTGAAAAACTCGTCTTGATCTTTGGAAACATTTTTTTGGATGTCAAAGTTGGACATACTTGGAACGTTGAACAGACTATGAAGTAGATGACTAGTCAATCTTTTATCATCAATTCTTTTACATGGCAATGCATTCCGGATGGTCTAAGACTTTTCTCTACGTCACTGTGGTGTGAGGATCTTCGCAGAAACCCTTACGTATAGTCACCCCGTGTGCAAAAGTATGCCATGCCGGTAGCTGCGAAAATGCACAGTTCCTTTAGCAAATAGGAAGCGTCCATAGAGAGTCGTGATTATATCGGCTCTCTATGGGGTTGTCTACCATTTAGAAACAACTGTGTATTTTGATAGCTTCATTTACCACTTGTGTGTAATCGCGAGAGTGGGGTATTGTTATAGAGTTTAGTACATGGAGTAACACCCAGCTTCATCATTATGGTATTATTGTGTGCTTTCTGGTTACTCGCCTGTTTCCTTTGAGCTTTCTCTGCTACCGAAGCATCCTCGGGAGGTTTGATCCCTAGTTGTGTTTCATCCGTGCTGAGAAGATACTCCGGTTGATATGATATACGGGTGTTGCTTTGTAGATTGCCTCGTGTCAACAAGAAGTGGACCCACTGTAGGAAATTGCAAAGATGTATAATAGCAATTCATAGATGCGTAGATAGTCATACTCTTATCCACAAGTACGAGGAAGTTCTTAAGGACGGAACAATGGCAATGCAGTGATAAGTCATAAGGATAGAATTCAAGATATACTCTGTTTGATAGACAAAAAAAGAAGTGAAACTACGTTTCTGAACATACGAAAAAAAAGGCCACAAACCACCACTTAAACACCTAACACTCTACCTCAACCCTCTCAAATGAATTTATTTGGAGTTGAAGACACCGGCGATGCACTTGCTGACGATAGCCTGGTCCTTGTAGGAACCAGCGCTGCCAGTGGGGACTTCGGAAAGAACGTAGCTGGGATCGAACATACCAGCAGCCCAACCAGTCCAGCCGAGGTAAACGTCAGAGTTGGTCATCAGGTAGTTGAGGAGATCGCAGACGGCGGTAAGGCAAGACTGGTCGTTGGAGCCACCGGCCTCGGTGAGGATGGCCTGGCGGTTGTTGCTGCGGAGCCAGGTGGCGAGCTTGGTGAAGCCGGCAATGTTGCTGCTGGACGAGGCACAGGTCGACGAGGTGCCGCTGCCGTCAGAGTCAGAGTACTGGTGGACGTCAAAGACGAGGCCGGTCTTGCTGCCGTCGAGGTTGGTGATCTTGTTGAGGGCGGCGGCGGAGCCGTTGTCGACAAACTGGGTAGCATGAGTCCAGTCATTTCCGGGGAGAAGGATCATGTTCTTGGTAGCGCCGGCCTTGCGGATAGCGGTGACGGCAGCCTGGACGGTGGTGGCCCAGGCGTTGACGTCCGGAAGGTCATGGGGCTCGTTCATGATGCCGAAAGCGACGTTGGGCTTGGATGCATACTTGCTTGCAAGCTGCGACCAGACCGAGGCGAACTGGGCGTTGGTGGGACCGCCGCTGCTGCCCACGATCCGGCCGTTCCAGCGGACGTAGTTGTGGAGGTCGATGATACAGAGCTCGGCGCCCGAGTCCAGGCAGTAGGTCACCTGCTGGTCGTACTTGGCGAAGAAGGTGGAGTCAAGAGTGCCACCGAGGTTGTTGTTGACAAGGTATTGCCAGCCGACGGGGAGACGGAAAGCGTTGAGCTTGTCGTTCTTGACAAAGTGCTGCATCTGGGATTGACCCGTGGTTCCGGGGTCGACGTATGAGCCAGAACCGCCGTTGGTGTCCATACCGAAATCAAAGCCAGCAATGTTGACACCGGCGTACTGATTTTACTGTTAGTTCTGGATACGTGTGTGCTTGTAGTGGCATGCTCTTACCTTGACCTTGCCCTTGGATGCAGCAGCCGGGGCAGCGACAGCCTTGCTAGTAGCGACAGGGGCCTTAGAAGGAGCCTTGGAAGTAGTCTTGGAAGGAGCCTTGCTAGTAGAGACGGGGGCCTTCGAAGCAGCACGGGTGGTAGTGACCCGGGCCGAGGTCACGACCTTGGTGGAGGGTGCGGGAGAGTTGGAGCCGGCACCGGGCACGCACTGGGAGTACCAGTCGTTCTGAGCGGCACAGTGGTATCCAGTGACACAAGTAACGGCACCAGTCCATCCGTTACCACCACATTGGCCGTAGGCAGGAGCAGAGGCGGCTGCGGCAGAACCAGCTGCGGCAGCGACGACGAAAGCGGAGTACTTCATCTTGATAAAGAAGGGAAATAGCGAGAAAAGAATGGCACGCTAGGGTTGTAAAGAGGGACGAGAAGAATGAACGAAAGACGAGATGTCAAGAGAGCTTGATCGAAAGAAGGGAAGGGCAAGACAAGCCCAGGACTTTATATAAAAATGCTCACACCTACAAGAGTGGATGTCACGGCTAGAGATGGCGACTACCAACCTGTTTAAGCGTTGGCCGACTGTCTGAAATACATTAACACAACAACGCTAAGATCTAGAGAGGGATGATGGAAGGTACTGTTTTGCAACACAGGCTAAAGCCCTAGAAGCCTAAATGGGGATGAAGACCAGACAAGCATTTTGACGTTAGTCTGAACCTGGTCGAGGATCGGGACGAGCATGGCATCGCGTGGAAGCATTGAAACGCCTTGGATGGTGCAATGTGTTTTGAAAGGCTGACTCGAGATGAGTTCGTCCTGCACTTGACGCAAGCCATGGTTGCTTGGATTGGTAAGGATCGCATAGTGGTAGGTATCCATTGCGCCGCAAAGTGCCGGCAGTGCAGCACCTATGGGCTATGGGGGAGAGGCAAATGTCCGAAATGACAGGAAACAGGGGAGAGGTCGGGCCCACCGATGTTGATGATGGGTTCTTTGTTTCCGCAAGCGAGAAGCGGGAGTGGCGCAAATTTATACGGGGCTGAAACAGAAGCACAACAGCTCTTGACCCTCTAGATTTTCTGGGGATTTTGTTTCATATAGCACTCGCCCGTACTGACCCATCGACTACGCCTTCACCTTCTGCCTGTTAGATTTCGGTACTCATTGTCAATGCTGTCGACGTCAGCTGTTCAATCTCGCGTGCAAGCTGAGTATGGACATGGTTCCTTGTTCGCCCCTTATCTGCAAGTCGTACGAAAGGGCAAAACAATAAGCAAGAAGCAGGAGAGATTTCAAACGGTCGACGGGCCGGCACGCCGCCAGGGCCAAACAATTCTAGTAAAGTGTTCTCGCCTGGTTTTCTGATTAGAAACCATGCCGAGATCGAAGGAGGTGGCCGTGTTTGTCATCACCCTTTTTCTGTCCAGCACAGCCGACGAGCAAGATGAAAAGTGCTCAAATCGACACAGGAATGGTGAGGAGAGCAAAAGGAAAGTGGTTCTTTTTTTTCCTCGATGACACGTAAAAATACAGCTATGTACAGAAGATGATGATTATACAATTTCGCCTACTCTAGCTTTTTTACGAATCACGCATTTGTGTCTCGTATCTCTTGCCTCTGAAGGCCCAGACACCCCAGTTGCCCGCGCTGACGTCTTGAGGGTCGAGGTCGTTGAGATCCCAGCGAAGACTGCGGAAACGGTTCTCGCCTGGCTCGAGCAGGATATCCATCTCGTCGCCAACGGTGTTGCGTACCCACTCAATATCGCGCTTCATGTCATAGTCGGTGTATCCCGTGGCAATAATGGGCACCTTAGTGTCCAATAGTGGGCGGATAGTGTCTTGCCATTCGTGAGAGCTGGCGGGGTGGCCTAGACCAGGATGGAAGAGAACAAAGGCGTCAAAGTAGGGGTCATATGGATAAAAGGCTTGGGCGTTGTGCAAGGTGTGGAAGTACTCGACGTAGGTGGTGACCTTCAGTTGAGAGCTAATGCGGTCTTCGACAATGGCGCCAAAGGGATTTTGAGGCGTGCGGGGAGGAAGAGGGTATTCGTCGTCTCGATTAGCCATACTTTCCGGACCGATGAAGATCAGGTGGAAGGTAGAGCGGGGGAAGAGCCAGGCTAGCTGCTGCCATACCTCGCGCGGCAAGGATGATTCTGCGCGGGCGCCGATACAGAACAAGCGCACGGGAGGAGCCGTGGGACGCAGACCCTTGATACCGTCTCCAGCACCGGAACGAGGAGGGTGCAATGTGTATTGCAGGGCAGTCAAACTCTTGAGACCCTCGGGAGTGAGGCGGTTGCGCACATTGTAAGGGCTCAGTTCGTGGAGAACACTGGCAACAGTGGCAGGGTATGTGAGTAAGCGGGTGGCTTGGCGAAGACTGCGCTCGTCGTTGATGGCGTTGAACTCGCGCGAATATAGCATGGTATCCCAGTTGGTCAAGTTGACCTGGGCCTCGTCGAGTTGCGGACCAGGGTACTCAAACTCGGGGAAGAAGCGTCCAGAGACCAGGTCGTGGTCGTCCTCGTTGATCTCGCGAAGGGTGTCACAGATGGCCAAGTGGGCCTCGTAGTCGTCGGCCAGATGTTCTTCGCAGCAGGCTACCGGGATGCCACAGTCCGGGCATTCGTAACGGACATGTGCGGGAGGCATGGAGCCTGTCTTTCGGACCTCGATGTCGTCGGGGCTGGTGGGCTGGCGGGTTGCCGAGTGGTCGGGATGAGGGCAGTATGCATTCTGTTTGATGAAAGCGGCGCGCTTGCGAATGACGGGCGAGGGCGAGTCGCTAAAGGAGTGGAAGAGGTTTCCGGGTTGCAGGAGCTCACGGCTGCGGTCAGCGGCGCCGTCTTCGGGACGGTGTTGGATGGCAGGCGAGTCGCGGTTCAGTTGAGCAATCTGAGGTCTGGGAGCACTTGTCGACAGGCGCCTTCTGCTTCTGGTGATTCTCTTTGGCGACGACAGGGCGGGTTGTGCCGATGTGGATGCGGAAAAGAGACGGGCGAATGGCCTTGACCGCGGAAGAGCGATGCGCGCCAGGCACTGCCTGCACGCCGAAGAAGTCGATGACAAGGAAGCCATGCTTGTCTTGATCCCAAAAGTCGTTCCTTCTTGTTTCGTCTGTCCATCTCGACTTTGGACTGCATCATTGACAAGGTCCGAGCTCCGACTTTCAATGTCTTGGCGCGTTGCTGCAAGTTGCGGCCATCGATTTTCTATACCAGAAACATCGACTTTTGTGTCACTATACCATACCACAGCTCCAAGCTATATCCAAAGCGCGTCTGCTTTTTGCGCTGCCACCGTCACTTGCTATTTGGTCACTTTCGCGACCGCTCGTCCGCCCCACGCTTCAATCTCTCGGTGCGATTTCTAGGACCAGCTCGCGCGCCTCTCCACGACCTTGACGATCCGCGATTATCTATATACAGTGCCCTCGCTAGACCTTTAGAGCGCCCACAAGGGTCGCTCACCACCTTTCGCCCACCATGTCCATCACTTCCAACATGAGCATGTACTCGCTCACCCTGCAACCCGCTGGAGTCATTACCCACGCCATTGTCGGCAACTTTGTCGCGAGCAGGCCCAAAGAGCAGCAAGTCATCCTGGCTCAGGGTGAAAGACTGAGTCTGTTGACCATTGACAAGGACACGGATCAGATCCGCACCATTCTCACACACAACGCCTTCGGAATCCTGCGCAACTTGTCGTCTTGCAGAGTCCCCGGCACTCCTCGCGACCTGATCATCGTCTCGTCGGATTCCGGTCGTGTCTCCCTCCTTCAATACGATGACGAGAAGAATCGCTTCGAGCGCGTTCACCTCGAGACTTTCGGCAAGTCGGGCATCCGCCGAACCATCCCTGGTCAATACCTCGCCTCAGATCCGCGTGGCCGATGCTGCATGTTTGCCTCTGTCGAGAAGAACAAGGTCGTCTACATCCTCAACCGCAATTCGGAACAGCAAGTCACCATCTCCTCGCCCCAGGAGGTCAACCGCCCCCAGACGTTGACCTTTGACATCTGCCCCGTCGACACAAACTTCCAGAATCCCGTCTTTGCAGCCCTCGAGGTCGATTACACAGATAGCGACCAGGACCCGACAAACGAATCATACGACATTCGCGAAAAGCTTCTCGTCTACTACCGTGTTGATCTTGGTCTGAATCACGTTGTTCGCGAGTGGGCCGACGCCGTCGATTATTCGGCCAACAAGCTGTTCCCTGTCCCTGGTGGTGCCGATGGTCCCAGCGGTGTTGTTGTGTGTTCTCTGGGAAAGATCACATACAGGCACCCCATGCAAGAGCCACACACGCTAGTCATTCCCCGTCGTAAGGGCGGTCTCGAGAATCCTGATCGCGAAAGGCGCATCGTTGCTGGAGTCGTACATCGTTTCAAGGCTGGCTTCTTCCATCTGTTGCAGACCGAGGACGGTGACTTGTTCAAGCTTACCATGGACCTGGTCGAGGACGACCAAGGTCGCAAAACTGGTGAGGTTGCAAGTATCGAGCTTCGCTACTTCGACACTTTCCCTATTGCCTCGACCATGTGTATCTTGAAGTCTGGTTATCTCTTTGTCGCAGCTGAGAACGGCGACAGTCATTTCTACCGCTTCCTCAACCTCGGTATGAACATCGAACCTCTAACGGACAGCACTGCGCAGGGGGTTTCATACTTCTTCCCTCACGATTACGACAACGTAGATCAATCGGCTACGGTCGGCAGTATGCATCCTCAGCGCAAGACTGTGGTGCAAGACATTACAGGTGGAGACGATTGGAAGATCTACACTACAGCTGGAACTGGTACTCGCAGCTCTTTCAAGGTTGTCAGCCATGGTCTGAGTGTCAGCGAACAAACGCGTGCCGAATTACCTGATCAACCCAACAATCTTTGGGTTGTTTCAGACGATCGCTTCTCCGAGGCAGACAAGTACATCGTTCTTGGTTTCCGAGATGCCACACTGTTCCTAGAGGTTGGCGAGAACACCCACGAAGTTTCTGACCATGGGCTGCACAAGGAAGTTACCACTATCCACATGGGTCTCATGGGTGACACTGGTATTCTGCAGGTTTGGGACAGAGGCTTCCGCTTTTACACTGGTCCTGAAAGCCCGCAAGAAGATTGGAAATGTCCTGCGCATCGCACTATTATCAAAGCCACAAACAACCACCAGCAGCTGTGTCTAGCGCTTAGCTCTGGCGAAGTTCTGTACTTCGAGGTCTCACAAGACGGCAGAAGAATTCAGGAGTACGAGCAGGGTGCCGATGTCTTGACTGTATCAGGCGTCGTCCAAGCCATGAGCATGGGTGACGTTCCTGAAGGTCGTGTAAGAGCGCCTTTCCTCGTCGTTGGATGCGACGACTCTACCATTCGTGTCTACTCTCTTGACCCTGGTGGCGAGATGCTCAAGTCTCAGTCCATTCAGTCTCTCACATCGCCTCCTCGTTCTATTGAGATCCTCCCCATGGAAGACTCAACAGGCATGACAACATTCGTCCACGTCGGTCTCTTCTCTGGTCTTTACCTTCGTGCTGTCTTGGACGACGTCACTGGCGAACTCGGCGATGTGCGATCACGTTTCCTCGGTGCTGACGAGGCCAAGCTCTATCCAGTCGCTGTCAATGATAGTCCTGCTGTGCTTGCTTGCGGTGCCAAGACTTTCCTTTCCTACCCTCACCCCGAAACCAAGGAGCTTTTGCTCACCCCTCTCGACTACCATTCATTCAACTGCGCGAGCATGTTGAGATCCAAGGTTGCTGGCCGTAAGGGACAAACTTCCGTCAGACAGTCAATCGTTGCGCTACGTGGTGCCGAGATCTTCGTCTTCAGCATCGGAGATACCGCCAACAACATTCTCACAAAATCCACTCCCCTCAAACACACTCCTCGCGATTTCTGTAGACACCCGGAATACCGCTACTTCTCCGTCATTCAATCCGATCAAAACGTACTTAGTAAGCAGGCCAGAGACACACTCCTTGCTGATCCGACGAGATCGGAAGAAGACAAGAAACAGATGGGTCCCAGCGAGCAGTTTGGCTGGCCGCGAGGTCCCGGGTGGGCATCGTGTATTCAAGTCGTTGACCCGACAGCCGAAGACGAGAAGGATGGAGTCGCATACACAGTCGACCTCGAGTCAAATGAGGCTGCTTTATGCTGTGATATGGTACCCTTCGAGAACCAAGACGGTGAAACCTTCTTGCTTGTTGGAACTGGCAAGAACATTCCCTCTGGAGCACCAACACCAAGCTCTCCCAAAGCAACTGGCTCCGTGCATGTATACCGAGTGCTAGATCCTGGAAATGAACTTGAGCTGATTCACAAGACTGATTTCGACAAGCCGATCCGTGCTCTTATGCCTTTCCAGGGTCGTCTTGCACTCGCTGTCGGCAACGAAGTCTTCCTCTACGATCTCGGTATGAAGGCTTTGTTGCGCAAGGCCCGCTGTCGTGTGCCTGGTACTCAAATCATCGGTATGAAGACTCAAGGCTCACGTATTGTTGTCGGAGACGTGCAAGAATCCGTTTCTTACGTCGTGTACAATCACAAGGACAACAAGCTCACACCATTCGCTGACGATGTTATCGCTCGCTGGACTACCTGCTTCACCATGCTCGACTACGACACCGTAGCTGGAGGAGACAAGTTCGGTAACGTATGGGCTGTACGTTGCCCGAAATCGGCATCGGACGAAGCAGACGAACCCGGCGCCGCATCTTTCCTCGCCAACGAGAAGGCATACCTTGGCGGCACTCCTCACCGCCTCGCACTACAGTTCCACGATTTCGTGCAAGACATTCCCATGTCGATGCAAAAGACGACACTGGTTCCTGGTGGCCAAGAAGTCATCTTCTGGGCTGGTTTGCAAGGCACACTCGGTATCTTCGTGCCGTTCATGGACAGAGAAGATGTCGATTTCTTCGGCAGCTTGGAACAACATTTGCGCACCGAGGATCCACCGATTTGTGGACGTGATCACCTCATGTACAGGAGTTACTACATTCCCGTCAAGGGATGTATTGATGGCGATCTCTGCGAAAGATACTTCTTGTTGAGCAGAGACAAGAAGGAGAGGATTGCCGGTGACTTGGATCGCACGGTCAGAGAGGTGGAGAAGAAGATTGGCGAGATGAGAACGAGGGTCGCATTCTAGGAAATGCTCAATATAAATCAAGCCACTTAGTATACATGAGAAAAGCATTGTATAAATCATACTCATGAATTGACCATCAGTTGAGAGTGTATCCCTTCCAGGCCGTTGAACATGGTTGGCTGGTTGCGTCATGGTATACAGACAGGGTTGTCCTCGACACAGGCGCTCAGAACATGTATCCGTCTTTAGTGGTCCAACGACTCGATATACCGATCCCTCGGTGCACTCAAAAGTATGACAGTATAGTATGTATGCTGTGAAATGTCACTAGGTGACGTCGGTCTGATATTAGAGGCGCTACATCGATTTTTAGGAAATCCAAAGCCTCTTCCCATTTTTGGGCACGTATTCATATTAAACGTGGTCAATCAGTCTAGATGATTCACGCAATTCGCAGGATTCTCGTCAGATATAGCAAAGCTCATACTAATACCAGATAGATTAAGAGTAGCTATAAACCTACGTTCGTTTAACGATTTTTGTCCAAGTCACTTCGGACCGTAAGAAGATGGCGTTGTTAAAGATGTCAGGGTGGTATCCATTGCAAGCACAGCTTGGCATCCTGTTGTCACAGCAACGCCGTCTGCGGTTGCCAAAATCTCTCTTCCTTGCCAATGACCGTGACAAGACGAATTTGTATCGACATCCAGACAAGATGCTGGATAGACTTCCCAATGAAGTTCTTTATCTGGTCCTCCAAAATCTTGCGACAGCACCGGAATTGATCCACTACGATGATGACGAACAAAACGACTATCATTTCAGCAACTGGAAAACCCTCGCTCAGCTATGCAAGGTCTCGCGGCAGATGAGACATGTCGCAGAACCTCTGCTTTATCGAAATTATGCGAAACCTGATTCCACCTTGAACCCTTATGGGCATTACTCTTTCCGAAAGTTTCTTACCACTGTGCTTGGAAGACCGGAGCTTCTGCAACATGTTCGCTCATTATACATTGGTGCCTGGAGATATTATCTTGGAGAATACGACCAATATACTGCTTGTACCGAATACAGTAGTCCCTGCTATACGACATTCCCTGATGAACTGTATAGTGCTTACAGTGGATACACAGAAACATCAGCACTCGGTGACGCCTGGAAGGAGGCGCTCAAAGCTGGCGAGGAAGCTGCAGAGATTGCTTTGTTGATAAGCCTGACGCCGAATTTGGAGCACATCGAATTCTGTATGCCCGATCTGAGCCTCTTCGAACATAATGCTCCCCGGTATTTCTGGCCTAGCCTGCTTGTTGCTTCAGCCGAATGGGACCCTGCTCATCATTTTCGCCGACTGGACTCTGTGATGGTACACAAAAGAGACTTGAAAGATGATAAGCAAGAGTCCCAAGAATATGGTTTCGAGATTGATCCATTTTTGTCTTTCATCGGACTACCCAATTTGAAAGTCTTCTGGGTCGAGAATGACAACATTGGCGTTCATCAAGTGCATCCAGAAGATTACCCTCTCAATAACCAAGAGTCACACCTGACTGATCTGACGCTGGGCGTTTCGTATATCCATCCGATGAAAATGATGCAGATCCTCAAGCGCTGTACCAAACTAGAAGCATTCGATTGTCACTTCCAGCAGCCGGACCCTGTGTTAATTCCGGGGTTTTCCTGGGACACCGTCAGAGAGGCTTTGACCAGTAGTCGCGATACTCTTCAAGAACTCACGCTGAATGCGCATGTGATGTCTCAACTGGCTACCGAGCAGCTCGCCGGCTCGGAAGGAACCTGTGTATCGATCGGACCGCTTAAAGATTTCACTTCGCTCAGAAAGCTTGATGTTCTGCAAACCACTCTCCTAGGATTCGAGAACCTGATCGACGACTCCACTCTGGCCGTACCTGCACCGGCTTTGGAGGAGATGTTGCCAAGCAGTCTTGAGAGTCTCACTATCGATCAATGTACTCTAACCATTATACCCTACCTGGAAGACATGTCAATCAAGCTTGAGAACAAGTTTCTGCATCTCCAAGAGATACGGCTCAGTGAGATTGATTTGAAAGACTGGGATGTGGACCACTATCCAGAGGACGAGCAGGAGACTGTGATACAAGGCCGAAAAGATCGCGTGGAGCGTCTGAAGGAAGGATTTATCGCAGCAGGTGTTCAATGGTTGCAAGCTCTCGAGCAAGTCGATGAGTTTTGGTACTGAGTTCAAGCAGACCTAAGCGGATCTTAGGATATGGGGCTTGCTGACGACTCATGCAACATTCACCATGTTACATGCATAGCTGCCGATCAAAGTGGGGCTGGTGCAACTGGACAGCTTTCAATTGTGCGGAGTAGAATTGAGCGACCCTCTCACAAGGACCTCAGTCGTGGAATACCTAAACAATCATCTCGACCACAGCAACTAAGGTTCGACGCAATGAATTCCAACAAAAAGGATGTCTTCGTACGACCAGCGAAAGACTTAAAAGAAGCAACGGACCTATGGTGGCCGTTGATGACATCTCTGGGCTGGGTGAATCTCTTCCTGTTCCTGTGCCGCGAAAAAAAGAAAGAGCCTGACTGTCAACTATCTCCAGAACCGCTCATATCATGATCTCGAATCATACATGTCAGCATCACGATCCCGAGGTTTGCTTCTTGCGGTCCCTGACGGATCTGACGAGCCTGTGGGTCACTGCCAGTCAACAATCTATGACAACGCGACAGGGTGGGTCACCTTGTTTGGTATAAAAGTCGTCTCCCGCCCTCCGATATTCTGCTAACAAGTCGCAGTGGTGTAACCTACCAGCCAAGGAAAGGGTTATGGAAGAGCTCTGTTTGACGCAGTGTTGCAAGAGTTCAAGGACAACAACACATCCATCATCGGACTGGACGCAGTAGTTGAACAAAAGACTACTTACGAACGTCGGGGTTTTGTTGAGTCTCCGCTCGGCAAACTTCGCTGTATGTCTTGGAACATTTCGACCAATATTCACCATACCGCATCACATGACCTGGATACGAGGTTGCAACTAGTCGACATTGGGGATGTTCCGTACCATCTTCTGGCAAAAAGTGATCTCGATCATACAGGATTTGAACGCAAACAGCTCTGGAGTGAAAAGTTTTTCAGCAGGCCTGACTTGTTCGGGCTTGCACTGATCAACAGAGAGGGTGCCAGAAACATCGAAGACATCCATGCCTGGACGGTTGTGCGTCAGGTCCCTCAAGGATATCGCTTAGGTCCGGTATATGCAGCAGACCAAGAATCGGCACGCAGGATCATCGTTGCTGCAATGGAGCACGCGATGCGAAGGATAAAAAATGCCTCAACCGCATCGGCAATGTCGCAACCCAGAGTAGCAGACTCGACAACCTATACGTTAACGGCGGAGATCTGGGATGGCAATCCCCACGCTGTGAAACTTGTCGAGATGCTGGGGTGGACCCTCCTCGGTCTGGATTACCATCGTATGTGGTTCAATGATAAAGCCACACCACAACAAGCTGAAGGCGGGCTAGCAAACTCGGGTATGTACGCTATTTTTGATGCCGCTATCGGTTGATGGGGCAGCTATATCCGAAGCGATGGCAAAGCCCAGGACTCAGCTTGCAACTATGAACTGGTTTTCGTACCTTGCACACAAGACTCAGACCACCATGTGGACGACAAGCACTCTCACGAGGACAAGGGACACAAAAATAGAACCAATACAAACAGGGATAGTGTATCAAGATGGCTCAACAAGATGATCCTGCTCGATCATTAACTTGACTCAGCAGAATGTGCATGGTGAAGAGCGTCATTGTCTTACTCAACTGCTCGCAATAGGATGAACACCTCCGTCGTGAGCAACGGGAAAAGCGGAGCAGGATCCTACGCCCGTACAGTAGTGTGTCTGTTCCTGCAGCAGTGCAGCGGGACACGAATAGTTTGGACGATGGAGCAGGAGCCAATAGTTGAGGATCTGCAGGTTCGTTCCTGCCGTGATGACGCACATGTATATCGATCGACATGTGATTCTACTCGTTCCTTGCCGTAGTACGAGGGATCGGAGGGTAGAGGCTTGCAGTCGAGAAACAATAGAATAACGTTTCTTGCCAAGCTTTATGGCATGGCTGGGTTGACAGGCGCGGGATTCGGGAGATCTGCCACATTTTGCTGCAGGGCGACGTGCTTCTCTCGACTTCACCTCGTGCTGCACTTCTATATTCCTAACCATACTCTTTCCTGACATACTCGGAATGAACGCCTCTTTCGCCTTGCGTTTCTGTTGTCCGTTGCGCCTGTTTCAACAGCTATCTTGCGGCGCATCGAATTTGTGTGATGGCGGTTGCAGGGTTGCTTATGTGTTGCCCGTCTCAATCTGAAAACCGCAACGTTCCTCGTAGAGATTTATCGATTTGGCAACGGTCTCCATCTTTAGCAACCAAGGTGACAACGGCAAGTCAACTGTTTCCAAGGGAAACAATCCATTTTCTTGGGTGGTTGGTGAAAACAGCGAACCTTCTTTTCCGGTGCAACTGACAACCAGCGACTTGTATATAACCAGGCAGGAGCAGCCACCAAGGAAACTTTCTTCTTTCTCATCCACGATCACTTTCGCTCATCGACAACCACCCACTTTCGTTCAGGGGGACTCTTGTGTTTGTATACTTAATATCCGGACTAACGCCAACATTCGACAACAACAGTAACAATGCCTTCGTTCATCTCCGCAGCCGTCGCTGCACTGTCGCTTTCGAGCCTCGCCTCTGCCAACGTGGCATACCGCCGTCAAGAGGCTTCCTTGGCTCCCTTTGTTGTATCCAACAGCTCTTCCAGCTCCACCTCCAGCCAGATGTCTACTCGCTCTGTGCCCATCGGTACTGGAATCTCGAGCGTTGGTAGCAGTTCCAGCAGCGCTGCTGGCGCTGGCACTCGTCCAAGCTCAAACTCCACCGTCACTGGCAGCCGTTCTTCGACTGGATCTAGCCCTTCGTCCACCGCTACCGGGTCTACCCCCATCACCTACGACACCACCTTCGGCAGTGTCAGCTTCTTCGTTGAGGTCGACGTCACCCGCTCTGGTGTTGAGATCGATCTGGCCATTGTTCTCGCCAAGAGAGCCGGCCAGGATCTCCAGGACTGTCTTGCCACTTGCGCCGCAAACGTGCAGTGTGCAGGCACCGCCTTTGACACAAATGCCGAGACTTGCAGTTTCGTCAGCTCCATCATCCCGAACTCGAGACGCGATACCCCTGGCACCACTTTCGCCAGAGTCACTGGCCGTGGCAACTCGACTTCGTCGGCTCCCACCAACAACGGCACCCTTCCCACCAGAGGCCCTACTTTCCCCACCACCACTCGCGGCAACAACGGTACCTCAGTGACCGCCACCCCCAACAACCCCAACAACACCACTTCTCCCTTCCCCAACGCCGAGACCATCATCTGCCCCGAGTACAACGACCAGGTCCTCGAGCTCAACGATGGCACCCAGTACCTCATCCGCTGTGGTGTGAACATCCAAGGTGCCATTCTCTCCACTCGCAAGGCCCGCATGATCAGACGCCAGTCTACTTTCGGCAATGACTGGATCGTCGACTGCATTGACACTTGCGATGCCACTGCTGGCTGCAGCGGTACCTCGTACAACTCTGCTTCAGGCGTCTGCACCTTCTTCGGCACCGTCGACGCTCTCGTTGTCGAGGCCAACACTGATTCTGCCATCCTTGTCAACGAGGCTCCCGCTCTCGTTCCCGGTGTCGGCGGTGTCAGCCCCTCTCTCGTGCCTGTCGTTTCTACCCAGACCGTCACCGAGGGCGACGTTACCCGCACCATCACCACCACTCCTCTGACCACCTCGACCGTCTACAGCACCACCACTCGCACTATCCAGTCTTGCGCTCCTGGTGTCCCTTGCTCTGCCGCCACAGTCACTGAGGTCGTCGTTGCCTACACCACTGTCTGCCCCGTCTCTGCCCTTCCCACTGGTGTCAACGGCGGTGCTGTTGGCGGTGCCGTCACCCAGACTGTCAAGGTCTGCACTGCTTGCCAATACCAGCCCAGCACCGTCACCGTTTTCCAGTGCCCCACTGCAGTCAACGGAGTCCCTGGCAAGCCCGTTCCCGTTTCGACTACCGTCATCTCTGTTCCCGTTCTCGCTGTCCCCACTGGTGCCATGACTACCTCGACCGTCTACCAGACTCAGGAGCACGTTACCACTACTTGCGGTGCCAACGGATGCGGCAAGGCCACCGTCACCGCCGTCGTTTCCCTTTACACCACCGTCTGCCCTGTCAGCTCTGGTACCCCCGTTCCCATGCCTTCTGCTCCCGTTGTCCCCGGCGTTCCCGTGCCTTCTGCTCCTGGTGCCCCTAGTGCTCCTGGTGTTCCCATGCCTTCCGCCGGTCAACCTGGTACTTCCGCCCCTGTTGTTCCCGGCGTTCCCATGCCTTCCGCTCCCGTTGTCCCCGGCGCTCCCATGCCTTCTGCCGGACAGCCTAGTGCCCCTGGCGCTCCCGGCTCCGAGGCACCTTCTCACCCTGCCTCTCAGACCGTAGTTGTCCCCGGAACCACCATTCCCGCTTCCACCAAGCCCGCCGAGACCCACCCCGCCACCGTCGAGAACGGCACCACCAAGCCTGCCGAGACCGTCCCTGCCACTCTTGTCCCTGGCTCCACCAAGAAGCCCTCGACCACCATTGTGCAGTACACTCCTACCTCATCCATGGTCGCCTTCACCGGCGCCGCCGTCAAGAACGGTATGGGCTTCGCCGCCATGGCTGCTGGTGTTGCCGCCCTTGTCCTCTAAACCTGAGGATTTTCTCACGATGCCTTTCTGATGCGTCTGGCACACATCACTCTCATTGACGCCAAATTCAAACCAACCCTTTTTGAACTCTTCTTTCCGGCCCTTCACCAGGAACTGGGTGGGGTGCTGATAAGTGGACCTACGAGTCTACTCTTGTAATTACCTTTTCCTTTTTTTTCATTTGTCATTATGTAAAACTATACTGGAGGATTTTTGATAGGAAAGGCTGTACTCAGTAATACCCCCCCTGGATTTAGTTACCTCTTAGTTAGAATTAGTGCAAACGAGATCTGCAGTCATCTCTTGTATCCAAAGAATTTTCTCAAAACAAACATTTTCATCGAGCTTTGTTTTTCTCTGAGTATCTTGCATGGATGTGGTTTTTTGGTTGTGTGGATGCTGGTGAGTTTTGTCAAGCCGGATGATCTAGTTACGTATGGATTTACGATTTGTTTCCTAGAGTTTTAGTTCCTCTTCTAGAGTGTCTTTTCTTCCTTCACTCGCGCATATAGTGCATAAAACGAACACGATACTCTAATCGAAAAGCTTCCAACACGACCTCGGCGACGCAAATGAAGCAGAAAATCCACTTACGACTGCAGGTATTGCCTACGACCACAATTGCCAGTGCCGCTTACAGTTTTCTTTTTCCCCCTTGGTTTCCAGATATCCGATGGCTTGCCAAACAACATCCGAAGACGTTGCTGGTGTGTTTGGATGATATCATTACGTATTGTTTCTGATGAGGGAAGAGGTAAAGTCAAGGAGAGACAAGCAGATGTAGGGTAGGGTAGTGGACTTGAGATTTGGTGTTTTGTGATGGGAGGAAGGGAGAAGGGAGAGGAGAGCAGAGAGTTGGGTCAAGACGGTGGATGGTGGATGATGGTTAGTAGAAAAGTCTAGCCTGCGGTCCAAGGATTGAGGATTTGCATGATAGGGTTTAGTTAGTGGGAAAGTGCAGTCTCTAAAGGAAACTTTCGAATAGTCGCCGAAGAAGGATTTTCATCATGGCATGACAAAGTACACATATAAAGATATAGAATATAAGACTGAAAAACGACACCCTCACAACTTGGCCAATCTCTCCTTGGGTCCGGCCAAAGGATCATACGCAGCAACGCTGAGTGTATCGGGCGCCACGGGTGCGGTGTGCGTGTGCAAACTCCTGACGTCCAAGAGCTCAGGGGTCAACTGGTCGACGCTGTTGCAGCCGATCAAGCGCATGTTCATTTCCATCTCGTCCTTGAGGAGTTGCATCGCGCGGTCGACGCCAGGAAGGCCGTACGCTGACATGGCGTACAGGAAAGGGCGACCGATGCCTACGCCCTTTGCGCCGAGACACAGGGCCTTGAGGATGTCTGTGGCACGACGGATGCCGCCGTCGATGTACACCTCAATCTTGTCTTCGAGGCCCAGACGACGCAGTTCGGGCATGGTCTCGGCGAGGACTTCGATGCCAGATCGCGAGGTGTCGAGCTGGCGACCTCCGTGGTTGGACAAGACGACGCCGTCGACGCCTGCAGCAACGGCTCTGATCACATCTTCGACTCGTTGAACACCCTTGAGCAGGATGGGCATCTTGGTGACGCTCTTGAACCAAGGAATGTCCTTCCAGGACAGCGAGGGGTCGATGAAAGAAGAGATGGCTCTCGCAGCACCTTGGCTGCGGTCGACGTTATCGCCGCCGGTATTCTGGACGTTGCTGCCAACATCGGAGAACTTGGAACGCATGTCCTTTTCGCGGCGACCAAGCTGGGGTGCGTCGACGGTGATGAAGAGACCCTTGCAGCCACGCTTCTCGGCGTGCTCGATGATGCGTTTCGTGATTTCTCTGTTTTTGTTGACCTGTGGATGTTCGCGTCAGCGCTAATTCTGGCTCTTTGAGAGAAGAATCAACATACGTAGAGTTGCAGCCATTGCACTTGATCACCCTCTGCAGCGTCCATGATCTCATCGAAAGAGCAAGAAGCTAGAGTGGGAATCATCTGAATGACATTGTGCTTTTTGGCGCCACGGGTCAAGACGACTTCACCCTCGGGGTTTCCAAGCTTTCCCAGAGCAGTAGCTGTCACGTAGAAAGGCATGCTGACCTTGGTACCCAGCATTGTCGTCGACATGTCGACCTTCTCGACATCGACGAGAATTTTTGGTCGGAACCAAATCTTGTGGAAGGCGCTGTGGTTTTCACGCATCGTCTGTGATGCGGTCAGTGACATATTCCTCAGCGTGAAATGATGTAGCTCACAATCTCGTCGTCGGCACCGCTCGAATAGTATGCCCATGCCGTTTTCTTCATGACCCTCTTGGCGACAGCTTCAAAGTCCATCAGATTATAGCATTGCTCAAGGATGGGCATGCGCTTGATTCTTTCTTGTCTCTCAGCCTCGTCGGGGTCTTCCTCCTTTGTTTCCTGCTGGACTGTGTTCATGTCAACCTCACCCAAGTGCTTGCTCTTGTCCAGGAATTTGTCGAGAGTGTCGGGAGGGTGGATAGGGTCGTACTCTTCCGAGGCGTCCTTTCCAGCGTACTTGAGGATGATTTTTGGGCCTCCGGGATGCTCGGGGAGGAACTCTGTCACGTCGTAGGCGCGTCCATGGACAATGACCCAGCACGAGTCTGCATTGTTGTGCTTGGCCACCTCTTCGCCAGTCAACTTGACGGCCTGCGTGTCGTTGCTAGGGTGGTTCATCTTGCCGACAAAGACTTGGGTGAGCGGTTCGACGTTGCGAGAGTAGGCAGGCAGGAGTCGACCTAGGGGCGGAGAGGAAGAGAGGACAGAGGAGCAGGCCGGCAGGGACAACAAGTATTGATCGATATCCTCCCGGATAATCGCAGTTCTCTCCCTGTTCGGAACAAGGGAATGGGAAATATATTGCTGTGTTGTGTCCCCACACCACACGGCCCAGATGCGGAGTTAACCTTTGGTTTTATCCTCGGCACATCTCTACCCGAACCTTTCCTTCGAGCAATCCTCGAGCCTTCATGCAAAGAACGACTACTCGGGCATCTACTCCTGAGGGCTCGCAGCTCATGCTCTGGCTTCTGCTTTCATCCCAGTCGCCCAGGTCAACCTTCCTTGAGAAAGACGTATGTTGATGCGAGCCGAGTGTCCAGACTAACCATTGGACGTCGTTCGTTACCCCACACTTTCTCACGGCAACCACCCTTGCTCTGATTGGCCAAAGGTTTTGGATGACCAAACACCTTTTGATTCGCTGTCTCGACATCGCTCCTTCCTCAATAGCCAGTATATCAGGTCATTCTAGACGCACTTGTCCGTCAAATACTCAAGGCTCTGAGTCTAGCCGCACGACTGGGTCCATCAACCTCGCTTCCTTGACCAGAACCAACTCCTTGCCCATGCCTGGGGTCTGTTTCTCGTGACGAAAGAGCCAAAGTTGCCAAGTGAAGCCACGTCAAAGACTACCTTTGACTCGTGCAAAGAATGATGCCGCCGTTGTACTCAGTGTTAGGGTAGGAAGTGTAGGACTTTTGCAAGTTTTCCACTGTGACAAGCAATTTATCTTACTTTTATTCTTCAATAGCAAGTATTTTCCATTTCCCTCAAAACCGCCTTTTCACTAGATGTTCATTTTCTTCCCATCCTCTCTCCATCTTCTCTCCATCTCTCTCTCCTTCATTAACTCTCATCACCCTCCTTTCATTTCTCAGTTCGTAGCTCCAGCAACCGTACCCACCGTTCCCGTACCACTCCCACCCCAAGCCGTAGTCGTAGGCAACTTGCGACAACTACTAGGCTTCCACTTACTACTCTTCGTCTTCGTCTTCGTCTTCGTCGTATCCACACTCCCCCCCAAACTCCTCGTAGGTCCAGCAACCGTAGTCACCAGCCCCGGCCTCCCACCCCAAGCAGTCGTACTAGGCAACTTGCGATAACTACTAGGCCTCCACTTCCTACTCTTGCTCTTGGTCGTATACATACTCACCCCCACACTTCTCGTACGACAGCGCTCCTTGCCCCAAATACACGCATGACTGGTATAGGTACTGAACCTCGGCGAAAAGCTGGGTCGGTTGTAAAAGTCTTCGGTAGGGGTGGGGAAGATTGTGGATGTTGTGGCGGAGTTGGAGATGGTGAGGAGGGTGGTCATGGGGGTGTGGGGGGCTGTCCAGCCGTGGCAGAGGGAAGAGGTGAAGGTTGCGTATTGTGAGAGGGCGGAGGAGGAGGTGGAGGAGGGGTGGGCTTGCTTGATGCATGAAGGGATCGTTTGATGCCAGGTGCCGGTGCTCTTGTCGCAGAAGAGGTCGAGTTGGTCGGGGTAGGGGGTCATGGCGAATGGGACGTGGAGTTTGATGCAACGTTGCTATTTGCACAGTGTTATTGACATGATGGCTTTGTTGGAACTTGATGTTGATGGGAAACTTACAATCTCGTGGGAGAGTGCCGACATGTCTTCGATGTGGCCTGGTCTAAAATCCTCTAATTTGGTGGCTGGAGTGTCTTCGTTCTGACCGTATACCGCGTCAGCCATCGCAATAGATGCGACGCCAAAGTTTGAGAAGTGCATGTTGGTTGTTAACTGTTGGTGGTTGTTTGTTGTAAAGGTCTGTAGAGTTGAGAAAAGAAAGAATGTAGTAGCAGGACATGGATCACGACTTTATATCCTTCGAGGAAGACATTCGAGTCATCAAGAATATTGGAGTCATCCGGTTGGTGCCTCAGAAATTGGGGAGAGTTAGTTTGAGGGCGATTCATGGCGGTCGACCAACCAGGGCTTTCGTGACGCGAACTCGGCTTCGTGGAAATCATAATCTATTCGTGTTGGAAAATCTATATGCGATGTGTCGGAGATGTTTCTATCTAGAACAAACGGTCGTAAATTCATCGAGGTTGATTTGCCTCCATCCGTCTTCAGAGCATCGCGACAACGCTGGAAACTTCTAACCAAGGTTGAAAGCAAACTTGCTCAAACTCCTGATCTTCTTGCCGTAGAACCAAAAGACAAGAGGGAAGGGAATGAGCGCAATGCACACGAATCCTAACAATGAAGTCGCCCAGTCGACACCGAGTCCGTCGTACATATAAGTCGCAAACATGGGGAAGCCAGCAGCTACTGCAGATCTGATGAAGGTGTTGATGGCAATAGCGCTGTTGGCGTTGAGCAAGTACACATCGACCATGTACGTGACGCCGCTCATGAAGATCAAAATTATGCCTAAACCGATGAAGATACCCGAGACTACCTGAGGGGCCCAATGCGTGTCGGGATGAGAAGTCCACGCGAACCAGAAAAGACCGATGGGAAGAATCAGAGAGCCGGCAATCATGGGTGGGAGTCTATCCTCGGGGTTGAGTTTGCCGGAAGCGATGAGGCGTTTGGCATACCACGTCTTACTGAAGACTCCGATAGTGGCGCATGCGAGAACGACTCCGATAAAGATTGCGAGAAAGGGTAGGGAGGCAAGACCAGGAGACCAACCACGGTCCATCTCGAAACTGATGGGGTAGGCTTCGAAGGTCAGGTACAAAATTCCGTACACTAGACTCATATAGATTGTCAAGATGATAAGGATGGGTTCCTTGACAATCATGACGAGTGGCTTCATGAGATACTTGTTGATGACGGTATCGTAGTTGAGAGGATCCTCTTCGCTCTTGGAATGCAAAGCCCAGTCTTTCGTCTCGTGACGGAGCTTCTCCGCCTTCCATGCCAGCAAGACGGGTTCGTAAGTTTCCGGTGTCAACAGATAGGCGATGATAGTGAAAAAAGCGGACATGATGAGAGTAATCCACGCGGTCCATCTCCATCCGAGGTATGAATAAGTGATGAAAGAGCCAACGACAGGTCCTGCTACGGGGCCAGCAAAGACTGCTCCTGCAAAGACACTTGTGGCCACACCACGGTTGATCGGTTCCATAAAGTCAACAAACATGCCGCCGAGGATTGCCAGAGGAGCGGAACCAGCGACTCCGCCAAAGAATCTACAGACGAATATTGTTTGCAAGTTTTGAGCAACAGCGACAGGGATTTGGAAGATACAAAAGATGATCATTCCAGCGAAAAGAGGGCGTGTGCGGCCATAGGCTTCGGAAAGTGGTCCCCAGATAAGAGGTCCTGAAAATGTGTCAATAATCAGTCGAAAACGTAGGTACGATGAACAACTTACCGAAAGCAAAACTAAGCACATATAGCGAAAGACCCAAGATCATGACCTCGCTGCTAACACCAAACAGCTCCGCTGTCACAAACGTCGTGGTCGAGAACACTGAACTGGCAAATGAAACACAGAAAGTCATCAAGCCAGTCGACACAACTATCAACCATTTGCGAAGCAAGGGCATATTCATCGGATTGTTCGGATCGTGTTCACCATCCCAAGTGACAACCTTGCTATCTTCTTCCTTCTCCGGCGGTACGATCTGCATGGCCTCCAATGCAGCTTCCTGATCTCGGTCCAGATGTTTGCACTTGGAGCAAAGACGTTCGGCGTACTTTTGCTGGATCATTTGCTCGCGGTTGTCTACTTCCTTCTCGGTCATTGAGTTGTAAGAGTGTCTTTTTGTGGCTTTGGAGCTACGGCGGTCATTGTACTCTTCGTATAGTGTAGGTGTTGTCGAGTGCATGCGAGATCGTATATAAGGAGATTGCTCCGGCTCATCGACCATGGCGAGTAGATGGTGAAGGCGTGCATGTTCGCCTGGTGTAGGGAGGCCTTCGTATGGTGCCTCTGGCGACGGTGGGCCAATGTCATTCGGTGTGCTAGCCATAATGGCTGATTCCAGTGTCAGGTTTCCAAGCAAAATCAAGCAGATGTTACAGTTCGAGATGTTGTGCCTGTCTGGCGAACGAACTATGGATGTTGCGTTTCCACGAGTAATGTGATCGTGGGGATAGACGAAACAACCAAAGAGAAGGGCAGGGCGATAAGAAGGGTTGGCTCACTCAGCGTGGAAAAAGAAGAAAGATAGAAAACAATGACCATGAAAAAGATCTTCAGAGATCTACACTGATGCGTTCGCCAAAGATGGAACAGCTTCCAAACTCCGGTTTGTCATGGACCCACCGAGATAGAGACGAGATCAGTAAAATCCACTCTTTCGTACGGAAGGCTCCCAGCAGCCTTATGTACAAACCTACAACATCTTGCGTGCGAAACCCATGCCGAGGTCGACGGTGACACAAGAATCCTTCAACACCATTCTGCAGCGATTGTGTTGACAGTCTTCTTCTCGAAGCTTGGTGGACGCTGACATGTTGAGTCAACAAACACATGAAGCCGAACTGGATCGGGAGTCCGGCACAGAGTCTGACAGCCATTGATGACGGAGTGTCTTCCTTACCGACACCTCTCATACATTTGCCAAAGTAGGACGCGGGAGACTTGAAATGACCGACACGTACAAGCAGATCAAGCATCGTCCTGAATAGGATGGAGCAACAAAGTGAAAACCAGATCGCTGGGAGTCTTCAGGGTCAAGATTGCTGAAGCGCCGATCGGAAATCGGCATGACGCAAGCAGAAAGCAGATCTGTCGAGCATCAACATCATCTCCATTTTGATCTATATCGACCATTTCGATGAGATTGCACGTGTTTGCAACGGTGCATGGGTTGGAAAGCATAATGTTGGATTGTGATGGTAAATGCTTCTTCTAGCGAGAACGAAAGAAAAGCTTTCTGAGCCATATTACCTTGTCGTGAGAGCTTTCTTGCAACGATGTATGGTAGCCACAGTCTTTCTTCCCTAGCAATGCTCCTCAACGATATCAGCTGTTGCGCTTTAACCTTCTTCCCATCAGTCCTATCCGTCGACCTTTTCCCAGCACTGTAACGTCGAGCACAACCCATCACAGTTCCTCATCGGCAGACTCCAGATCACCGGATTCCTTGACATCCACATCACCATCACTATCCGTGTCCTCACTCTTAACGATTCTCGTTCTGATGACTGGTTTTCCTGGGACCTTCTTGCAAAGCTTGGCGACGTCCTCCCTGGTGAATTGTTTCGCAGCAGGTTGACCAGATGGATCAGGGATATACCTAATACGAGCAATGAGGGCACTTGGAGTGATGTGGTCAAACTCCTTCGTTTTGATCCTGCGCAAGACATTGGAGGGTACGTCGGAACCAAGGATGAGCCTGTGGCCGACCTCGGTCTTGTATACAGGCAGCGTCTTTCTAACGTTGCCTCCGAATGTTTTGATGATGACTTTGACTTGTGCTTCGCTCCAATATTCGTGATGTCCAAAGACAGTGTATGACGTGTGAATATTGAGACAGCCAGCAGAGCCGGCAGGAGCTGCAGCAACATCGGCCTCGGTGACTGCGCTGGGGTCGACAACAGAGTCACGTTGCTTAGCGCTCGTGTCATGTTTTGAGCCCTGTGAATTATTGCGAGTGGTGGCTTTGGTAGTCATTGGCGAGACAGGGTCGCTATCCATGTCGACGTCCTGGTCAGGTTCTTGCTTTTTGGCTTTCGACTTGGTGGACTCTGATTTGTTGGCCTTTTTCGCCTTTGGGGTCTTGCGCGAGACAGGCTTGTCATGCATAATGATGCCGCCCATCAGAGGCATGATGAGTGTCTCGACCACGACGTCTCTGTTTCTGTGTTCAAGAGGCAGCTCCATTCTGAAGGTACCGTCTTTGGTGTAGTGGTCGAGGGTGGGCGTGGGGGCCTCAATGTCAAGACTCAGAGCAAGCTCATCAGCTTTGGCCTCGCAGAATTCGTTGGCTTCGTCGAGTGACGAAAAGGCTTGGTAGATCTGGAGTCTGCCGAAATCATCCGTTTTGTTATCAAAGGTGACTGAACTTGTGAGGTAGACATTGTGCTCGGTGTGGGTGGGGGCTTTGCTCTTAGGCATGATGCACGGTGTGGATGATGATGATGGCTGATGGTTGTGATGATCACGGGGATGGTGGAGGAGGTTGAGAATGAGTTCAGAGATTTATGGACGGAAGTGAGTGAGTGAAAGTCGGCGTGTTTGTGTCAGCTGGCACTGAAAGAAGCAGGCGCGACCAGCCAAACTCGGTCTCACCACCAATGCGAAAAGCACCAAAACTTACGCATCTCGTTTCGACTATGGGAGGTCCATTCACCCATGGCTCTAGAAGTCATGGACAGGATATCACGGTACGCACATGTCAAGGCGACTGCTGCAAAGCTCCAGCAAGGAGAAGTAGTCGACGGGAGCTAGAATGAGTCTCGGTTGCGTGCAGGCTGATGCACCAGTACCAAAGACCATTGAAGCACTGAGAGAAGCCCCTCAATGTAGCAAAGCTGGATCAAACAGCTTCGTGTATCTTGACCGTCATGTTTTAGAGGGGAGACAAGAGGGAGAGGAGAAGTTGGAAAGGCACGGTCGGAGTGCCTGCCGTCATCAAAGACAAACAGAGCAAACGCCGAAAAAAGTACCATGTCGCTCTCGTCCTCGACGACTCGAGTTCGATAACCAAGTAGATATCTCGACGATATCTACGACTTTTTACACCCCGAATTCAGACCCGCCATCATGTCGGACGAACAACCGCTCAAGAAGGTCCGCCTTACAGGTCCCGAGGACTCTGTTTCGGTTTCGTCTCCAGAAGTCGACGCGGCCGTGGCAGCACAATTGGAGCAAGAAAAGAGTGCTGGAATCACCGTCTTTGCATCAGAAGCTGCTGGTTTCGGGGGTGTCGTCAAGAAGCGCTACACTGATTTTCTGGTCAACGAGATTTCGACAGACGGCACCGTCTTCCACCTGGACGAATTGACTGGACCCGCCGTCAAGGCTGTCAACAAGGTCGAGAAGGATGTGCAAGCAGAAGAAAAAAAGGAGAAGGCTGCCGAGCCTGCACCTGCGCCTGTGAAAGAGGAGGAGCCCAAGCCGGACAATGCAGAATTGGCTGTCAAGGAGCGCATGGAAGAGGCTATTGCTTTGGTACGCTTGACTGCAACACATACAAGAAGACACATCTGATGGACTATAGATTGCGCCCGCCGATGTCGACATGCTCAAGACCATCTTTGGCGAAAAGACAACGACCGACATCTGCAACCTCTACGCCAAATCCATCGCCCGCCCGGAGCGCAAGACCAGAGACCATGGCAGTCTGCAATCCGACGTTATCGAGGACAAGCAGATGCGCACCGATGCTCACATCAACGTCCGTCGCATCTTTAGCGGCCGAATCGACACCATGACCAACGACGACAACACAATCGCCATCAAGGTTGCTGCACAAGCCAACAAGATCAACGCTCGCGCTCTGCCTGGCTCAAAAGGAAAGAACGCCCGTCCCAAGGGCAAGGTCGGCTGGGAAGAGCTTGGTGGTGAACACTTGCACTTTACTCTGTACAAGGAGAACAAGGACACCATGGAGGTGCTGTACTGGATCGCCAGTCAGCTCAAGCTACATGTCAAGAACTTTCAATTCGCCGGAACAAAGGACCGTAGAGGTGTCACTGTTCAGCGTGTGAGCGCCTACCGTATTGCTGCCGACCGTCTGCAGGGCATCAACCCTACCCTCAGACAAGCTAGACTCGGTGGCTTCAAGTACATGCCCCAGGGCCTCGATCTGGGTGATCTCTACGGAAACGAGTTCACCATCACTCTCCGTGATTGTACATTCCCCGGTCAGCAAGGCAATGCAGCAGCTCAGCTCGAGAACGCAAAGAAGATCACTGGTGATGCTGTTTCACAATTCCAAGAGCGCGGCTTCATCAACTACTACGGTCTTCAGCGTTTTGGCACATTCGCCATCTCCACAGACACCATCGGTAGAAAGATGTTGCGTGGTGACCTGGAAAGTGCTGTTGAAGACATTCTCTCATTCAGCCCCGAGGCTTTGGCAGCTGCTTCCAACCCTGACCAGGCATCAACCAAGATCTCGCACGATGACATTGCTCGCGCCGAAGCCTTACACATCTGGAAGACGACAAAGAAGTCGGGAGCCGCTCTCGACAAACTTCCCCGTCGCTTCCAAGCCGAGAACGCTCTGATCAGACACTTGGGCTGGGTAGATCGCAAATCAGGAGAACTACTACGCGCAAAGGACTGGCAAGGCGCTCTTCAAAACATCCCTCGCAACCTGCGTCTCATGTACGTCCACGCCTACCAATCGCTCGTCTGGAACACGGTAGCCGGCCGCAGATACCAACTCTACGGCAACAAGGTCGTCGCAGGCGATCTCGTGCTCGTCCACGAACACAAAGACAAGGAAGCCTACGCACCACAAGACGAAGAAACCATCGACGACTGCGGCGAAATCATCGTCCGCCCCGCCGCCCACGACACGGCCACCTCGCTCGAAGACAAGTTCGAACGCGCCCGCGCGCTAACCCCCGAAGAAGCCTCCAGCGGCAAATACACCGTATTCGACCTGGTGCTGCCTCTGCCCGGCTTCGACGTCATGTACCCCTCCAACGAGCTCGGCGCCTACTACACCGAATACATGGGCAGCGAGGAAGGAGGAAAGCTCAACCCCAGAGACATGCGCAGGAAATGGAGAGACGTGTCCCTTTCGGGCTCCTACCGCAAACTCATGGCCAAACCCCAAGGACTCGCTTGGGAAGTGAAACCCTACGTCCATGACGAGGAACAACTCATCCAAACCGACCTCGACAAACTGATCGCCAAAGCCAAGCAAGAGGGAAATGCCGATGCTCTGGGCGGCGCAGAAGCTCTGCTGGGCTCTGACAAGAGTTTGGAAAAGTCATTGGAGCAAAAGACAGAGGGAGACGTTACCATGACCGAGGACGCAGACCAAAAGCAAGAGCAAGAGCAACAGCAGAAATTGGCCGTGGTCATCAAGATGCAACTGGGCAGTTCTCAATACGCCACCATGGCTCTGCGCGAGTTGACAAAGGGAGGCGCGGTAGCCTTCAGACCCGATTTCCAGGGTGGAAGGTTGGATATCAAGACAGAGTAACTTAGCCTGCCTTGTACATGAATGTTTTGATGTTGCCGATGAAGCAATGTCTAATTTTATGACTGAAAATCGAAGCTGTCGGTATACTACAGAACCTCTCTGTTCCTTTATACTCTACCCGTGACTACATGCAATGTACCAACCACCCTGTCCTGTCCAACCCCCTGCAAAACCTCACCATCTCAATACTATTTCGTAGGTATTGGAGATGGACGACTCATAGGGAAGTTGAAGAGATGTGTGTGTGCATGTTCAAAATGACTTGGTATTGTACCCAGCAGCATCTTTGTTGGTGTGGAGAGAGCACAGAAAATGTATACTTCACTTCACTTCCCTTTACTTTACTGTACTAGAGACAGAGAGCAATACATGAACCCAAAACACTTGCAAAAACTCGATATTACAGCCAAGTGTGAGGGATGAAACAAACCCTCCATGTGTATTAATAAAAGTTACCTCTGGAACAATTCAGAGACAAGAAAGGATGTAGAGTAGGGAATATCAACAACCATCTCATCCTCCTACTCCGCCAAAACCATCCTCAGCATGCTCAAAAAGCCTTCGCGCATCCTCGTGACCTCGACGATATCAGGCTTGACGGGTTCGCCAGCACTCCTCCTAAGGAAGTCCTGTCTCCTGGCCCTGCGCTTCCTCTCCGCAGCAATGGGGTCGGCGTCTTCCTCGTCCTCGTCGATAGAACTGTACTCGTCGTCGTCATCGTCGTTGAGTTCTTGAATGTCCAGGGCGTTGAGGCCAAAGTCGTCAGGTTTGAAGGATTTGATGAGGTCCGAGGCGCCGCCGTCGGGCACGCCGCTGGGTGCGTCGCCCGTGGCCATCTTCTGGCGGGTCTTGTCTTGGTGCCACTTCTTGCGCTTTTCTTGCCATTTGATCAGAGAATTGATTTCGCGGACGGCGGCGTCCTTGTCGATCTGTCGCATCTCGACAGCGCCTTGGAAGAGAGCGTTCATGTCCAGCTTACCGCCACCGCGAGGTCCGTTGCGGAGGAAGGAGAGAATGCCCTCTATCCAGCCCATGAGTTGATCGAACAAGCCATTGTCGTGAAGATGTACTTCGTGCACAAACTTGTAGAACGAGTCTTCGTGTCTTGCGCACAAATCAATGAAGGCCTGGACCGTCTGGTTAGGATCGGCGGACACGTCTTGCCGTTGACACTTCTCCACCACGGCGATCATATCGTCCATGAAGCGTGCAAAGTCGCTAATACTGTTGTAGACGTTGGCCGACTTGTAGACTCTGACGAGGGGCTCGTAGAAGATGGTGAAGAGGTCGCGGAAGAGTTGCAATGTGGTTGGCTCCTCAATCATACGCAACATCATACTCTTATCCCGTTGGCGTGTGTAGAGCTTCAGTAATTGCTTCAGCTGAGCAAAAGTCTCGGCTCCTGATCTGAGCTCCTCATCAATCTAGATTTGGGTTAGCAAACAATGTCAAGTCTCTCAGAAAGTTGTCACTCACGTTCTCGACCGCACTGTTCCATGCCACATAAGCATTGAATGCTCTTCCGATCTCGTCGGGCCTCAACTCGGGCTTGATGTCTTCGCTACGCAGAATAGCCACAAGGAGGTCAATGTCGTCTTGTGCGGCTTCTCTTCGGATGGCGTCCTTGAGGTCCTGGTCGCATTGGTTGTAGTTTTTGATCTTTTCGCAGAACACAGGCTCGTTGATCTTAGCAGCCAGCCCATCGATGCTCTTCTGAACAGTTCTGATGCTGTCTCCCAAAGCCAGAGAGAAAATGCGTTGCAGTAAAGATTTTGCGCCGAAGGGTTGGGCAAGGAACAGGTCAAGCACACCAGCCATGACGGCAGCCGGGTTTGCGAAGCGAATGACTTGCTTGAGAGCGGTGTAGGGTATCAGGGAGTGGATGCGTTTTGCTTGTGCAAACAGTTCGGGACTGTTGTCTTCGGCCAGGAACAAATGGTATATTACAGCGGCAACCCTAAATTGTCGAGTTAGCTTTGCATCTACCAACTTGATGACCTGAAAATACTTACTCGATACGAAGCCACTCGGCAAACTTCTTGTATTCGGGAGACAACTCTGCAATCGTGTTCTTTTGCTTGATCTCGGCAAACAGCTTTGTTAAACCATCTGGATACTTTGTTAGTGGATGCACTTTTATGAGTTTGAATATGACTTACTGCTCTCGACGACGTCTCTTCTGAACTTCTCCATATGAACGTCAAGTTCTCTAGCTCTTTGACGTGCAATCTCATAGAAGCGCCGTTGTTCCTCGATACGCTTTTCATCCATCTCGATACGTCTTCTGACATCTTCCATCTCTTCTTCGTTTAGTCTGATGACATTGCCGGTCAAGAAATCGTTCATAGCGTTGCTGTTGGCGATGCTCTCATTCTGCAAGAAGTTGCGCAGGAAGGCTCTTAGTGAGACACGTTGTTCTTCTCGGTATAGCACTTTCGGCGGCGAGTGATCTCTGTGGAAGTCTCCTGATTTGCGGCCGAATCTCAGATTCGTTGTCGAGGATGCGTCCATGGAAGCGCGAGGGGACGCGGTTTGCGACGAGCGTGAAGCAGTTCTACGGTGACCACCACCGAAGGGGTTGGGGAGATAGCTGCGGAAGCCACTGCTGGCTGGTGCAGGCTCATCGTGGGCAGCGGCCTCTTTCACGTCTTGTGTCGAAACAGACGAGACGGAATCGTCATCGTCGTCGTCCTTGGTGTATAGCGAGTTCGAGTGGTTCTTGCGAGGTAGCGGTGGCAGCACCTTTCCAGGGATTTCAAGGCGCAGCCTCTTGTGCATTTGAGCAAACTCGCTGTATCTCCTGCCAACGTAGATTTCGGGCTTGCCCTGGCGCTTGACGCGGAGCAGGAACTCGGCATGTGCGTGATGGCGTACGTGTCTCTTGACACTGGTGGTTCTTACAGAAGCGACGTTGACGTCCCAGCCGTTTATTTGATGTCCCTCGGGTACGTTCATGGACAGCCCTTGCTCGTTGGCTTGTCGGTCAACGACCTCCATTTCCGAGAAGCGAATGCGCTCTTCGTAGCCAGATGCGGTGGGCAGTCCAGATACCATCATGAGTTCTACTAGCTTCTGGGCCTTTACGGCAAGCTTGCGGCGTTTTGTCTCTTCTAGGCGGTCTTCGGACGAGGATATGCGCTTGAGTGCAAACGATTCGAGGAACTAGAGTAGCTGTCAGCTTGAGCTTGTCCTGGGATAGCAGGTTCCACTCACCGTCTGCAGTTTGTCTTGCCAAAACTCCTTCTCTTTTGCTCGGTCGAGGAAGGGAAAGTTGCGAACATGGTGGACGAACATGTAGCGCAGCAGGGGCAGCTCCGAGTCTTCTGGTGCGACCTCACCAGCATCTGATTTGAAGGGAGCGCCGAAGCGTTGCAGGGCAGTCTCCGAGGCCAGCTCCGAGATCTCCCATTCTGTTTGTTGTGAGATGAGTTCACGCTTGAGGTCTGCAGTGTGTCAGCGTAATATCATGGTGGGGCTGTCGGGCAGATGGCACGAAACATACAATGCTCTTGTTTGCCGGTGAGGACTGAGCCAGGCGGTGGTATCGAATACTTGGAGACGGCCGAGTAGGTAGAGGCAGAGGAGCGGTTCATGTTGATGCGAGTAGACTGCGGCGACACAGCAACTGGCTGCACCAGCCCTTCTTGTATAGGATCTTCTGGCGCCGTGTTGAAGCGCTCTAACCGTGGCTGGAATGGCGCCGAGTTTGACCCTGGGTTATTCATAATATCGTGGTAGGCTGCTAGATGGATGGTTGCAATCCCAAGGGTGCGTGCGGGGCGCCGACTTGTTTTATTCGCACAAAGTAAATGTTGTTGCTCTTGAAATGCTGAGAGCGCATGCATGCATGATACGCAGACGCGTACGCAGCCTCATGACGACGTTTGGAACTGATTGGGTAAGAACGACCCCCCTGGTTGAAGCCCGCTCCTGCTCTGCAAACACAGTCACAGGGCGCAGTTTTGGCACCACTTTACCTGCATCGCCTCGTCAGGAGGTCTGAGGAAACATCTCCCCAAAATAGCTCATGACCGTCGGGCACAACATCTCTCCATATATTGCTCAAGTTGGAGTTGGTCATTAGGAGATGCTAGAGGTGCTGCCATGGGCCTGTTTACCTGCTGCTTTGCTCGGCAGCCTCAGGCTAAACACCCGTTTGGCCGCTGTATCCAGCCAAGCCATGGAATCATTTTTCCCTTGGACATGACGACGCAGCTGACAGGCAGATTCTCTGTTCACACTGGTCCAGTATTGACCACTATCCGCATCTTCGACTGCGGAACTCATTGTCGAAACCGTACTATCAATCATCAACTTGAAGCAGCACTTTACAAAGCAACTCTTCGTAGATCTAGGTTTCCACATCTCCACTTTCGCAAATCAATCTGAACTGCCACGATTGCTCGCCAGCCACAACACCAAACACATCGCACACCCCCACCAAAAGCTTGGTTGCCTTGCGCAGAGGGGTCCGAGGGTCCGCTAGGAACCCATCTAAGCCATTACATTTTCTCGTCCGCGGCCGCCGAGCATCTTGCTACTCCCAGAAAAACTTGGATTCCGTCTGGGCATGGTTTTTCTAGAATGTCATGAGGTAGTTATTTGCCGAAACCCGGTGTAATCCTACTTGGCAGGCCGGCCTCGTTTCTCAAAAGTGCTAGGGAAGCTCTAAAAAAAAAAAAAAAAAGGACAGGGTCGTACCTCTTTATACAATTAGAAAGTCTATCGACGATATTGAAGGTCCATGAGACGGTTTTTCTCTCTGGCAGGCACTGAAGGGAATACTCTCACTCACCAAAAAGGTCTCGTGTGTAGTTCGTGCTGAGAAAACGCGTTGTGGTTGAGTGATCGTGAAACAAAACCTTTGACAATGTCCTTGCACGAAAGATATGTATGGTCAAATGGAATCACTAACATTACTCGTGAAAAGCAATCGAACCGTGAGTAGAGGACAAGGTCGTCGAGATCGAATCACATCGGGGGCAACAATAATAGAGAAGAAATGGTCATCTTCGATTTCGACTCGCAAGAATACGATCAGCTATGTACGCCCCATTTTTAGTAGTTGAGCTCTTCTGCTCCTCCAGCACTGCCGGCTGCGTCAAGGTCGTTGTAGCTCTTCATGGTACGACCCTCGACTGCTTGTCTAGGTCCGACGGTGTGCTCTCCTCCTTCCATGAACATGCCCCGGCGAGGTGGGGTCAGACGGCCGCTGATGCTTCGTCGCGGCTCAACCCTCATGCCTCGATCGTATGGACCTGGTGCTCGAGCATTGTTGGTACGCATACCGCCTGTCCTCATTGGCCCAGCGCCACGGTCACCACCCTGCATGTTCCAGCCAGGCATTGTGAGAGGAAACTGTCCGGGGACAAAAGGATTGAAGCCAGGAGGTCCACCTGCATTTGGCATGGGCATCCCGTTATTGAAGAATGGCATGTTGTTCAGACTGAAGTTGCGAGGTGTGCCTGTAGGCATGTTGTTGTTAACAGGGAAGTGGCCGTTGCTACTAGCATCATTGCGTCCCTGAGCAAGTCTGGCTGGGTCAAGGACATAGCGGTTGACGAGCTCAATCTGTAATGTAGTTAGTGATTGTTCGTAACTTGGAATCGATGATACTCACGTCTTCCTTGAGCTTGTCGTGCCAATCCTGATGTCTCTTTTCCACGTGTTTCTTCCAGAAGTTTTCCCCCTTGAAGAGCTTTGTACACTCTGGAACCTTGCATCTGAACTTGAACTCGTCCTCCTGTTTCACGAACTTGCTCATGTCTTCTTCAAGGCCTTCCTCGACTGGCTTACCTCCAAGCTTCCTCAGGTCAACATTGTAAGGCTCAAGAATCATGAGCAGTTTCTCCTCGAAGGTCTTGACCCAGTTGTATGCCTTCTGAAGCTGGTTCTTACCGTATGCTCGAGGGGCAGACTTCCTCTCCTCGACCGGCGAACCGTCTTCGTTGTCTCCGGGACCGCCTTCTTGACGCTTGAGTGGGAACGGGTCTCCATTCGCGGTGGCTCTGGCAGTTTCTTTGGCAGCTGAAGTAAGACTTGCGCGGGGACGACGAAGATGGCCTCCTGCACACTTGCGTTGCAACTCGTGGACCGAATCGCATTCGAACACGCAGTAGAAGCAGAAGTTGTAAACACGACGAAGGTACTCGACAAGCAGATCAAGCTTCTTCTTCTTGATCAAGAGCTCTTCATCGTCAACATCTTCGTCAATACCGCCTTCATCTTCTTCGCCCTCTTCCATTTCACCGTCATCGACGTCTTCGTCCTTGACGACCTTGGGAGCCGGAATAGGTGGTTGCAAGTAACCCTTGCCGGCCAGTTCGTCAACACGTTGCTCAATCTTGCCAACACCATCATAGTCGTCGCCCATCTCCGAGTCGAGTTTTCTGACCAAGCGGAGAGCGAGATCTAGGTCGCGTTCAACACGCTCGGGAGCTGAGAAGAGATCCCACAGAGCCTTCTTTCTAGGGTTGTCTTGAGGATGATGAATACCAACGTGAACAGTGAAGTCGCCCTTTTCAGGGTCCTGTATCGTCTTGTTGTTGATCTCGTTCAAAGCTCTCTCGCAGACGGATTGAGTGTGGTTTGGCTTGTCTTGATCCATGGCACCTCCGTCAGCATCCTGGTCGTCATCATCACGGCTTCCGCGGCGCTTGGTGTCCTCTTCAGGTACATCAGATGCAGGATTGAGCATGATCCAACCAAGACGGTGGAACTTCTTTCCTGGGTTCGGATCGCTCAGGCTCAGCCACTTGTAGCCACCTTCGCCCTCACCAAGATGCTCCTTGCAGAACTCTTCCATTCGCTCGCGCGAAACAGCTGGAGTGATGGTCTTGACGAGCAGTGTTGGTTGGAAAGCGACCGGGTCCCGTACATCACCACTCTTGGAGGGCAACAGATCTGATACGGCCAAGACCTCTGCTGCAGCACTGGTCTCACCTTCCTCCCTCTCGACGATACCCCCAGCACCGTTGCTCTCGCTCTTGTAGATACCCTCGAGGGTGAACTCGTCAAAGGTACCAGCCGTCAAGTCCGAGTCCCACCGAGCGAAGAGGTCGCGTCTGAAGTCGAGAACCTTTTGGCGCAGCGGATCGCGAACTTCAAGCACATAGCGTTCGCGGAACCATGTGTCATACTTGTGACCATGGACGAAAAGCTTAGCCATTCTTGTATTCCAATTCAGCTTGTACTGGTCGTAGGCATTCTGTATTTTTGATCGCTGTTCGTCGCGTGATTCCTTGATAGGCTCAGGACGACGACCTCCATTCTTTTGACGCTCGCGCTGTTGTTTGATCTCTTGCTCGGCTTTCCACCACTCGGCGAAGTAACTAAATCCGACTTGCGAGGCTTCCAGCAGAGGATCTCTGAGTTGATTTACTGGGATAGCTCTCGGAAGGGCGGCATCGTCACCGGGAATGTATCGATCAATGTTCTTGGGAGCGCCTGGCTGGATTTGGGGAGACGAGCGGCGTCTGTCCCGAGGATAGTCTTCACGTCCGCGGTAGTAGTCATCACGCGAACGATCAGGTTGGTAGCGGTCGATTTGTGTGGGAGAGCGTGAGCGGTTGCGGCCAGCTTGACGAGCACGTCGATCGGAGTCTGTTGTGAGCATGTAAGTCAATGGTCGAGGGTACAGCGGTGAGGTGCTCGTGACGTACTCGGCGACCTGCGTCGTTCGCGGTATGGATCCCTCTCACGCGAGTTGTAAGACTCGCGGTCGTAGCTCTCGACCCTGGAGAGGTCGTTGGGCGACTTGGGAGGGTGTGTGTCGAAAGCGTCCATGTTGCGGGGCGAGGATGGATGGCGGTTTGGGTCAATGGAGCGACTTTAGCGCACTGATTACCGCCATGGAAGGTTAGAGCTCGTTCAGGAGAGGTTGAAGAGTGAAACGAAACAAGAAAGACTCGGGGAAGCAAAGAGAGAGAGTGAATCAGGGCATATCGCAGTGAGGCTGGAGAGTAACGAGGTAGCGAATCGGCGGGTGCATGGTGATAGGGAGGTTGAGGTTGAGCGGACGCGACGACGAGACGAAGACGCGGGTTGGCTAAAAGTCTCGCGAAAGGAAGAGAGACGATACGAACAACTTAGGCAGGACAGAAGCCGAGAGACGGCGACGCATCAATCAAGAATTGGATGCTGTCGACCAGGAGATGGAACAGGACGAAGAGTGCTGGGTGATGGTGCTGTTGAACCTCCCGACGACTCCAGGCGCGGAGCGAGTCGGCGCTAATCGCCAGCCAAGCCGCCATTCAGTTCAAGCACGGGCCCGCCGCTGTCGCGTCTTTTTCTGGGGAAAGCTTCCTGCTCTGAAGCGTTTCGGGTCAAGACGCTCCCGAGTCCATCTTCTGATCATCGAGAGCTCGTCCATGTTGCAGCAGCACACCCGATTGCAATCACGTGTTTGATATCAAAAACTAGCCGTAGTCGAAGATACAAATCTGGGAGAGACCGCGGGTGCTGCTGGAGAGAAGATTGCGGCTTGTTGACGGCGGGCTTCGACTCCGATGGTCCAAGGGCTTCCGTAACTTTTGGCCGGGGAAGGAGCGTCATGGTTCGATTCGCGTGCCTGTCGCGAGTTGCGACTGCTGGCCCGATCGACGGCAATTGATTGAAAGTACGAGCCTCAGGGAAGCAACAAAGGCTCTCTCTCTCTCTCTCCATCTCTCATTCTGCTCTGCAGCCAGTCTTTCCTCCCTCCTGCCGCATCACCACCGCCAACATGACCTCGTACATCCCCCATCTGACGCTGCCTTCATTCATCTTCGAGAAGCCGGCCGTCTCCGTGCTGCTGCCCGTCGCACTCGGAACCGCTGTTGGCTACTCGACCAGACGTGAGTTGACACATGCCCCTGCAGACTACTGTCAGACTCGACACTGACCACTACGCCCCGCAACAGCCAAAGAGACGCAAAAGACCTATCTCGCCCTGCGTCAGCCTCCCCTTAGACCTCCGCCATGGGTCTTCGGCCCGGTATGGACCATGTTGTACGGAGCCATGGGATACGCCGCTTTCCGCGCCTGGTCGACCGCCATGGACTCGTTTGACGCAAAGAAGGTCCTTCTCGCAAAGGTACCCTAAGCCCTCCCTCTGAGTGTACCCGTACTCACTCCGTCACAGCAAGGCGCAACCCTCTACACCATTCAGCTCGCTCTTAACCTCATATGGATGCCCCTCTTCTTCTCCCTGAAGCGCCCGATCGCTGCCACCGTCGACATCGTCGCTCTGACTGGCGTCACCGGATACCTTGCCTACATCTGGGGCCAGGTTGACGAGGTTGCTGCATGGACTCTCGCTCCCTACCTCGGCTGGCTTAGCTTTGCAACCTATCTGTCAGCAGGTTGCGGCTACTTGAACAACTGGGACTTTGAGAGCAAGGAGCGCCCGATAGCGGACAAGCCCAAGGACACCAAGTTTGTCGATGAGAAGAGAGAGTAGGCAACTTTTGGCGCCATCGAGATACCCAATCGTGTCAAGCGAGAACAAGGCTGTATGCCATCACCCATCATTCGTCATGCTTTTTGGCCCTTTCGAGCTGGCAGCATAACTGTCATGCACCTTCTGTTTGCGCCTGCTCCGTCCGACATGGAGAAAGACCTCATGTCGACCGTGTCCGTAAACGCTATATACTACAAACTTGAACGTTGAATGCAGCGTCTTCTCAAATCACTTGCTCATCCTGGAAATCTTGGAGTGTTGAACAAGGCTAACCCTGCCAGCCAATCGGTACTCGTTCCCGACTACCATGTCACAATCTCTCGGTGTGGATGCAACCTCATGACCCAAGGAAACTTGATCCCGAACCCCACCCTTGAAACACTCCGAGTAGTTCCAAGTCTTCGTCGCGACACCTAATTTCAGCAGCATGGTCAGGCCGTGGTCTGGTACTTCTGTTGAGGTGTTTGCCGGTTCTATATGAATCCACATGCGAATACACGACATCACAACCCTCGACCAGCACGAGTTAAAAGCACCAATTAACCCCGACCACATTCAACACCGCCTCTTCGCACAGCCCCGCCCATCGCCTTGAAAGCTGGACTACAAGATCCCCTCCAACAGCTCTCCAATTTCGGTGTGCACACAGACTCGTACAAATGGCTTCTTTTTTCGAGTCCGACGACTGTTTCATGGCAAGTAGCGTCTTTCTCGGTGTTTTCTGAATACTTGCGCTACCCATCCACGGCTGTCCCTGTAGATCAACTTGCTTTGTACGAGCGGTCGCACGGGTCGCGCTAACACACATCAAAGGGATCGTTCGCAAGGCCATACACGATCTCTCAAGATGAAGGAGATTCGGCCGAAGACCCCCTGAGCAGCATACACGTGGATCCCTCAATCTATGCCGGGTTGCTCGAGCCAAGCGGGATCTCGCACGCCAACTATGGATTTGGTAGCGGAGAAGCATTCCAGTACAGCGAAGAATTTGTACAGCGGCGCGTGGCCGAGAGTGCGTTCGCGGAGCCCTGGACCGGAATCAGCAGTTCCATGGTCTTCTCAACCACATCGACACTGTCGCAAACGATCATCGCCGAGAAGCCTGGCCACGTGAAGGTCCAAGTTGATGGAACAGACTCTGGGTATGCGTCGCTCAACTACCGGCCTCTAGTATGCCTTGAGTGCGGCAAGACGTTCAAGAACAAGGCCGAAGAGAAGTGAGGCAGCCCGAATTCCGCTGGCTGGTTTGCAAGCGAACTGACTTTTGGCAGAAAGCATTCTTCAACACACAGCCGACCTTTCAAGTGTCGTATCAAGAATTGCACCAACACGAAAGGCTTTGCGACATTCAACGATCTCGAGAGACACCAGAAGGACATCCATCTGATCAAGCCAAAGCACGGGCCTCAGTCATACTACAGATGTGTGCTACCGACGTGCTCCAAGCGGGAGAAGATATGGTCTCGAAAAGACAACTTCAAGGCGCACATCAGTCGAATGCACAAGCACATAGCCATGGATATCGACCAGCTTGTCGCAAGGTGAGTCGGTAGCTTAAGCTGAAAGTTGTGCAATGTACTAAACCGAGTGTGTAGATCAGAGATGACACCCACGGCAGCAGAGATGGAGCAGCTGGCTCGTGCCAAGCACGCGCAAGCACAGAACAGGAGCAAAGGAAAGCAAGGCGCCAACAATCAGTCGAAGCAAGCAACAATGGCGCAGTACACCGAGACAGCACCACAGGCCGAGGCAGCGCAGACAGCGATCCCACTCTGGCAGACGAATGTTCCGGGCTACCTGGATGATGTGCCTAACGAAGCAGCAGAGATGGCCGAGACGAGACCATTCAGGGTTGCAAACACATTGGTTCCAAACGTGGTGTTGAAGTATCCATATGGGTTGCCAGTCACACGGGACGGACACGATGGGGCCAGCGATCCACACAACAGTACAGACGGAGGTTGGGACGACATGTCAGATTGCAGCTTTGCGTATTCGCATGAGAGTTTGGCGTTTGGGGGAGGAACGAGCGATTTTGGATGATGGTTGGATTGAGACGTTACCATGTTAGTGTTGAAGTGAAACGTTACTATGTTAATGTAGAAGACAAAGGAATGCAGATGTGTCGTTTGTCTCTACAGTGTCTAGATACTTTCGATATGTTCTGAAGAAATGATGAGTTGCAGTAAAGATTCTGAGCAGAGTGACTGTGGTTGGCGGGAGAGAAGGTGTTGGATGCGGAGGTGAGGCGGACTTTGGCGGAGGGCTTGGTCGAGGGGTCGGGGGTCGGGGGCTCGGGACATTTGACGCGCATGCATCTTGACGGGTGGGTGGTTGCTGGAAGCTTAGGTGTCCGCTTGTGCCAGCCAGTGCCAGTGCCAGCTTTCCCAATCGTTAATACCAACCCGACCACGAAAGCAACCATGGCAGCCAGCGTGGGAAGCTCCTTTTTCAAGGGAGAGACTGGTCGCAACACCAGAGGCTTGCTGCGATTGATCATTCTAGTCACGATTGCAGCGACCGCTGTGGCCTCGCGTCTCTTCTCCGTCATCCGCTTTGAGAGCATCATTCACGAATGTACGTCGACTTGAACAACTCAATGTCTAGCCTGGCAGCTTGTTTCCCATTGTCTGGGTTGGCCGCTTGTCTCTCGATGCCTCGCCTGGCAGCTTGTTCCCCAATGCCTTTTCCAGAACCCGCATCTTTGCTCTAGCTTGTCATCGAGACTCGTCACTCGGCCTTGAAGCAACTTGGAACACTCGCTGACAACCCCCTCCCACAGTCGACCCTTGGTTCAACTTCCGCGCGACAAAGTACCTCGTCCAGAATGGCTTCTCGAGCTTCTGGGACTGGTTCGACGACCGCACATGGCACCCCCTCGGCCGTGTCACGGGCGGCACCCTCTACCCAGGCCTCATGGTCACCAGCGGCGCCATCTACCACTTCCTCCGCCTCCTCACCTTCCCCGTCGACATCCGCAACATCTGTGTCATGCTGGCTCCCGCCTGCTCTGGCTTGACTGCCTTTGCCAGCTACCTCCTGACGTCCGAAATGTCCGACTCGCCCTCGGCCGGCCTCCTTGCCGCCATCTTCATGGGCATCGCCCCCGGCTACATCTCGCGTTCCGTTGCCGGCAGTTACGACAACGAGGCCATTGCCATCTTCCTCCTCGTCTTCACCTTCTACCTGTGGATCAAGAGCGTCAAGGAGGGTTCCGTCATGTGGGGTGCCTTTACCGCTCTCTTCTACGGCTACATGGTCTCGGCCTGGGGTGGTTACGTCTTCATCACCAACCTCCTCCCTCTGCACGTCTTTGTCCTGCTGTGCATGGGCAGATACAGCCCTCGTCTGTACGTCAGCTACACGACCTGGTACTCGCTGGGCACGCTTGCAAGCATGCAGATTCCCTTTGTCGGCTTCTTGCCCATCCGCAACAGTGACCACATGGCTGCTCTCGGTATGTTTTCGACACCTTCATCTCTTGTGCTCCTCTAACCTTGTTCAGGTGTCTTCGGTCTTCTCCAGCTCGTCGGTTTCGTCGAGTTTGTGCGCCAGACTCTGCCCAGCAAGCAGTTCCAGACGCTGCTCCGCGCCTTTGTCCTGGTCGTCTTCCTCGCAGCGTTTGGCGTTCTCGTCCTTCTCACCTTCTCCGGCGTTGTCGCACCATGGAGTGGTCGTTTCTACTCGCTCTGGGATACCGGATACGCCAAGATCCACATTCCCATCATCGCATCCGTCTCGGAGCACCAGCCTACCGCCTGGCCCGCCTTCTTCTTCGACCTCAACCTGTTGATCTGGCTGTTCCCTGCCGGTGTCTACATGTGCTTCCGCAACCTCAAGGACGAGCAGGTCTTTGTTGTCATCTACGCCGTCCTGGCCAGTTACTTTGCCGGTGTCATGGTTCGTCTGATGCTTACTCTGACTCCTGTCGTCTGTGTTGCTGCAGCCCTTGCTCTTTCTCAGATTCTTGACACTTTCCTCGTCACCAAGACTCCTGCTGCTCCTCCTGCTCAGGCCAACGGCAACACCGATGTCGCCAAGACTGCCGCTTCCCTGATGCCCGACACTCTGCGCTCTACCCAGAAGCCTCTCGTTGGTATCTACTCTGCCTTCTCCAAGTTCGCCATGACCGGTACCATCACCGCCTACCTTCTGCTCTTCGTCCTTCACTGCACCTGGGTCACCTCGAACGCCTACTCATCCCCTTCGGTTGTCCTGGCTTCCAAGATGGCCGACGGCTCGCAGCACATTATCGACGACTACCGTGAGGCTTACTACTGGCTCCGCCAAAACACCGAGCAGAACGCCAAGATCATGTCCTGGTGGGATTACGGTTACCAGATTGGTGGTATGGCCGACCGCCCTACGCTTGTCGACAACAACACTTGGAACAACACTCACATTGCCACTGTTGGCAAGGCCATGAGCTCGCGCGAGGAGGTCAGTTACCCCATCATGAGACAGCACGAAGTCGATTACGTCCTCGTCGTCTTTGGTGGTCTGATCGGTTACTCGGGTGACGACATCAACAAGTTCTTGTGGATGGTCCGTATCGCCGAGGGCATTTGGCCCGACGAGATCAAGGAGCGTGACTACTTCACCGCTCGCGGCGAGTACCGCATCGACGACCAAGCTTCCGAGACGATGAAGAACAGCTTGATGTACAAGATGTCGTACTACAACTACAACTCGCTCTTCCCTGCTGGCCAGGCCACCGACCGCGTCCGCGGCGCCAAGCTCCCCGCCGAGGGTCCCGAACTCTCGACTCTGGAGGAAGCCTTTACCAGCGAGAACTGGATCATCAGAATCTACAAGGTCAAGGACCTCGACAACCTCAACAGAGACCACCAGAGCGCCATGGCGTTTGAAAAGGGCAACAAGAGAAAGAAGACTAGCAAGCGCAAGGGCCCTAGAGTCCTCCGTGTTGATTAGAGTTTCTTTTTCTTTTCTTTTCCATTAGAAGCAAAAAAAGTTGCTAGAAAGTGTGGAGCGTTTTCTCTCTGTATATCTCTCTTATCTTTTCTAGAAATTGATTGAAAAAAGTATTTGAGCGAATGTGTGTGTTTTTGTGTTTGTGTTCCATTGCATTGTTCGGGTGCTCGTGTTGTGAAGATTTGTCCACAATGTCATGATCCATCCTCCCATAAAGTGACATTGTCGTGATTTTGTAAGATATAATAAAAACGACACAATCTGAAGCAGAAGCACCCAGCAGGATTCAACCTTCCTCCGTGGATTGTGATATCACTCCCCTGATAGTGAAAAGTCACTGTTGCATATTTTCCACAACTATCAACGCAATGCGATGCAAGGCAATGCAAACGAGAAAGTCTCTAGTACACGAGAAAGCCCTCCCTGTCCAGGTGTTTGCAACAGCAATGTCAACAACAAGACAGACCTCCTTTAGGGGTTCAGATTGTGAGCATTGTGAGATGAAGTATTCGAGAGATTTGGGCGAGAGAGATTATAGGAGAGAGAACCAGAAGAGTAGGACAGTCAGTCTAACTCACACGCAGTGTGAAGTTATGGTATGGTATATTCTCTCACCACAAACAAAAAACAGACGAAAAGAAGAGACGAAGAAGAAGAGGCAAGAGGGAAAAGGACAAGGGACGGGAAGGGGAAAGAAAGGGCTTTCGTATTGGGGGAAAGAAACTCTGTCTGCATCTACGGCGGATAAAAAGGCGCCTCGCCCAGTGCCAATCTCTTCTCCATGGCCTGCATGAGGACCTGCGGGACGGACTCGTCGGTCGCTCGGATGGTAAGTCGATACATCTGTGTTTACAAAACGTCAGCAATCACCTCCACTTTTGGATGTTTGTCAATAAGAGTCAAGAAAAACATACCCCGTTATTGGTATTCGGTTCCAAGCGAATCAGACACCCAATCTTGCCCGCCGCGCTCGTGTGCAACACGCTCGCCGCGACGAAATTCTTCTTGTTGGGGTCCACGTCGTCGAGCACGCCCCACCGAAAGCCCTCGAGGATGCGGCGGGTAGGCACGGGCGCGACGTCCTTGCCCGAAAAGATGCGTTGGGCCTCGCGGGGGCCAGGGCCGCCAATCTGTTTCCAGCGCTTGAAAAAGTCGTCGGCCGACAAGGAGGCGGGCTCGAGGTATTTGTGGATGGCGAGGGGCAGCTGTAGGGTTAGTGCTTGGAGGGCGCCGGCGAGCCAGGAGATGCGGATGGTGGGGGCGAGGGTGAAGACGGAGCGGGCTTCGAGCATGATCATTGCTTGTGTTTGCGTCGAGGGCTGGACGGTGGTCTCGGGCAGTGACTTTACGTCGATTTTGATGTGGTCGGGCGAAGGGTTGTTGAGAGTCGTGGTGAAGGAGTTGATGGCAAAGGTGGATTTGTTGGTAAAGTACATGATTATGCAGCCCAGTTCGCCGCGGTACTCTGAGCGTACGCCGACTTGGATCTGGCTGTCTTCGTAGAGGATGCCTTCGGGTACCATGAGCATGCGCGCGTGGCCGCGTTCCCAGCCTGGTGACAGGTGGTCTGCACTGGCAAAGTTTGGCGTTTTTGCTTCTGATGTGCCCCAGTCCAAACCGGCGAGTTCGTCTGCTGGTGTCTTGGTGCCGTTGGCTTTGGTGGGCGATTGCGCTGCAGCCGTCGTGTCGAGAGGGTTGCCAGCGCTGAAGGTGCGTTTCAGGGTGTTGTTTCGCTCGTTGAGGTCCTTGTTGGCATCTTTGCCGCCGGCGACCCATGTGCGCTTGTCTGTTGTGTTGTGCTGTCTGGAGTGCAGTCTAGAAAGCAGTGCAGAAGCACGCTCGGGGAAAGGCGGCATCTCGTCCATGACTGTTCGAAGCAGGTCATCCGTCGGCATCGTGGCCAGAGTTAGATACTCGCACGCGCGCTGCTGAAGCTCAGAGTCCAGAGTGTGACTATATGTCTTGAAGGCCTGCAAGAGTTGTGGCTTGATCTCCGGGAACAGATTGACAAACTTGATAAAGGCAGATAGCATCATGGCGCGCGTGCTCGACGAGCTGCCATTGAACTTTGACTGCAATGCCATGAACTGCTCGATAGGACTGCACTTGGGGCTGTCGGCAATCAGGTGACCAAACTCTCCGAGCAGGTAGCTGCCAATCTTGACAAGCATCTCATGACATTGCTCTGCACGGAGGTATTCCAGAATGTTGGACGCAGCATACACTTGGAGCTCATCATTGTTGGTAACAATCATGATGATCCTCTGCCACACCTCGTCGCTGACATGGTCACCAGCCATGGCAATAAGTCTTAGTGAGATGTCGACGTACCACTGAATGTCAGTAGCATACTTCTCTGTCAGGATGGCAATCTTGAGCACCATCTCTTCGCGGATGGCGTAGTCGGCGGTCTGCAGGTACTTCAGGAGCTCGCCGACAATGGGCTTAGCATTTGTCGTGTCGCACATGCTGTAGAGCAGATCGAGACCTTGCCTCCTCACACTGATGTCGCGATCGCGCAAAGATCCAACAATGATGCTCTGGTGCTTCTTGATAGGATCGAGATTCTCGGAACGTGCGGCCAGATGTGTCATGGCTTCCAAGCCAAGGTAACGCACATTCGTTTCTCTGGACTGGATGAATTTGCCCAACCTCGAGGAGATCTGCATCATCAATTCCTGCTCGGTATCAAGGTGGATTGTGAGGTTGATGGCTTCGAAAAGAACGGCATTCTGGGCGTTGTTCTGCTGAACATTCTTGGGGGCCTCCATGGCATTGTCCATTATTTTTTGCAGAGACTCGCGAATCAGAGAGCGTACGTGTGAGTCGTCCGAGGGAGGGAAGTATTGCATCAAACGCAGAAGCTTGACCTGGATCCAGGGGCAAGGCACCTTGTAGTAATAATAGTCGCCAGCGCATTCGTGTTCGACGACAACCTTTTGCAGACGTTGAGCGGCCTTGACATAACTGCCCTTGTACTGGTCAGGATCATCCTGGGCAAGCTTCATGACAAGCGACGTGACGGAAAGAGCAACGCCCATGTCTGAGTCGTCCATGATGGAGATGATGCGCTCTGCCCACTCGGCCTGTACAATGCTGGGCGCTTTGCGGTAGAGACGCAGGAGAGTCAAGGCAGCCTTTTTCTTGACAAAGGGTTTGGATGTGCTGTGTGTGCATGTCAGTAGATGGCTGGCTTGCGGATATGCAGGGCAAGACTCACGGAGAGATGAGCAGTCTGTGGACGTCAAAGGCCAAGGCTTCACCCATCTCCTTTCCTCCAACATTGGCAATGGCGTGAAGAGCCAGGCAGTTGTTGAGTTCGTTGATGTCGGCCAAGTCCTTGCGGATGCTGTTGACAACCAGATGCAGCAGCTCGTGCTCCTCGTGCAAGAACAGGGTGACGGCCAGGTAACCGATCTGCTTTTCCGAGTACTTTGTGGCCGAGACGAGGTTGACGGCCTCGAGATGGCCAAAGTCGACGTTCCAGCCCAGGATGTAGATGTACAGCAGCTTGCACACGTACTTCTTCTTGTCGTAGCCACTCAAACCGCCCTGCTTGAACTTTGATCGTATGTTTGCCAGCTCCTTGTTGATGCGCTTCTCCTCGAGTTCTCTGGCACGGGCGTTGCGCAGGTCGGCAATGAAAGACACCAGGCCGCGCATGGTGTTTTGGTTGCCGCTCCCACCACCGCGGTTGAACAGGCCGCTACCTGACGACGACATGGTGAGCGTGGGCCTCTATCCGACTAGGGGTCTAGGATGATGTCGAGGGTTGGAGATTGGCGGTCCAGGAGAGACGGGCTGCGGGCTCGTCGGTGCTGTGCGTCTTGGGCGAGTCAAAAGAGGCGTTTGCACGCATCAATTGTCGGGCTCGAGTCGGAAGAACATGTCAAGTCGTCGCGGCTCCTGCGAGAGGCCCGAGAGGTGACTACCGCGCCAACAATCTCCCGTCAACCGCTGTCCCCGTACCGACACGCCAAGAAGCTGGGGATCTCAATCTCGTCTCTCGTCCACTCCAGCCGACCGACTCCCACTGCAGACCTCCACTGCGTCGCGCCTCTCGTGTCACGTTAATGTCGAGCACTGCTTTGATCATAGTCACAATCCCATTGGTAGACTTGAAGCTCACGTTGATACAGCATATGCAAAAGAAAGGTTGGTTGAAACAAGTCAATACAGTGATCATGTCATGGACTCTGGTTCTACAAGCACACGCTTCCCGTGACCCTTCGCTCGCCATGCCATGTTTGCCCCTCTGTATAGAAAGAAGAAGACTGTATCTGGCGCTTCAAGCCACCAGACACACCTTTGTGCTTTTTGTTGTTGGTCGTCATGCATCAGAAGAAAGAAATAAAGTGTTCATCCAATCCCGCCAGAGTCCTTTCGCTCTTCGGACGATGACTTTCCCAATGTGCCCCCGTTACTCCCAGAACGCCTTTGATAACCTTTGGCCGCCACAAGTCTTAGCATCTCGCTCAAGTCTCTCTCAAACACTTCCTTTTCCTGCTTGCTCTCGCTCTCGGAAGTAGGCAGCGCTTGGAGAGCGCTAACACCCGAAAACCTAGGACCCGTCGCAAAAAGTTGCGCTGAAGTCGCAGAGGTTGGGAGCCGATGCGAGAGTAAGCTCAGGAGCAAGAAAAGCGTCCTTGAGGCCATAGCCAGAGAGGCTGAAGACGTCGTCGCCGCCGTCAGTCGTCGGTGCGTTCGTCGTGTAATTGGTGTGCACGTCATCGTATTCGATGAGGTTGTCAAAGTGGCTGAGACCTGCTTCATCATCGTGGCCATACGAGTCGGCCATAAGGTCCACGAAGCTACCATGAGGCTCTTGTAAAAGGTCATGATGTTCAGATGCATCAAATAGACTATAATCTGACTCCACCTTGAATGGCTGTGCTTCTCGCTCGACCGACACTGCAGGTCGCACAACATCGCAGCAGAATGTTGTGTCTGGTCGAGCGAGATGCTTGTCCTGTGCACAGCCGAAGGAGGGAGGTGCATCTGAGAAGCCGGCGACAGAGGCTCCATCTTGACCGATGGCGTCATGTAGTCTTCGTTGATGGATGAGGGCGCAAGAGACGCGCGAGGGTCGATGGTGTCATATGATGACGAAGGAGAGACGATGCTGCAAAAGGTTAGATATCATGACGACGAGTATGCAGAGTCAGACGATGGTATGCACCTTTCTTCGGGCACCTTGATGTTGGCCAGTTCTTCTTGGGTGAGTTGAGGGAGGCCGCCGGGGATCATGTCCTTGCACTTGTCAAGGGTGACGTCCTTCTGGGCGAGTTGTTGTTGCAGGGCGTTGATCTGCTGTTTGAGGGCGTGGTTCTCGACTTCGAGACGCTCGGCCTCCTGACGCTTGCGTTCCCGAGAGTTGTGTGCAGCGGCGCGGTTGCGCTTGATGCGTTCGATGCGACGCTGCTCCTTCTCGTCGGCCGTCTTGGCCCGCTTGCGGGGCGGCAGATTGGTCTTTGGTTCGGGGAGTGCCTGACCCCATGACTTGCGTTTCTTTGCAGGCTTGGCTGCGGACGATTGTGGGACGTGTTGGACGGAGCTGGGTGTAGCGAGGGCGGTGGTGGCGGCCGTCGACGGCGTGAGGGAGAAGTCCGGAGTGTTCATGTTGAGTGGATCTGGAGTGGTTGCTGCCAGGAGGGTTGGCGGGGAGAGGACTCCGTCGGCCATGATGTATGAGAGTCGAAAAAGCGACTGCCTACATCTGGGGAACGAAAGCTGGCCTCTTTGCTTGCGCTGTTGCCTGAACTATGACGATTCCCGTTCCGAGTCACACCCTGACGGTCAAATGGCAGGCGCGATCTAACAAAGCAAGCGGAGAAGAAGACAGCTGGCATCGCTCTTTATATATCCGTCCATGCCTATTCCCAGAACGGTTAGCCCGCATTCGCGGCTGCCCCCTGCGTGAGCCCTGACCCTCGCTCCTCCCACCTCCCACATTTGGCTTGCACGTGCTTGGAAGGGGGCTCAGCCTCTCTCAGCTCACTCCACTCGCAGCCGAAATCATCAATCAATAGTCTCTGAACAATGCTCTCGAGTACGTCTGACATTGGCAGACTCTCATCTCGCGTCTCATGTAAACGCGTCTCGATCACTGCCTCGCCTACGAATCTACTCAACTTCTTACCCGTGACCATGTCTATGCAGCTCCATCCTGCGCCGAGAGAGCCGTTCTCGTGAACCTTGTGCCATCCATGTCGATCGGAACTCGACTTGCTGCATCGTATTTCTCCGTCCTTCCAAAGCCTTCGAGGCCCTCTTGTCCCACAACGCTGTAGACAGTACACACCACCTCCCCACCTGCATTTTCAGCTCGACGACTCCTTGCAATCCTGCTGCCTCTCCTTACATGACTCAACAATGCTGTGTACCTGCTAACCGTCTGCCTGGTCGGTTACCCGTCAGCTGAACCATCCAGCCACCGACGATGGGAAAGTATATCTTTTTTTGTCCAAGGGGGATGTGCAGACTGTGCACGAATTACACATTTTACCCTGGCGATCATACGGGGGTCCACTTTCATCCAGCCCGCGCAATAGAGCCGGATAATCCATCTAGATAGCCAAAATGATGAACACGCAATCAGGATACGAAGTTACGAGTGTTGTGTATATTGTTGCAAGCCGCTGTTGAAGAAAAGGAAAGAAGGGCAAACACCACAGAGACCGCAAAGAAACCAATGCTGTTGATGAGTTGCTATTTAGACCACTGGTCTTTCCAATCTCAATTTCGTCGTCTTTCTTGACAAGGATCAGTGTCTATTTATGATTACGCTCGAGGCCTGTGTGTCTATTTGAGACCAACAAGACCTTTGTTGTCGGGCATGGCTTTGGCCACGCTCAAGACCAATTGGATAAAGGCTCGGTTGCCTTCCTTGGTCTTGGGCACCTGCTCTCTGAATTTCTTGATCAACTCCGGAATGCTTATACCAGCCGGAGGAATGACGGCCTTGATCTCGTCGGCCGTTGGCATCGGTACTGGACTGCCGGCGCGTGAGCCGACGGGGGTTGCGTTGCCGGGCGATCCGGGGGTGGATCGAGGGTTCAGGGTCATGGTACGAGGACGTCTTTCCGTCTCCGTATCACTGCCTGAGCCGGCGAGACGTCCTATGGGCGATGTAGCTCCCGACATGTCGCGGCGGTGCTGTTTCTTCATACGCTTGTGGTTGATCGACTCGCTGCCACTGGTCTCTGACAGGTTAGGCGAGCCAGGACGCTTGAGGTTCGACATTGAGGGTTTTGGCTGAAGACCACCGGCATGCTTCTCGGCACGGCCCGATGGAGTGTTGGCGTTGGTCGACATCTGGGAGGCCTGTTTGTCGCCGTTTGCCTTGAGGTCTTCCTCCTTCTTGCGTTCGTCCTCCTCGCGTTGACGCTCAATGTCCGAATCCTCCGAGTCTTCCTAGAATGGGATTTAGATCTGGTCTGATGATTGATGAGTGGTAATGAAAGCCAAACTTACCTCTTCCGAGTATGGATTGTCACTCTCGTCATCATCGTACTCGTAGTTCTTCTCAATCTTGACCAACTTCTTGCGCAGTTTCTTTGCTTTTTTCTTCTCTTCACGCTCCTTTTTCTTCTCGAGTTGCTCCTCCTCGTACCAATCCTTCTCATCTTTGACACCGGTGCCGGCAAAGATGTTGGCTTCGTGTCGTTCCTTTTTGATCTTCGATGCAGCCTCTTTGGCCTCTTCTTCATCATCTCCGAACAGTTTGCCCTCGTCGTCGTCTTGGAATTCGTCCTCGGCTTCAAAGTCCAGCTCGTCAACGTCATCGGCAACATCCACGTTTTCGTTGTCGTCGTCGTCTTCATCCTTGACGCGGTTCTCACCTCGAGTACCCACTCTGCCTCTTGTCAGACGTTCTTGTCTTGCGAGCTCGGCACGCTTCTTCTCGCGACCTGTCTCGTTATCCATGAACCATCTGGGATTCTTTTCTCTTTTATCCATGAAAGCCTCGGCCTCGGCCAGGGAAAGCAGCGGAACGCGACCGGTTGGGTTGAAGCGGTACCACTTTTCAATGGGCACCATTCTAAAGCGGCCGTTGTCGAAGACAAACATGACGTTTGATTCGGACAGAGGCTCTTCGTATGTACCAATCCAGATGTTCTTGTTCTCAAAGTCTTCGAGATGCCAAGGACGGCCCTCTTCATAGCGCAATCTGGCACGCTTTTGGGCTTCGGGTGTATCTGTAGGATAGTAGACATCCTCGGTCTTCTTCTTGAACGGCTGACGCTTCTTTGCTGCTGCAGCCTTGTCGGTCGGGGCAATCTGAGCCTGAGTGGCCTCTCTTTCCGCAGCCTTCTCTGCCTTGCGTATAGCCTCCTTCTCGCGATCCTTGTCGTCTTCTGGGTTGGCATCAACAGGCGTGTTGGGCGTATCTTGGGGGAAACGACGGTGGAGTTTGACAGGGCGCTCGAACTGGGTCTTGTCGTATGGATTGATGACGTTGTTGGAGATGAACTTGATGGCATGGAAGCGGAGACCTTCAAGGAGCGCTTTCTTGGTCGCCATGAGCGGAATCTCATTGTAGGTAGAGGGATCGTCTTCGTGCTCGGGTTGTGACTGAACTGCGGAAGCAGCGAGAGGTTTGGTGGCACCGGTGAGCTTTTGCGGCGGAGGAGCAGGGGGGCGCTTTGCTTGGTTGCGAGAGGGCTTGGGCGCAAATGGACCGGTGGGCTTTCTGCGACGGATGGCGCCTTGACCGTTGTTGGGGGTGGTCGAAGGCTGTCGCGAGGCAGGGCTCACGCCTGGCGGAGGAGCACTCATCGTGTCGTCCGAGTAGGCGGAGTCTTTGTTCGGATTGTGATGGCAGTTCTACCTCTGCATCGGATGCTGATGTGACGGTGGTGCTGGTGCGTAACAACGGAAGCGCAGATCGAGTCGAGGGTGAGTGTGACCGCGACAGATGTGGGCGAAGATGGCGTGAGGAATGTGGATTGTGGTATGCGGCGGCGAGGATGTCGAGCGTCTCTACGGCTCGCCGGTGCTGCCTGCTGCCGCCATGTCATCGTCCAAGCGCTGTTCTCAAAACCTCTTGGCATCAAAATCCCCCACATCTTGCTGGTTCCACCTTCGGTTCGTCGCTTCAAAGTGACGCTCGCAAATCCGCGACTGCTTCACCTACTAATATCAACCATCAGTGGTCAGTCATTCGTTCACTGTTGAGCATCCGCAATCGACAGTCCCTTCTCTGTTGTATTCACGGTGCTTGCAAGGAACAAATCTGATGCTACCTGGTGAAATTGTCATAGCATCACAAGCTCTCGCACCTGCCTAAGATGGATCAAGGCAGTGGCTATGCTTCGCAGAAGCTCGAGGATCAGTTGCGAGACATGATCATGAACCGCAATCCCCCCCAGCAGCACAACGATCCTCGCGTACTACCGCAACCGCAGCCTTCTCACATGGCTCATGGCTATCCTTCAAGAGTTCCGCCCGGATTCGGAATGCCGCCGCCCATGACAAGTGCTCAGCCGCAGTATTCCAACAACATACCCATGGACCGTCAACAGGATTTCTCTCAGTTCCTCCAACAGCATCATGTAACTGCTCCTGTCCCTCTGCCGGCCCGCCATGCACCTCCCCAGACACACAACAACAACAACTTCCGTGCTCATGGTCCTCATCGCAATTACAATTCTCGACCCATGGATCCAAACGCTTTCGATAGACCTCCGCCTCAAGGCCCCCGCTCTCATCAACCTTACTCTCAGCACCAGGGTCATCAAAACCGTCAAGTCCTTCAAAGCCAGCACCAACATCAACAGCGCCAATTATATCAATCTCAATCTCGGCCTCATCAGTTCAACGATTCTTACTTTGAACGCCAGGCATCCTTCTTGGATTCGCTTGCTAGTCAAGAAATATCAAAGACGCAAATGCTGGATTCTGAAATCCAAATGAAGGATGCCTTCCGTATCAAGCTGCAACGAATCTTCGAAACTCTCACATCTCCAGATCCAGAAAATCCTTTACCTTCTGTCGAGCTGGCTAGTTTTGGCAGTCTTAGTTCTGGCTTTGCCACTGCTGGCTCGGATATGGACTTGACTATCGTCACCTCCTCTGAGCACGATTTGAGTCAGCATTTCTCTTCGCATGAAAACGGTCTCGCTCGCGTTCTCGAAAAGGAACTACTCGACAACGGTATCGGCGCTCGCTTGCTCACTCGTACGCGTGTGCCCATCATCAAAATTTGTGAACAGCCAACACCGGAACTCTTGGAAGCTCTACGAGAATCTCGCGAGAAGTGGGACAATCTATCTGAAGACGAGAAGTATTCCACTTCCAAGCCATCTGCCGACGATACAAACTCTAAAAAGGATCAATCTTTGCCCACTCAGTCCGAGTCTAAGAGTGATGACGCTGAGCTTTCTGTACAGAATGGTGTGGCCTCTCAAGAAGAAAGGCCTGTAAATGGTGCAGTCTGTCAAAAAGAAAGGCCTGAAAACGGTGTCGCGTCACTTGTCGAGCCAACCCAAGCTCTACACATCGACCAACAAACATCCTCGAGCCCAACTCAAGTCACTTCAAAGTCAGAAAACACTCAACAGCCTCACCAACAACATCCTCATGACAAACAGGCAAATCGCCAACGGAATGACAGAAGTTGGCGACGCGAAAAGGCTGCTGGCCCTCTGGACTTTCCCAAGGATGGTGTTGGCATTCAATGTGATATCAACTTCTTCAATCCTCTGGGTATTCACAACACTCGAATGTTGCGATGCTACTCAAAATGCGATCCTAGAGTCCGGCCCATGGTTCTCTTCATCAAGTCGTGGGCTAAGCGAAGGAAGATCAACTCCTCCTACTCGGGCACCCTGTCATCGTATGGTTACGTGCTGATGGTTTTGCATTACCTCGTGAATATTACACAGCCCCCTGTTTTGCCTAATCTACAACGCGAGGCCGAAGCTGACGGTCTACCTCCCACTATTATTGATGGTCATGAAGTTTGCTTTTTTGACAGGGAAGACATAATCGAAATTCGTGCTAGCCAAGGTGTGGTCACCCAAAACAAGGAGTCGTTGGGCAACTTGCTCGTTGGCTTCTTCAGGTACTATGCCGTCAATGCTGGTGGGTTCTTCTGGACACGCGATGTGCTCAGCTTAAGATCCCAAGGCGGCCTCCTGTCCAAGGACGAAAAGGGCTGGACAGGTGCAAAGACCGAGCATGGCAACAACAAGGAGGTGCGCCACCGTTATCTTTTTGCCATCGAGGATCCTTTCGAAACCACGCACAACGTCGCGCGGACTGTTACGCACAATGGCATCGTCGCCATCAGAGATGAATTCCGTCGTGCATGGCGCATAATCCTTGCCGTCGGTCGCAACAGAGACGAGCCTGAAGGCGGACTGTTTGACGAACCGACCGAAGCCGAAGAGCAAGGGCCTGCCTCTACGGCTCCACCACCAACGGTCAACAAAGTCCAGGCATATGGTCAGCAGTTTCCAACTCTTGCAGGCGGCCCGGCCAACGTCGCTGCTGGACAGAAGCTTCGTTCGCCAGTACGCGCTCCTGTGCAGCCAGTCCAGGCGGCTGAAACCCCGAACCAAGTACTTGCACAAGAGCCTGCGCACTCGCAGCCAGAGGTCGCTCCTGCACCTCGCGGCAAGGGGCGTCGTCAGAAGTTCGTACCTCTCAATCTCTAAGGATTTTGTGCATCCTGTATCTTGTTGGCATGTCTGGGCTGGGATGGCGTGATGGTTCGCATGTGGAGGTTCGCTGAAAATGATGATATGTTCTTGAGATGGGTCTGGGTCAGAGATAAAGGAATTCACTAGGGCCGATAGAAGGGTTGTGGATGATCTACAGTAGACCGAGGTCTGGGCCTTTCACACTCCACTGAGCATGGAGATAGCATGAGCGGAGTTGGATGGAGAAGAAAATTGCATGGGCTTCACAGCTGTAACACCAATTTCAACACGAGACACGAGGCGTCGCAGAAGAGCCGCATGACAAGCAGAGGTATGACATGTGACAACGAGATGATAGACGCTACCATACGGGTGACAGCATACACGACTATGGCAGCGTTCGTGATGAGATGCAGCGCTGGTGGAGGATATCGATCTTGTGAGGATGAAAATAGACACTTTACCGCGCGTTCCGGAGGCCGAGGGCGCGGAAGTCGCAAACGCAATGGAGAAGGCGCATGCGACTTGGCAGGAACGACAAGACGATATCCTTCTCGCTTTATCCTCAATATCAAAGAAGGAAGGCAGATGGCATTGAACAATGGTGTAGCTAAATACAGAAACAGGAGAATTCCTTGTAAAAGTTTCACATTCAGACAGAGATGCGGCGGGTCATGTTTTGAGGGTTATGTCACGCCTCGTCTCGTTCGTCTCCATCAGCCACAGCGATCGGGGTCCGTCGCAACTGCCCAAGTGGAAGCTCCAACGGTTCCAAAGGGACAAGTCGACCAAGTCTGTTGCAACCTTCGACCCCTTTGGCTTTTTGCTCGCCAACAATCTGCCATCTGCTCTGCACATCTCCCTTTGACGAGTACGACCAGAGTGGGCACAAAGCTGCCTCGACCCCGATCCGACGCAACCGCTCGCTCTTCTTTGTCGCAACCCGCTTTCTCCAGCATCTCAGCCTGCGCAGCAACTTGTCGAGCCAAGCACACACAACAGACCAGCCATGGTCGAAGACAAGTGCGATGCTCTGCGCCTATCCCACGCAACCATGTCGCTGACATTGCTGTCTCCAGGTACATCGGACTGGCGTTGGCCGTCGCCTCAACACTTGCGATAGGTAATGCGCGCAACCTCGAGCACTGCGAAGCCCGCGGCTAAATCTGAACAAGGAACGAGTTTTGTCATCACGAAAAAAGGCTTGATGCAAGCGAGTCAACAACATGGCTTCGAGGGAGAAGGCTTCGCATATCTCAAGAGTCCCGTATGGTGGTCCGGCATCGTCACAAGTACGCTTACAGCCGTCTTTCATTCGTCTCGCAACGTGCTCACACTGTACAGTGGTCATCGGCGAAGTGGCCAACTTTGCAGCATACGCTTTCGCACCGCCGATTCTGGTAACGCCGCTAGGAGCACTCAGTGTCTTGATAGGGTCAGTAAAGAGTCGGGAGCATGTGTATACACGGACAAGGACGCTGACAAGGCGCATACAGAGCGGTGCTCGGATCGTATTTCCTCGGCGAGAACTTGGGCACGCTCGGCAAGTTGGGATGTGCCATCTGTCTGATCGGTTCCGTCGTTATTGTGCTGCACGCCCCGCCGGACAAAGAGGTGCAGACGATTGACGAGATTTTGAACTACGCTGTGCAACCCGGTGAGTTGGGCGACAACAGGGAACTTGGGCTGGACGCAGCGACTGACGTGAAGCAGGCTTCCTCTTCTACGTGCTGCTGGTCATTGTCTTCTCGACCGTCATGATCTATCGCGTGTGCCCGCGTTATGGACGCAAGAACCCGCTGATCTACATTTCCATCTGCAGCACCGTCGGCTCCGTCTCCATCATGGCCGTCAAGGGCGTCGGCATTGCCGTCAAGCTGACCTTTGCTGGCTACAACCAGTTCACTCACCCCAGCACCTACGTCTTTATCCTCGTCACGGCTGTTTGCATCCTGACACAGATGAACTACTTCAACAAGGCGCTGAGTCAATTCAACACCAACATGTACGCCCATCCCTCACATCTGTTGTTTGGCCCTCTGCTAACATGTCCAGTGTCAATCCGCTGTACTACGTCACCTTCACCACCTGCACCCTCGTCGCATCCTTCATTCTCTTCCAAGGCTTCAACACCAGCGACGCTGTCAACACGATTTCGCTCCTTTGCGGTTTCCTCACAATCTTTACCGGTGTCTACCTTCTCAACCTCTCGCGTGAAGATCCCGAAGGCCGCGGCCACATGCAACTGAACGGAAACGGCAGCCGCTTCGATCTTGACGGCATTCCCACCGATCCCATGTCCGGTCCCCTGACCCGTCGCTCCATGCAAGCTCGCCGCAGCTCCGATGCACAACGCCGTCGCTCGAACAGCCTCAACCTGTCTTTTGCTGGCAGAAGATCTGATGATCATGACCGAGAAGCTTTGATGCACAACTACGATGTTGAGGCCACCAATGGCGGTTTCAGCCTCGGCGATCTGGCCGACAGCGATGATGAGGGTGCACCGCGGCAGAACGGAAAAGCAAAGGTCTCACATGAGCGTCTCAGCTTTAACAAGACGAGCAGGTGATGTCTTGTGTGTCACATTGAGGAAAAGTCGTGAGCTTGATTCGCTCCTTTTGCAGCGGCCTCTTTCGAGCACGCTGCAAGACATGGTGCGCTGCAACGACCGAACGAGGAGGAAGATTTTGTCGCATTTTAATGGCGTTTATTGTCGTTTGTATTTTGGGTCTTGACATGATAGAACGAAGTCATGGTGAACTTTGGAAGGATGCTGTCACAGCAGCTGGTGGACGGAGGCTTGATACCCTGTAGGTGGTTTTGATTTTTGTTCTTCAGACCCGGGACAAAAGCAGGTGTCTTCGGGAACATGCCTGGACAGCTCGAGAGCTCTCGTTCTCTTTTAGCTTGGAGAAACTTGTACATAGAAAAAGGCTCAAAGAATTGTGTTTAATTCCAAAGAGTTGCTCGGTCAGAAGTGTGTGTTTTGTTCATCCGCAGGCTTTGAAAACATCGACATGCGTGTCATCTTCAGGTGGGGGCCGGACAAGCCAATTGAAACCGACCTGATATGTAACATGTAAAACAGACTGGACATCTCACACCTGGGATACACAACATCTCGACAAGGATTAGGGTGACTGTTTGGTGGATAGCACCCTTGAGAAACAGGGTGCTCCCCTCGGCGACGTGAGATGCCAAGACTTCTCGAGATGCCTCGGCATGTTTCGTCTCCGCATTGTCCTCCGCATCCGCGGCTACAGTGATGGACAGACGACTCGACATATTTGCTTCGAGACGACTCTGTCACAATCAACATCAAGAACATAACATCGATTCAAAATGTCGGCCGAAGCAGATGTCAAGCTCGAGGACTTCTCGTCCATCTTCTCATTGAACCAAAAGGTGGCTGTCGTCACCGGTGGATCTCGAGGTCTCGGCCTCCACGCCGCATCAGGGTGGGTAGCCATGTGTTACACCTGTGGTTGTTTCGTTGTCTGACCGAGTCACATGCATACAGTCTCCTCCAGGCCGGATGTTCCAAAGTTTTCATCACCTCCCGCAAGGCCAAGGCATGCGAGGAAGCATGCGATGCCCTTAACAAGCTGCCTGGCGTCAAGGGCAAGGCCATCTCCATTCCGGCCGACATCTCAAAGGTTGCCGAGATCGAACGTCTGGTAGCAGAAGTCGGAAAGCACACAGATCATGTTGATATCCTGTTTGCCAATGCTGGCGCAACCTGGGGTGCTCCATTTGACAAGCACCCGGCCGAGGCCTTCGCCAAGGTCATGGATCTCAACGTCAACAGTGTCTTTTACTGCATTCAAAAGTAAGCACACCAACAAGTTCCATGTCTTGCCTGTCAGCTAATCCGTCCGCCCAGATTCGCCCCACTGCTCGAGAAGGAGGCTTCACTGAGCGATCCCTCTCGTGTGCTTGTCACAGCATCTGTTGCGGGCATAGGGATTGGTTCGTTGGGAGACAATGCAACCCCAGGATACAGTGCTTCCAAGGCCGCAGCTCTCCACCTAACCCGTAACCTGGCCGTCGAGTTGGGTCCCCGAGGCATTCTCTGCAACAGCATTGCGCCTGGCTTCTTCCCAACAAAAATGGCCAACGGCTTGATGGCTCTGACTGGTGGTACACAGGCTCTGGCTGATGCAAACCCCAACAAGAGACTAGGCAAACCTGAAGACATTGCTGGTACCGTTGTATATCTCTGTTCAAGGGCAGCCAGTCATCTGAACGGCGCCCACATCGTCATCGACGGTGGTAGTATACTCGGCCGCTCGAAGCTGTGAGGAGAATACAATCACCTGCATTGAGATGTATGTATCCTGCTTTCTATCATATTGTCTTGGCTCCAAAGTGGTGTGCCGCCGTGCAAATCGTCTGGAGGGCTTGTCTTTGCATACCAAGACCGTCATCCCTGTATCGGGTCAACAAGGCTTGACTGGCAGCACGGCGTGAAAGGAACATGAATGGTAGTCACCCGCTTTGCCGTGAACATCGTGTCTCTACCTTGCCCATCATCGAGACAACGACACCGCCAACACGCCAGCCTCTTCTCTCATCATGTCATTGTTACATTGCCCCTCGTTCATGGAATGCACGTCACACGGGAGCCCGGGAGCCGCACCGCAGCAACAACATCACCCATTCCTGGGGGATGCGCGATCCCGACAGCGTATTGAGATCTGGGCATTGCACTCACTGAGGATCAGGCCAAAGTCCAGGGCTTGCAGGTCATTGCAGCACCTGAAACATCACAGCTGGCTCACCGCACTTGAGGGGAAGAGCAACATCTTCACCTATACCCTACAAGCACCTTCTAAATCTCCGCAATGTCTCCCCTAACCTGACGTGCAGCCGCTGTAACGTTATGCATCTGCAACAAACTCAACGGCTCTAGAGAACGGGACCTGCAGATGTATCGTATCTTTCCTGTCGTGCCTTTCTGGTTCCTGCAAATCGGACATTGGCAAGAAAGCGACCGGCATCCTCAGTCTGCCTGATGGTGGTGTTGCGGCGGTGTGGGTGTGCCTGTCCAGGCAATTGACTGGGTGGGTTCCTGATGCCGAAGACAAGCCTTTTCTGTTCATATTTACTCGCTTTCGCTCTCCCGCACCAGCCACTGCAAGCAAGTGCGATCTATGGTTGGTCTTGAAAAGACGAACAACGTTATGGCTTACATCATTCCTTCATCCTTGAGACATTTACCTGCGTCTATTCCAACACCACAATGCGACGCGCGCGGCTGATGGTGCTGGTACCCGTCTGTCATTATGTACATACCCTTGGAGTTGTCGATAAACAGTTCGCGTCAAACTTCCTTAAATCTCTGGCGGAGTCAGTCATTGTATGACATTCGACGGAATGCTCTGCACATCAAACCTGCGCAACAGACGTGCAGGACGCAGCGTCTGATGAATGTCATTTTTATGGTGGCGCGATTGAACCCGGCTGGAGAGCCCGAATCCTTGTCAGTTCTGTGTAACACCAGACCTCACGGACCACCACTTGAGCCGCTGAACGACTGACCCCGTGATGGGTCATCAATGATGAGAGAGCATCTGTTTCCCATCAATTGAACCGTCTGGGTTGTAATATTCCATCAGACGGCAGTTATGAATAACAGAATCCATCTCGTCGTTGAAACAGGGTTTCCTACATTGACACCTGCTGGAATGCGTCTCAAAGACAGAAATGACACACGGGAAGAAAACAGAGAACTGGCTGTTGGGACCATATCAGAAACAACTCAGCCAGCATCCGCGTCTGCTCAATCCGGACAATGCCAGACAAGCTGTTGTGTCCCCGTTGATCGCGCCTGAGCCCCCCCCCCCCTGCGCAGATCAAGATACTCCCATAGCAGCAAGTCGAGACGACCTCCATAACAGCATCAAGAGCACGTCGACCAAGCAATTCTTCTACCAGATTTCGAAGACTCGGTCCTTGATCTGTGCACAGTGTTGCTTTGCATATCATTGGTGCCACACACACACAACACCACACACCACAAATTCAGTAACAGCACTCTACCCGGTAGTCTCTTGGAGATCTGAGGATCATTCCTGTTATGCGGCTTTTTATGGGACTCTCTGGGCTGGTAGCGCCTGGTGGGGATGATCCGTGTCTCGTCCAGTCGATTCTGATCTAATGTTTTCTTGCCTGAGCTGTGATGGTTGAAGCCGACTGTCGGTGGAGGAGGCACGGCTTCAGGAGCCTCTACATAAAGAGTCCCTGCAGGGACGAATACTGAACACCCCTTCTTTTTCAACACTCTTGAACTCAAAACTTTACTGCAGGGCTGATACAGGCACAAACCAATACTCTGTGCTTTGCCCTCTCATCTGCTTACCCTTTCATCACTCTGAGGGTGTGCGTTCGTTCAATCTCTGTACCTGGGTTCATTCCTCTTCAGGACCCTAACTGTCGTCCCGCGTCCCTTGCAGTCACATTCCACTCCAGGTCGAGCGACCCTACCTTGGAAATTAGCCTAGCCGTGCCCCAGCATCCAAGGAGGCTCGAACCTTACGGAACCCAGGCCACTGAATCAACGACCCACACGTTGCACAAGCCAACTGACTTCCAGCCAACCATCATGAGGGACCAGAAACTGTACGATGGTGAGTTCGAAGCAGATATAATGAAGGGAGAAGCAACGTGCTTTCATCCCTTCTCTTCACCCTCTTGTCTCCTTTCTCTTGATCTCAAGCCACATTTCAACGGGTCTTGATCAAGGAATTCATCACAACAACCTTACTGACAATGGATTCTTCAGCAGCGTCCTTCGACATGGCTCACCGACGTATAGCAAATCTGTCCATTGATACCAACACGTTTCATGGGCAGTCGGCTTTGGTATCTCCACCAGAGTCAGCCAACAGTGCTCGTCGTAGTTCTTACGACATGAATTTCAATCATACTCCGCTGTCGACATATCACCCCAACACACCTGTCCACTTCTCTGGTCAAGACATGTATAACGTTTTGCCATCCGATAAGTTGAAACTTGGGTTTCAACAATATCCTCCGAGTCCTGTCGACTTCACACAGGGCCAACAGAACTATGCTACTGCATGCAATTCGCCGTCATGGACCTCGTCGATGGCGTTTGCTCAGAAGCCAGAGGTGGACACCTCATTCTATCAGGACAGCTCTACGTTGTTATCGACCGACCAGGACTGGAACGGCTCGACAATGAACCACTACACTCAAGTCGACTACGCTCCGGATCCGAATTCGTTGTTCATGGTGCCGTCACAGGATCCATCTGCATCGTTCATGACAGATGTCGAATCATCTCACCATGAGCCCCTTCCCACATTCATCACCCCCAGCCAGGCGGTTCATCAACCAGAGATGGTCGACTACAACATGAGCATATCCGGTTGGGGCGGCCTCCAGACTCCCGTGCATGACAGCAACATCTTGCACTCTTCTTCTCCCCCTGAGTTCTCTCCAATGACCCCGTCTACTCTTGAATGTTCGTTTGACTCGTCCTATGTCAAGGATGAAGTCTCTCCTTCTTCGTCCTTCTACGGCAGCACCTCTCGCTCCAGCCTTTCCAAGAAAGGCCGCAAAATGTCCAAGGCCGACAAACGTCGCTCTATCTGCAAGAGTGTCCCCTTGTCTGACGCCAATACCTCAATCACACTCCTGACCGACGAACACTCGGAAAAGTTCCGCCACACCAAAGACAAGAAGAACTTTTCCGCAGGCCGCAAGATGCACCAGTGCAAGTTTGAATTCTGCAAGACAAAGTTCGCCCGCTCCGAGCACTGCAAGAGGCACGAGAACAGCCACTCTGACAAGTACGACTACTCTTGCTACATCAGCAATTTCCGCCTCGATCCCAACGAGCCCAAATCCAGATGTACGGTTGGCAAAAAGGGCGACGGCAAACAGAACCGCAACGACAACTCGCGCACCCACCATTGGACGCACGTCAAGGCCTACCTTGTCGCCAACGACGCCCTCGTCCGCGAGCGCAACAAGCAAGCCAACAAAAAGTGCAAGGGTCGCAATTGGCCAATCTCGCCGGTGCAGATGCTTGCGTTGGTGAGGGAGAGGGTGGGGGATACGCCTCAGCAGCAGGAAGTGGTGCTCAAGTTTCTGAACGGAGAGGCTGGAAAGGAACTCGGGGTCCACATTCTTTGGGAGGAGGAGGGCTGTCCGGTGGTGCCTTGTCCGGAGACTGTGGGTGTGGACGGCTGCGTGATGTGTAGGCCCAAGCAGGGCAAAGGGAAGAAGTGATCTTGCTCTTCTTCTTCTTCTTTGCCGCTGTGCTGATTGCGGCTTCTCTCACAACTTTTTCTTTTTGGTTTTTGGGCGTTGCAATTGCACCCCTTTTCTCGGATGATTGTTCTGCTTTTCTTACATGATACCTCTAGTTTTTTCTTTCTTATTTCCCGCTTTCTCTTTCGTTTTCTTCGCACGCAAACGATGATGTGTAATGAATACGATGATGGGTAATGAATACGACGAACGACTACAACAGCAACAGCAACATCAACACCAACAACAGAAAAACCAACAGCATCAGCATCTTCAACAACGACACCTCTACCACTTTTCTCTCTCGGTTCAATTCCGCATGTCGGGCTTCTTTTTGTATTCTTTTCTCTTTCTCCTTTTCGGTGTGGTTTTACTTTTTTTCGTTTTGGTTCTGGAGACGGGAGGCATGTCAAGGACTGTTGTAGTATCTCAACTGGGTTTTGTCCTGGTGGATGATAACCATGGAGGCATGGAGGACTTTTTCAACTCTTTGGCTGGCTTTTTCTTACATAAAAAAGGGGCACAAAACGGAAAAAGTACTGGGACAGGTTGAACAGTGATGTGTTTGGGGGGCGGATCTGGGTAATTGTCTTTGAGCAAAAAATCCATTTTGATTGTTTTTGTCTTGACCTTTTGTTCGTTTATCGCTGTTTTTTTTTTCTTGCCTTTTTGTCATGATAGTTGGGATGGGTTGGTGGAGTGATGGGGTGGATGTCGAGAATTCCATGACTTATCATTGCTGAATGCACACCGTGAAAGCTAGAGTTTTTATAGGTGATATAAGTGTGGGACTGCTGCCACTAAGTTTATGATGATGTGAGACTTTTCTGATGCACACTATACATACATACATGCAGTATGCCAAAAGAGGCCATCGATATATTTGATCGTAAAGTGTTCTAGCAAAGCGTAAGAGATTGATCTTGCCGTCGCCGGCTGCAGACGGCCGACGTCCGGGCCGTCGCGAAGAAAATGCCGCGACAGACTTTCTTCTTATGTCGATTGTCTTTGTTGCTCCAGCTCTTGAAGGAAGCGAACGGTGTCGAGGGTCCACGTTGCGACTTGTGAAGTTTATTGCCGAGGCACGGATGGCCTTCCGAGAGCTGTTCCTCTCTAGCCACCTCCCTCCATCACATTTACGTCCGTTGCTTGCTCTCTCGATGACGATCGACAACAACAGGAACCCGCATCGTTCTTGCAAATCTTGGAGGGATACTGCAGCCAGCAGAATATGGAAAGAGGCTTCTTCGCAGGGCGAATCTCAAGCCACGCCAGTGTTTCAAAACACGACGACAAGCCTTGATACAAACGCTTCTGCTTTCCTTCCTACTGCGCAGAGACAAACTCCGCCTACACTTGAACAATCATAAGGGCCAAGTCACGCGAAGTCCGACTTGTCAAATTACCAAGCATTTAGTGGACTCTCGTCTTTCCTTCTGGCCTTCGTTTCATATAGAGCCCAGTGAGGCCCACCAGATCTCCACAACACACACATCCCCCAGATCGATGGCCAGGATCATTGTCAATTGACAATCCATTAATGCATCGCTGTCCGTAAACTGTCGTTGGCTGGCTTAGTTTCGACTGATTGACCGTACGATCCGGCCCTCTTGTTCTTGGCCATTGGGCAGTCATCCTTCAAGACTACGCGTTTCAGGCGTGCATCGCATTCGCAATAGTACAGTATCAAAAGGATGTCAGGGCTTTTCTGCATGAGCTACAGTCGTCCTTTTCTCATGGACACGGTAAATGGACATGATAGTCGCCTTGCAGTAAACGCGATATCTGGCATATAAGTATTGCAAGATTTCCCTGTCCAACTCTTCTGGAAGCTCTGAAGGATCCTCTCACGACAACAATTTAAAGTTCGCCCTGCCATGGTTTCTTGGTGTCATGCTTCTCTACCGGGCTTTAGTACAGCCTCACAGGCCATGCTCAGGCGTCGAAGCCAATCTCTTGGACCATGCAGCTAGCTGTTATAGATCAGCAAGACTACTCTCGAAGATTTGTGTGTTCTGGCGGTGGTGGGATTCATCTTGGCTCATCCATGATCCTACCACCGGCCCGCTATGGCACTGTAATAGCATCATCCAAAGCAAAAACTTGCCTCGGTCTCGAGCCTTGCGTACGAAAATTTGCTATAAGTATTGACACCCTTCTCAGCTAGATCATCAACAGCCTAGCACTTCCATCTGCACAATACTTTCGTTCTTCATAGTCACTCGTTCAATCTGTCCCTCACTCCTACAACAACACACATCTTCTCTCCAACATGAAGTCCTTCTTCGTTGCCTGCCTTGCTGCCACCAGCGCTCTTGCAGCACCTCTTGCCGCTCCTCAGTTCGGCGGCTTCCCCAGCTTTGGCGGTGGCTTTGGCGGTGGCTCTAACAAGAACGATGCTACCAGCGGCGTCTGCAAGCCCGTGACTTACATCTTCGCTCGTGGTACTACTGAAATCGGTAACATGGGCTCTACCGTTGGCCCAGCTCTCGAGAGAGCTCTGGAGTCTGCCTTTGGACAAAACAATGTTGCCACTCAGGGCGTCACATACCCTGCAGATATCGCTGGTGCCATTAGCGGCGCCATCAACCCTGGCAGTGCTCAGGGTGCTCGTACCATGGCGAAATTGACTCAGCAGGCTCTGAGCAAGTGCCCCGACACCAAGGTCATTCTCGCCGGTTACTCTCAAGGTGCCGAGCAGGTCCACGGTGCTCTCATGAACCTCCAGAACGGACAAGTTGCTGTAAGATTCCACCTGTACCAAGCAAATATCGGCGGTTTCGCTTACGCTTATCACAGGCTGCTATTACCTTCGGTGACCCGACCCAAAGAAGCCCCTTCAAGAACATCGAGTCCGGTCGCACCAAGATCTACTGCAACATTGGTGATGGTGTCTGCTCTGGTGCTTTCATCATCTCTGCCGCTCATCTGTCCTACGCCATGCAGGATGCCACTTCTGCTGCTCAGTTCGCTAAGAGTGTCATTGGCAACATCTAAGCACAGAGACTGTGCGCATGGCGATGGACGGTCTTGAATGCAGTATGACTGTTTCCGTTTTCGATTCTTCAATTCTTTTATTTTAGTTTTAACATGATATATCATTGAATCATGACTCATTCCTCATTAATTGCCTTATAGGCGTACTTGCATCACGTCAAGGCTGCCATCGCTCTCCCCAATGCCTTTTTTGCAGCTTCGCGGACCTCTGTGACAATCTCCGAGGCAGGTGCCTTTTGGCGCACGAGGCCGACTCCCGTACCTGCCCAGATAGCAGCCCTTCTGTTCTCCTGATCGAAACCCAGGTGAGAAGATTGCTTCGCCTCAGCATGCGACTTGCGAATCTCATCGATGGAAATCCCCTTGATATGATCGTGGTAGCTTTGTGCAACCAGAGCCCTGCCGTCAAAGTCTCTGGGCCAGATGTTCGGACCAGCCAACTCATCAAACAGCTTGGCTCGGACGGTTGTCTGTCCCCCGTCTTCGGTTTCTAAGATCGCGGATTGGTAGGCAGGATGTACCGTTGTTTCTTCGGCGGCGAGGAATCTGGTGCCCATGACCACGCCATCTGCGCCTATCGTCAGTGCTGCGGCGACACCAGAGCCATCTGCTATACCGCCTGCTGCAACAATGGATATGTCGTTTAACCCCAGTATCTGCAGCGCGTGCAAGGTCTCGGGGATCAGAGAGATGATGCCCGCGCCCTTTTCGCCACCATGTCCACCTGCATCTGCGCCTTGCAGCACAAGCACGTCTGGCTTGCAAGAAGATTGGGCCAATTGAACCGCACCCGTTACACTCCCGATCTGAATCCAGACCTTGGTCGCATCGCTCGCTTTGCGGATCGCCTCTGTCCAACGCTCGAAATCCACAGATTCATGTGCGGCAAACAACCACACTGCAACCGGGCGAAACTCTGCAACCAGTGCAACAATATCTTCGAGGTTTTGCGCAAACAGCAGAGCCCCTAGGCCGATCGGTAACGTGGCATCAGGTTCTGGAGTCCGGTTTCCCGTGACTAGTTCTGTGACGTCTTCGAGAGCTGTGCGGAGGGCTTTTATATCGGGGATTCCACCGAGGAATCCTATACCGCCTGCTTTGTAGACTGCGTGGGCTAGAGCGGGACCGGCGAATCCGCTCATGGGTGCTGAGATGATTGTTGGTGAGGATACCCACGGGTAATCTTTCGAGAGACGTCGAGCAGGCATGCTTGTTGTGTGGAGTATATGTTTAACCTCGATGTGCTGATGTGATGGTCTAAATAGATCCTGTCTTGATGACCGTGAGTCTACCTACCCGGAGTCAGACAATGATATAGGACGTCGTTGGAACGCAGAAGGATGAAGATGTGTTGGGCTTACGTGATCGAGACGCGCCAAGAAATGGCATTCTGAACGGCGTCACCTCTTTCCTATCTCCTTTTTGACTGCCTTTATCCATTTTCTGTGTTGAGTTGTTGTGGCTCATCTCGATATGGTCCAATATCCTTGTTGTGAGCAATTCCTTGACTGCTTTCATGGCTCTGAGCATCGAGTGCCTTAGACATGTGGCTGTCAGGACGTCGCGTCGCGTCTCACAGGTAGTCAAGCGTTCATTGAACACTAAAACCCATGATAGCAACAGTTGATCAAAACTATGGTCTTCATATTTAGCAAGAGCCATTACACAATGTTAGTTCGACCGAGATGCCACTCCTTCGAGAGACATGGGTCGCAGATGATTGGCAGGCAAGACCGCAAGTCTAGTCTGTCACAGACACCTTGATGAAAAGAAATTTGATTGATTCGACAAATGTCGACGAATGTACGGACCTGGAGTGCTTCCTAAAACTGCCATATGGAATGTTCGATACGGCATATGATGCTACGATATCAGTCGAATCGCGGACTATGGAGCTAGACCTCTCTTCGTTGACCAGTTTGCAGTGCTGCTAGCGTTATGCTGTCCTCTACAAAACACCCCATGGTGACTAACGCCAGTGTGGTTATTTTTGTGTTCCTTCCTTGACAATCCTGTGGAATATCATAATCCAGCAGATTGGCTAAGCGCTGTGGCAGCGCATAGAGACGATAATAGGTTGATGACGCGTGACTGTTGAGTGAGTTTTCGGCTGAAGATGCGTAACTATTGGACGAGCAAACGCTACAGACTTGACATGGCGTCATGCTGATTGGATGTCTGTTCACGGAAAGCGGTTGCGCCCAAATCATCGGGTACACTCGAACGACTGCTGTGTGTATCTTTAGTCGGACGCAGTAACGGGCCTACTATAAAGACAAGACACGACTGCCATCTGGTTGATTTGTTTTCCCAAATCGACAAGAAGACTCCCACCCGCATACGAATCTGTGATCGAATTGGCCAAACTATTCTGAGCCTGATACCATCTGCCTCCAAACGACTCCCGAGCCGATAATGCCATCGAACAAAGATCGGCTGTACTTGGCGCTATACGCTCGAGCAGGAGCTGCTAAGATGGCAGGGGGAGAAGATACGTGCGTATACATGCATGCCGGAGGAGCAATCGAATGACCAACCGAGTTATAGTTACCACTGGGCCTTCTTGGTAGGGCCCAAGAGCGACAAGATAGAAGATGAAGGTGTCCGATATCACGCTCAGGAGCGCATGAAGCGCGGGGGAGACTCTGAGTGGATGTTCGAAGAAGTCTCCACTACCATGATGCCGACGCGAATGATCATGGTTCGGATCTTGATAGCCAAGATTGCGAGTAGAGACAGACTTGCTCAGCTGCTCCGACAAATTCCCATTAGACAAGGGCAGCAAGGCTGGAACTGTGTTTTCTGGATCAAAGAAGCGCTCTCCCAACTTCAGATGTCGACGAATGTTCTAGGAACAAGTGTAGTAGAGTGGGAAACTGTTCGCAATGCAGCTATGTCATATTGCCAGAGGAAGAAAGACGAGCATCGATTTGACGGCAAGGCTGAGTTCGACCCTACACGGGTGGCGACCTTTGACTTGATCCAAGGAGAGGAGACAATTCCGTAGATTTAAGTTCCCTCAGAATGAATCTCCAAAATACCGTTGTCGGAGTTGTTCCATCACGAGTGCATCCGGCATTGCCTCCAGAAATTTGTCGATTTCATCTCTCCAAAATGAATTTTGTGGATTGACTTGGCAGGCTGTAGTATACTCCCAGTACGGCGGATACCAACCTGCGGTCTCCCAGTCGATGATACCAACAATGTTATCGCCACGTGTGAGAAGGTTGAGACTGCTCAGATCGCCATGAGTGAAGGTAGGAGCTCCCCAGTCCAGAGAATGCAAGCTTATGAGTTTCAAGAAGTCGTCACTGTCGCCACTTTGTGCTTGTGTGTCGTCCCGTAGATAGTCATGGAACTCTTGAACAGTTTTGAAAGGGCCGAACCGTCTGGTAGTGCACAACAACCTGGGATCGTATAGAGATCCTCCGCTGACACTACATATGGCATTACTTTGCGAGACCAGATTGCGCATTTCAAGGACCATCTTCCTCAGGCTATTGTGAACATTCAATTTTGAAGCATCAGACCTGTATACCCAGTTTCTAGCAGCCGGTTGACCATGGATTCTCTCCATCAGGATGTAAGTGCATCCTTCATGAGTGAAAGCAAAGTATACCTTCGGGACAGGAATACTGGTCTGCTTGGCGATGAAGAGCATGGTTTGTGCCTCGACAATATCGAGACGCGCACCATATTTCACGCATAAGTCGCTCGTCAGCATTAGTACACTGCCGCTACGATTGCGAAACCGCTTCACAAGGTTTATGGATGCGAGTAAAAGCCATTTTTGGAACCGAGTAGGCTGAGGGACGTCCGGTAGGTTATTTGGCATTGTGGTGTATGTGTTCTTCAGAAGGTTAGAGTCGGTAAGGTTGCATAGATTCAATGCAGCAGCGACCTGCTCACTCTGGGACCATATTCTGAAAAGATGAGTTTGTTCTGGAAGTGATGCTGATAAGGTTGGTCGAAGTTGAGTTTTGCTCTTTGGCATGGAGTGGAAGGTGTAAAGCAACAAGGTGTGAGTCGCGAAAGGAGTTGCGAACGGCGCTCAAGATTGAGCTACGCCGAGATCGACAAATTGAATCTTATCAGATGATCAATTCTCCGCTACCACCGGAACGGGACAGCTGCTCTGATGAAGTTTGTCACAACCATTGATATCCAGAGCTAATCACAGTACATACAGTGCTAGATTGCTTCAGACATTGTGAGCGAGCGGCGATTAAACAACGGATCCTAACACGATTCGAAAGATGCGTGTTGCGACATATATAGTGGTAGACTCGAGGATATCCCATCTTGTATCGGCATGTGACAGACTTCGACACTCGAGAAGGCGGGGTAGGTTGATGTAATGGAGGGGTGCCATCGAACATGTACCTTTGATCGCCCTGCACTCTGAGGCACCTCATTTGCATCGCTCTCCAGCAACTAGAACTCCTTTCCTTCACCTCCATCATCCTTGTGACTATGACAACAATGGCAAAATCAGCATCTCCATACTGCCGAAAGGACTCGGGCATTGAATTAGACGATGAATACGAGAAGACCTCATTCCTCACCCTCCCAGCCGAGATACGCACGCAAATCTGGAGCCTTGTCTTCGACCCAGAGCAAAGCTACAAAGACGCCTTCTTATGTCCAAGATTCACTGAAGAAACACCTTCCGCTCTACAAGAAGACTACTGGGCATCGATATACCTCCAACCCCTACTCACCTGCCGTCAATTCTACCGAGACGCACATCTCCTTGCCTTCTCGCGAACAACCTTTGTGGTTCGAAACCCATACACCGTGCTTGATATTGCAGGTCGCATAAACTCTACCCTTCGCCCTGACCAAATCTCCTCCCTCCGCAGTATAGCCATCATCTCCGAAGCACGCCATTTCCGCCAAATGCACCATTGGAAGACCCACGCGTTTGGGATACCTGCACTCCGACTCGAGGATATGACGATCATCCTACATCGTTCCTCGTACTGGCATTACCTATTCGATTTCAACGTCATGATGACACAGATGTTGAGGGACTTCAGTGGTGTCAAGAAGATATGTTTTGTGAGAAACCATGCAAGAGTAAAGCCACATTTCCATACCTGGTTCAACAGATTTGTGGGAGCAATGTTAAGATTGGATAGGGTGGAGAGGTTTGGGAGGAAAGAACGCCGTGCAGAAAAGACCTGGTGGAATTGGATCTATGATGGTAACAAGCAGACTGCGACGTTGGTCAGGGTGCCGAGTAAGGATGCTGGGCTAGATGCTGAAGCATATGATGAAGTTATGGCGCCTATGATGGAGTGGCTGAAGAAGAGTATGAAGATTGAGGAGTATGATCCGGATCCGATGTCGAGGCTTGGGTTTGCGTAATGCATACCTTTGTATGTGACTTTGTATCTTAGCTGCATGGATTAGAACCCGTGCTAAGCAGGCACATACATGCACACGTACTGGCTGTTACTACTCACCACGTATAGGGACAACGGGTGCCCGTTGTCCTATGTTCCGAGAATACCTCATTCTTCCACAAATATGGCTGTTCAGTCTAGTTGGTGGTCATGGCGTTCCCTTGAGCATCTGTGTGCAATCCTGTGGGGTTTGCTTGGTTGCAAGCAAAAATTCAAGAGACGATAGCCCTGGCTGGGTGTCTTACCACGCAAAAAGATATGATCGATGTGGGGGTCGAACCCACGGCCTTTTCCGTTTACAGCGTGTCAATTGACTGCGACAGTTGTTACAATTGTAAAGGAAACGTGATAACCACTACACTAATCAACCTTTTGTAGGACGGTCAGGTATCCCTGAGAAGATGAGGTGGAGTGCAGAGGGCGTGGAGTGAAGGCTGGGCGAAGATCCGCTCGAAAATGCCTCACCTTCAAGACTCCGAGGCTCGGCCACTCCCAGTAGGACGCGAGGATGCCTACCAAGTACCTAAGACCATGAAGGTTGCCTGGGACAAAGCATAGGGAGAAAGGAAAATGCGAGTATACAACAAGGGTGGAAAAAAACATTTTTGGTTGGAGAGCAGGAGCCGCAAGCAAAGTCTTCGAAACAAGACTCGAAATCAGAGTTCGTAAAGCATAAAATGACATAAAAGAAACGTTTTACTATAGACAGCCTTGTTGTCTACAAGTATGGAGGACGAATCCATATGAAAGTCGAAATTTCTCTGTTGGAACGATACAGGCACCGGGAATAACCGAATAGTGGACGAAAAGAGAGCTTGAGAGAAGATAAAAACACTTACTCAGTGATCTATCGAATGTCTTCTGCTATACATTGTAATGTTGATGGTCTTGTGCGATGTTGGTGGTAGAATAGCATCGGGACAGGATGAGAGGATATCGAGAGCGTCGGCCTTGGCGCGACCCACTCCTACACCCATCGACTTTAACTACTCTCTCTTAACTAACATACATCGTCCAATCACTACAACTTCATCCGGGAACCAAATGGACTATACTCAAGTTGACACCGAACAAGCAAAAGTTCCTCGACCCAAAGCCCCGGTCAATATCGAGAAGCAGTGTGGTGTCCCTCTCGCCAGTGGTGCTCATTGCGCTCGTAGTCTCACTTGTACACGCCATCGTATGAGCGCAAAGCGTGCTGTGCCAGGCAGAAGCGCTCCCTTCGACCAGTTGCTAGCTGTGTCCCAGCGCGAGGACTAAGTCAAGCTGCGGAGTACATTCTACTATTCTGTGACAGTACGTTGCCAACTTTCATTCGAAACCAGACTATCGAGACCCAAGGCTCGTTCTCAAACAGCAAAGTCGCTTGACAGGCATAACTGGATTATTTCTATTGGACAGGAAGATACTTTCTTTTCGGCCGCTATGAGACTCTGGTAAGATGTTCCATTCGAGATTGTGTGCGAATGGAAGTCTCGATGACACAGAGTGCCTCATGCGACATGAAGACAACAAAATCCCTTCTACGTGGTGATTCACGCGGTCTCAAGACAGGATCCTCATGCTTGCGTGTAGGAGATTTCAACCCGATCACAAAGCAGAGTGCTGACTCCTCAAACCATCGACCATCTCTGTGGCTCGAGGGGTGTTGTTGCTGTGGTGGAGAATCGCAGTCAGCAAACCCCTAGTCTACGGTCAGCACCTGTATGATAACAAGCAATTGTCAAGCAATGCGTTCAGGTTGCGAGCAATGCGCTGCTTCGTAGACTGAGGGGACCAAGAGTTGCTCTACATGCGGGGGTGTTCGTACTCATCAGCCCCGCACTTGCGCCGCGGGCGCCTTCCCGTTTTGCTCCGATCGGAGCCCTAACCCGATAGAGTTTCGTAAGAGGGGCTTCGCAGTCATGGCCAAGTTGACCATATCTGTAGTATATTCCCCGAGCCATGTCTGCTCTGCCCTTCTATCCTGATGTAAAGCCCCAGATTGGGGTCGCGACGCACAATGTCCATAGGCAGGAAGCTGGGTTGCCAGGTAAGACCTTGAGAATTCGTCAGAAGCGGTGCAAGATTACTGACTGGAGCAAGACTTGTCGAGACAAACACCTCAAGTGGTACGCACAGGACCTACCGCCTTCCAACAGTTTCCATCTTGCTGATTTGTTGCTTGCTTCCCCTTAGCGACAAAGTAGAGCCAACGTGTTCAAGGTGTGCTCAAGCGGGGATCGAGTGTATCAGAAGTGTCGACCTTCGTTTCAAACATGATGCTCTCTCAAAGTAAGATGACCCTCCCAAACACATCTCGTATGCATGGTGGCACTTTGGGTGACTTTAAGGTTGCTTGCATTGAGCCATGAAGGGCAATCTCGCTCTTTTTGGCATATCTCAAGACAGTCATCACTCAATTCGGCCCCGCTAGATTCGCTTCCTGGCTTCTCTCTTCGTCGCTGCAGATTGTTATACTGATATCGTACTCGTGTAGAAAGGTCTGCTCCCCCCTCTCCCCTGGAGGGACTGTTAAACCAAGTCGCAACGATGGAGACCACAACTGGGTTCGGGTGCCGCGCAAGCTCAGCTTCATCAATCAAACAAAGGAAGTCATGGCAACATACGGCCAGGGAAACGAAAACGAAGGACAACAGATGAACGAAGAACTTCTAGAAGACGATACACCCGATGAAGCTTTATCACAGCATCAGGAATCTACTGCAGACACCTTGTCTACTGTAGAGACTTATGCCGCAGCAACGAACAGATCCTCTCCGCACTCGCTCGCTGTGCCATCGCCGCAGACAACGGAGACACCGGCGATCACGCAACCGCCACCAATACAAGATGTGGATATGCAAGACCAAATCTACCCTGAGCTTCATCATCACCTCCAGCATCATCATATCGGACCCGAACAACATGTCTCCCCTTCAGTCACAGACGTTGTGCACGCCACCGAGGATGAGATCATGCAAGCGGTAGACGATATATCCTCTGGAATGTACGACGACTTCTCAATACTTTCTCCGGCACAGACGAGACAATCATTCGCATCCCCTGACAAGAACATTATGACCCCTAGCGTGTTCTATGAGGAGCCGACCACATTCACGCCGTCCGGAATACCAATTGCATACGCCAGCCCAGGAGTACTCTACACAGAGAGACCAATCTGGCCTTTGAAGAGTGCACAGGAAGCACAACTCATGCGCTTTTTTGTCGACAGAATCGCGCCTGCTATTGATTTATGCGATAGAGATCGCCATTTTGCTCTTGTCGTACCCCAAAGAGCATCACAGTGTCCTATCTTGCTTAACGCAGTTTTTGCCGCTTCTGCGAGACACTTGTCAACTATTTCCGACTTCGACCCTATAGTATCGAACAAGTACAATCAAGAGTGCTTGAAGCATCTCATACCGAAGCTTAGCGATGCGGAAGCCATCACGGATGAGAATCTTCTCGCTGCGACTGTCATCTTGCGTCATCTCGAGGAGCTGGAGAGTGAGTGAACGCCATTAGCACACGCGTACACATGTTCGGACCCTTTGCTGATAGAACGGCGCAGTTTCTATGTCAGGATCGGACGTCGAGAACCATTTGCTTGGTACCCATCTCCTGATGAGTGCTCAAGAACACCATCGTGCCTTGGCTGGCGGATTACGAAAAGCTGTGTACTGGTTCGGACTAAGACAAGAAATATATGTCTCATTCGTTAAGCAACGACCGATACACGACTCCTTTAAACGATGCACCATGGACGTACCTCTGAATCCTATCGACGATTTTGACTGGGCCAACAGCATCATTGCGCGGACCGGCGAAGTGATCCAGTTCTGTTTTGACGAGAGAGAACATTCTACCACGAATTACGACCATATCGTCCAACACTTTGACGCTTGGTTTATGCAGAAGCCAGACTCGTACATGCCGATCTACTCTGCCGAAGCCAACTCCTCGAAGATATTTCCTGAGCTCTGGTACTTAAACGATGCCGTTATAACAGGTCTGCAACATTACCATCTGGGTCGAGCACTTCTGGCTGTGTACAACCCGAGAATCCCAAGACTTGGCGTTGCACACAGGAACGCTCTAAAAGAGGTTGGCGAAGTGTTGAAAGATCAGATCAAGATTATCTGTGGTATAGCACTATCCAACCACTCTGTATCGGCAAGCTATGTGTAAGTGGAGCCTTGATTGAATTGATGTTGAAATAATCTGATCTGTCTAGACATGCCTCCATGATGATAGCCATGGGTGGTGATCGCTTTACGGAACGTCGAGAGCAAGAAGGTCTCAATGACATATTGATCAAAGCTCAAAAAGAGTATGCTTGGCCTACACAATCTGTGTATGTAATCCATGTGATTGGCGATATGAAAACATGAGCTGAACAGCAACAGGCAGGAGCATCTTAAAGAAGTTTGGGGCTGGTAACCTCTGACCTCAGCTACCGTCTCGCACCGTGCTGGTGTCATTTCACCCCACTCCCCATTCGCTCTTAGACATACTTTCTGTGGCCTTGGTCTCCAGTGCGGTTGATCAAAGCGCACGCGGCTCTGTCACAGATGCAGTGGATGGTTCGGCAGTTTTGGAAAGCAAGGCTTACCTAGCTGCAGGGTTCATGACTGATCGCATGTGGGTACGACAAGGCAACATACATTGCAGATGTCTGGCACAGCTTCTACCGAGACGTCTTCCATCTATCCGCACTTGGGGTGATCAGAACTATTCCAATCGGACTTCACTAGTCACCCACTCGGGAAGCATGATTTTATGTCATGATCGAATGTCGAGGACGAGAGTTTTCCATGGCGAGATATCTCGTTGATCTTCAGCGGCCATTCAACCTTAATACAAATGTGTCACGACGATGCAACTTGACGACGCAAGTATGACTGGTTGCGACGTCGAGATCTTGAAGATTCGTTATATCGATTATGCCCTGCCGTGTCGCGCTTGCAAGCCAGAAGGTCAGTATGAGCGAACAGAGCGGTCTTCACAATGCAGCTATGTCTTTTGGAATTTCGCGTTATGGGACAAGACACATTCGTGGTCAATAATCGTTAGAAGATAGAGAACCGTTTTGTTGCCTTAGACAAGGGTTCTCAGACAAACCACGCGATGGGGAATCTTCGGTTGAATATATACCGCGACGCCTTCTGCATCACCCCTAACTCCCAGCTCAACGGTTTTCGTGAGCCGACACAATCGTGCAAATCCATACGATATTCCCTTTCTTTGTTGATGCTGCGTTCTTGCAATACCATGCCTCAGAAATATCTCAATGGCGCCTTGCAAGGGCCCAGGTGATTTAGTCGAGTAAGAGCTCTTCAGCTTCAAGAGACAGGTGTACTGGTAGGTCTTAGGATGGTGTCCGGCCAGACCGACTCGTTGTCGGGGCGGTCTATCGATTCAAAACGTTTCTCAAACGTCGAGATTATGGAGGCTTGTATGGAGGCGTCCAGGGATGCTGAAGTAGATATTCTACATCCTCTCCATCTTGTTCTGCTCAGTGTTTGCTATCAATCTTCTCTACGTTCGTTCGAACTTTCGTTCAAGATGCGCAACATCTCTACCATCTCTGCCTTTGCCCTGCTGCTGGTTTCAGCCGTGGCCGGCAGTGTATCGCCCGCTGACACCACCGAAATCGAGCAGTGCAACCCGGAATCTGGATCCTGCAATGTCGAGCTCGTGGACAGAGCCGTGACCAGCACGAAGCATTCGAGCTCTACGCACAAGGCGAGCCCGACAAAAAAATCGTCTTCAACCAAGAAGTCCTCCACGAAAAAGTCGTCTTCCACGAAAAAGACCACGGCAAAGTCAACCTTCAAGACTCAGGTCAAAGCTGTGACCACACTTAAAGCAACCATCACATCCTCGTCCAAGAAGCCTGTTTCATCCCCAAAGACTACAGCCAAGACGACAAGCAAGCCAGGCTCGTCCAGCTCAAAGAAGACTTCCTCGTCAGCCCTCAAGCCCAACACTGTTGCAAAGCCAGTGTCCACCTCAAAGACCTCAGTTGTGAGCCGCAAGGTTACTTCTAGCAGTTTAAAGGTCTTGTCGACAAGCAAGGCCGTTTCTAGTAGCAGCAAGAAGCTCACCTCTTCTACCTCAAGCTCCAAGGTAATAATTATCGGCCAACTTTTGAAATGATACTGTCCTAATAAAGAACCAGAAGCCCACATCAATTGCATCTTCTTCCGTCCAGAAGACCAGCATCACTTCATCAAAGGCTACATCCACATCCATCAAGCCCACAACCAGTTTAACCTCTGCCAAGCCCACAACCAGTTCAACTTCCGTCAAGCCCACCACTAGCTCGACTTTGGTCAAGCCTACCACCTCTTCATCAACCACTTCCAACCCGTCTTCGGCAGCACTGAGCAGCAGTTCGAGTAAGACGATCTCGTTGGCAGTGGCCGCCACCTCCGCATCTTCCTCTTCTTTGTCCTCCTCTTCTTCCTCGGCAGCAGCAACCTCTTCAGCTGCCGTTTGCAAGAAGCGTAGAAGAAAGGTCAGAAGAGCTGCTCTTCCTGTCGAGACCCAGGCACCTGTCATGAAGCTTGCTGATCTGCCGCCCGGTGCTGTTACAGACATGCTTTACTAGTTTGAGCAAGCTTGTTGATCGAGCTTTGTTGCTGAGGTGTTCTCTTTCTTTTAGATTTGTTTAGATCTATGTATCGTTTCTTTTTTGATCTCAAGAACATAGATGCTGTCTTGGGACGGCATCAAGTCAATAATAAGATTTATTCGCAATGCTTGTTTAATGCAAGATCAGCCTCGGTGTCTTGACGCGGCTGTTGCGCTTTCCAAAATATCCAGTCTGTGAAGCTTGAGTCGCACCTTCCCTCCGCGTGGTATCGAAATGTTATATAATCAAGCTTAATTTAGTGGCCGTCGTTCCTTCACAATTTCGAGTGTTGCACTTCCATTTATGGTTTCCTTGCAACTTTTGCTGTTCTCATCTACATGCATCATCGTCAACACAACCGCCATCATCAAACCATAGCGAAGCCATCAACGACGGTGCGGCCACGCGACACACCGCTTTACTCTGCCTTCCTCGAGGGGATCGAGAGACCTAAAAGACCTTCGCATCAGCATCCCTCTGTTTGATGCATATCGTGCTGATTCCAAGTCTGCTTTTGGGTCGTTAGTCGTGGGGTGCAATCTGAAGAAGCGGGGTTTCTGTGCCTGACGGACGGACAATTGTTTGATGTGGTGGGTATGTTGATGGGTTTCACATGTCACGACAATGCCAGCCTTGAACGTTGAAAATCGGAAGACGTAATGGTACAACGTTACCAGTCTTTGCGTTCAGATGTCTAGCGTACACGAACTGCATCTAACCTTCCCCTTACTCGATAGCATCACTCTCTGGAGGCCCCTTGTATATCTTTCTGGCATAAACCGCATAGAACAATCCCGCCAGACCGAGGAAACCGAAAAGTACGACACTTGCATAATTCATCGACACTTCTGTCACGGGCAATGCGCCAGGCATGGAAAACAGAATCAACTCGAACCCAATCCATGCTACAGCAAGCATATTAACAACATACCCGACGGCGTTGCCGAGGTTCCAGTTTGCAGTGTTGACTTCTCTGCGCGAAGCCAGAAGGGAAAGAATGATAGGAATGGCGTAGGAAACAGCCAATGCGATGACACCCACGGAAACAAAAGCCGTGAATGCAGAAGTAGAGCCGAGATTGATCAAGCCCAACAAGAGTTGCAGGATTGTAATGAGAAAGAGGGCATTGAGAGGAACACCCAATTTCTGGTTGACTGCAGCAAAAGTATCGGCAAAAGGTAACGCGTGGTCGCGAGCTGCAGCCCAGGTACACCTACTTGCCGCCGTGGTGATACTGATGCTGCAGAACAGCGTGACCATCAAGACCAAGAAAGTCAACCCCAGTCCGCCACCAGGTGTGCCCATGATCTTGTGGAAGATGAACGGCAGTGCTTGAGCAGCAGGCGCCTCGACGATGTCTGCAAGATCAGGAAGGAGAACGCAGATAGGGATGACGAAGAACAAGCCTGCGAGTCCACCTACAGGAACACATAGGGCCATTGCTCTAGGAACTTTGACGGAAGGATTATCGCATTCCTCGGCCATCGAGGAGATCATGCCTAGAGCTGCGAAGCAATAAGCTGCTGGTAGCAACCCGATAAAGAAGGTAAAGTTCCCATAGCCCGAGAATGATTTGTCGTAATGAGAGAGGGCATAAGATGCAGAGTGGCGTCCTACGTCTGCTTTTGTGGACAATGCGATGAGAATGATGAGGATACTGATAGCTGTAAAGGCAGCACATATCGTATCGACCATTGGCAAGAACCTGTTTCCGAGCGCGCAGATGATCAAAGTGGCGATTACCAGAGCGTAGAAGATCAAAAGGAGCTCCCAATTCGTCATCACGTAGTCCGGGTGGAACATTCCAACCGCTCCCGCAATCAGAGATGCAAAGCCAAAGTTTACGGATAGTGTTATTGTCCAGTTTCCGATCAACCATGTCCAGGCGTTTATGAAGGAGAGTATGGTGCGGGTTCTTGGAGACGAAAGTTGGAAGGTCCAGTAGTAGGGGCCGGCGGAGGTTGGATAGCGGGAAGCCAGTTCGCCGAGGGAGAGGGCTATGCATCTGTGATGGAAATGTTAGCATGTTTGGAGAGTTACCGTGGAGGCAGGGGATGGAAAGTGCGTACTCATCTAGGATACACACCACTATCCAGCCGACAAAGATGGATAATTGGCCACCGCCGTAGATGGCACTCATCAGTGGACTGCCTTCTCCATACGCTGTGAAAGCAAGATCAGCGATTCAGCCGCAGAATAGCGGTGGTGTGTCTACGTACGGACAGCAGCCATAGCGAGAGATTGGAACAGTAGCGTGAGCATGGATCTATTCCTCGTCAACTCAGGCTTGTAGCCGAGTTGAGTAAGGTCATGGATCTCTCCCACACCATCATCTGTCCGAGTACGTGTTTGTGACAGACCCTTTTCGTCTGCCATGCTAGGCGATGAAGCCTTGACGGAGTCTTCGGACATGGTTGTTGTGTTCAGTCAGGTCGACCAAACGCCAGGTGTCGACAAGTGAAAGTCGTAACGAGGACAGTAAGAATAGTATATACCAAGAACGAGATGCAGAGCAGGAGGGTTAAAGATACAGCCAGACCAAAAGAAAAGCGACACAAAAGAAAACGTACCCAACGACCAACCTTTTGTATACCTGTGTACCCCTCTTCGTCCTGTATCCAGAGCATCGTCAAGGTAATAAACCATCCAGGTGCTCAACAACCTATAACACCCATTGCATGGCCCCCATGTTAGCTTATCAGTAGACACGACTCAGTAAGCTCATGTGCGGACGGCAAGATACATCGTTTCGGGTCTAGTCCTTTTGGTTCGGAGGATCGTCCAGGAAATGGTCGAGATACTGTCCTGTTTTGGCTGGTATCTCGACCACACTATCAAAGCCACAGCCAAGCGAGTTGCTCCAGCTTTTGGTGTTTGGACATGTGCTTATCTTTCTTTCCGTCGGTGATAAGAGCTGTATCTTCACGTTCATATGGGGGTAAGACGACACATGGCGGGGTAGTACATGCCCTCGTATGCGCCGGTGAAAACCCTGCTGTTCATCGTCTACATCGAGAAGGCTTGCGGCCCCGGTTCTATAGCACCTCGTTGACAGATTAGTAAGATAGCAGATGGCAAGGACGAGCGGGAGATCCAAATCTGGCCTATAGTGGCGAACGTGAACCGAGGTCTTCCTTAACGGAAACCAAGCCCAAAAGAGCAACTCCATACCGTGTCATACCATAGCTACGTGCACTGAGAAAAATATTTGATGAATCTGCAAAAGTTGACCAATGGGCGCTCTGGCCGAGTGGTCTAAGGCGTTAGACTTGAATTCCATTTCAGTAATCTAATCTCTTCGGAGGCATGTGTTCGAACCACATGGGCGTCGATATTCTTCTTTTTGTTTTGGAACAAGCATGTAGCAACAAAGGCGTCTAGACTTGTTGGCAGACTTAACTGATACCTATCCCGTTGTTCAGATCAATGTGGGTTTACATGTGAATGTTATCCACGGATTACAATGTCCCTCCTTTTAGCAAACCCACCACTATCATCTGAACAAGCATAACTCGCCACATTTTTCCGCCGTATCCCGAGACCCTGTTTTGTTGGAGTCACCAGTATCTTACTCCGTCGTCCCACAAGATCATGTCAGAACATTCCAGCCATACCTCGATACATAAAAGCGTAATAGTGCACCGGTATAGTATACCCTCCCACCCGTTCCTCTTCTACAACACCCTACTAGTTCCTCGCGACCAGAACCTGGGCCTCCAACTCCCCTATCCCATCCTTATCCTCCCACTCGACGCAACCCTCAATATCCAATCATGCTCTATTCCATATCCCGAATTCCATGTCCTCCACTATCCTCCCCCTTCTCAAACCATCCAGTCGCCAGACAGACCACTAGCCTTGACCCTCGCAGACCTGAATCCTAAGTTACATGCACTGTACTGTGATACTCGTAAACGACAATGATATCGTGGTTATGGTTGAGGATTAGGGACGGATCCGAAACATTGGCTATAGAAAACTATCCATCTATGCTATCAGTGGAATCAACGTCTTATACTTGACAATGATACCTTCAATCTCAGCGGGAAGCTAGAAGAGAAGCCTGAGGAACAATTCGGGATATATCGAGTTTTGATAAAAGAAGGGTGAGTGGTTTGAAGGTCAAACAACATCCACGAAAGGATGTATTGCCAAGAAGGGATGAATGGTTTGCATCGAGTATACAGAGTGTCGATTGCAATATGAAAGGGGTACAAATGCAAGATCAAGAATATAAGCTTGGTCAAGATCACCAGAAAGGCAGCGAGACGAGAGGATGGAAGTTCTGCCAAGGTGTGATCAGAAGGTATAGAAGGCAGGAGGTAGATGGGATGATGTGGATTATGCTGTATGGATACCAGGTTCTCACACTCTCTGCTTAAGCACCCACAGAGGGAGTTATACACGTAACTTGCTCGCATATCTCCAGGTTCTGCAAGCAAAAACTTGTGATAGAGAAGCGAGTTAGTGTTATTGGTCAATCTCAGTCAAGCTATGTGATAAACCTTGAGCGGCTTGGATGCTTTGCCCTGGGGTTGGCAATGTTGATACAAGGCTAGTAGTAACAATAGCGAGTGCGTTGACGACAAGTGCGTTTCGTAAAGACAGTTCTTCCATCCACTGATATGCTCCACATCGATTGTCCACCATAAGCAGAGATACTGCTACCGCCGAAGATTTTGGGTCCATCAGGATTCGGACCCTCCCATTTCTGCTTCTGAGGGCTGTAGCGTATCGTTGACAGGGTCTCCGGGAATGTATCTTGAGGAGGAGCTGATGCCTCTTGGAGCGCTAATCATGAGTTCATCTACCATTGTCAGCGTCATGGTTGCAACAAAGCTGATGATGCCTGGGGCCTACCATGGATTTCGTTGATACCGACCTCCTCAACCGCCTGCTCTGCCTCTACCTCTTCCTCAACAGCCTCCTCTGCCTTTGCCTCTACCTCTTCCTCGCTAGATGGCTCAGACTCCAAGCTCCAAGCAGCCATGTCCCTGAAGGCTTGCTCCAATTGCAACTTCAATTTCTCGTGATCCTGGCGGGCTTTTATCAAAATATCGTTGGCTTGTTTGAATTGCGCCCAAGTAGCTGGCTTGTCTCTTGTCGTATGCATGCCGTGGTCAACGATACGGATGGCCAGTGCTGCATGCACCAGGAACCTGTCTTCGCCCACACAGGCCATTACCACGCGGGCGTGTGCTCGGCAGAGCAAAGGGGCATGTGGCTGCCTGGCGATACTGTGAGCGTATATTTCGAGTTGGGCGATGCTGCCTTTGTAGCCATGAACAGTGCTTTGCCGGTAGAGTTCGTTGATGTGGTTAAAGGCCGTGGTGTAGGTGTTTTCGTTGAGGTCGTCGGCTGGGTCGGGAGACGAGTCTGGTTCAGCGGGAGGGAGGGATGTTGATTGCTGGTTTTCTAGGGTTTCTCGTGGGACAGACAAGGTAGATGAGTCCTAATCTCTGACTTGCGAAGGGGAGCCAGTGTTGGGAGCGAAACGTGGGTCCTCGACAGCAGGTTGCGCGTTGAATTGCATGGCCATTCTGACTATACAACAAGTTCGAGAGAAGCGGTCTTGGGCGTGCTTGTGATTAAATCAAAGCCAGAAAAAATAGTTGATGCAACACTACAAGAGTAAAGCAAAAAGGATTTGGAAGAAGATGACTTGACAGATAAACAAAGCTCCCCGTGCTCTTCTTGAGACGTGGAAGGAAGAAGGAAGGCGTGGTTCAACCTCGCATGTTGAAATTCGGGAAGGCGCAATAACCGTCAAAACATCGTGGCTTCCTCCAAAGATGCAGTCTTTCCAACTCTAGAACGGGGATAGCCTCAAACTTCCTTTGGAATGAATAAAGGCCAGTCAGTCAGGGTGTTGTTGTGACAAGGATAATCACATGTACTGCTTCACAATGCCGAAAGTGCGCAAGGATATGGGCGAGAGGCGCCAGGTGTTTCTTTGTTGTTCTGAGGATCGGTCTCTTGCTCAGCTCGGCAATGTTCACCTGATCATCTGGTTCGAAATGGCAAGAAGGTGGCTGTTGCATATGCCGGTCCTATGTTGGGTCATGAATACCTACATAGCTACGACGTAGCAGCAAATTCGTCCAGCAGCATCTCCCCTCGAGCAATATAGACGTGGAAACTCATGGGTATCGTTATGAACAGTGTTTCGCGCCTCGGCTTCTTCCTTTTCCTTCGGCCGTTCTAGCGTCCTGGCTCATCAGCACCCAATTCAGCACCGTCCTCCAGGATAGTATTCAGGTACTGCTGTTTCTCGATGTAGTTGTCCACAGCCCTTTTGACACCTTCGTATGCCTCATCCAACAACTCTCTCGCAATCCTTACTCGCGTGTCCTTGTCCAAGAGACGCAGGGCATCCGAGATTCGCGGGTCCGTGTTGGAATTGAACGAGCCGAGTAGACCCGGCAGATTCGAAACGTCGGAGCCATTGGGAGGCTGCATTGCCGACTGATTGGGCGTTTGATGGGCTTGGAGCGCGGGGGACGTGGTAGAAGGATGGTTGAGCGCAGAAGCAAAAGCTCTATCGATCTGGGCGCGGTTGAAGTTGTTCGCACCGCGTTGTGGCACGGTCGAGGGCGTCGAGGCGTGCGAAATGGGATTTGCGCCGGTGCGAAGTGCAGACGAAGGCGTGGGTCGCTCCGAGCGAGGCGTGTCGTTGATGCCGTTCAACCTGGGTGCACCAACATTGCCATTGCCAAACAACACAGCAGCCTGGACGCCGAGATTGCCATTCACGGCTCCCATGCCCACAGCACCTTGTCCCGCATGGCCCTGTTGCAATCTCCTACAGCCAGTCTGATCGAGCACGGCTTCCAAGACGGCGGCAGGCATCTGCTCGAGTTCCCTGCACAGGTAGCCGCCAGCGTTTTCAGCCTCGACGAGCTGGACGACGTGTTCGTTGAAGGCGACGCATTGCTTGAGGTGTGACGTCTTGCGCGAAGTGCTGTTGTAGGCGACTTTTTTCTCTATGCACCACTTGCACTGCACGGCGCGTGATTTTCCATCCGAATCGCAGTCTTGAAATTGGCGCGATGCCCAGGCTTGTTGAGGTGGCATGACCGACGAAAGATGGAGGTTGCGGGAAGGGACTAGACCTTGATGGTGGTTGCGAATGCGTTTGGTAGTTGTCAACTGCGAGCGCGAAGAGTTTGAGAAGAGTTGACTACGGAAAAAGGCCGTGCTCAGCAACCAACGTCACGCGTTTGGATTCTGAAAATCACTTCGTTTTCGTATCGTCCAAATCACTCAGACACAGCTATAATCAACCCTCATCTCATACCTTTCCCTCTTGTTCTGATAAAAAAAAAAAAAGGGTCGGATCGCTGCCTAACCTATGCAAATGTACATGTGTATCTCCTCAACCTCCTCGTCCTGCCTACATACTCTGTGTATGCCACCAAGGAACGGCAACAAAACAAAAAGGAAATGAACGTTCTTGCTAATTCTCATGTCTCTTTTCTCATACGTGATCGAAGGCCTCTCCCTCTTTTCTCGTTCCCTTTCGCCAGAAATGTATGTGTGTGCTTGTGCTCAACTTCTCTTTCGTTCCGTTTCTTCTCATGCATCCGCCTTTTACACCGCTACCGCACCCTTGTTGGATTTGGTGCTCGATGCAGCATCGAGCGGAGCAGCGTGGAGTGCAGGCTTCGCCTTCTTGCCCAATGTGCCGTTCCTCTTCTTCTCGATCTGTCCGCGCACCCACTCACCAACCTCGCGGTCCACCCACTTCTCAGGGTCTCCGAATTGTTGTGCTTTTGATGCTGCGTCGACATCGCTCTCGGATGCGCCGAGCCCTTCTCCTTGTGCTGCATCGCCATCCTCGGCTTCGGCCGCCTCTTCGTCTTCTTCCGAAATAACATCGATCTTCATAAGTGGAGCGAGCCATGCGTGTTGAAGAAGCATGGCATATGTGGGCCGAAGCTTGGGAATCTTGTTCAAACAGCCTGCGACAAAGTTGCGTGCTGCGTCGCTGAACTCGCCGGTGGGAAGGTCTGGGGGCTCTCCGTCGACAATGGCCTGATAAAAAAGTCAGCAGCTGATAGCGTAAATTAACATGCTCAACACTCACGCTCAATTGACTGAAAATGTTGTCGTATGTTTCGGGTGGGTAAGGGTATCTTCCCATGGCGCACTCGATAATGGTCAAACCCAAACTCCAGATGTCGCTCTGAACGCTGTAGGTACCGCCTCCGGGGTTGGCACCAGCTTGAGCAACTCCACCAGAGCTGATACGTTCGGGAGCCATGTACGACTGACATCCAATATTTGTTTTTGCGATGGAAGCGACCAGGTTTCCACTGACTCCAAAGTCGCAAATCTTGATGGCACCGGCCGTGTTGACCAGAATATTTGTTGGCTTGACGTCACGGTGGATGATGTTGTGTTCGTCCTTGAGAGACTTGAGACCGCGCGTTGTTGCAAGAGTGACCTTGCGAAGGACGTTTTCAGGGACACCGTCACCGTAAAGCTTGTCCATGGAACCACCGTCCATGAACTCCATGCAAATGTACACGGCTCCTTCTTGGAAAAAGGCACCGTAAAAGTCGACGATGAAGGGAGAAGCGCAACGATGCAGAACGTCGAGTTCCATGATGATGGTCGCAAACTTGGAGTCTTCGAGTTCGAGACGCATCTCCTTCATGGCCATGACGATGCCTGTTGTGTTTCCACGAGGAGCGGCAGTCTCATCCCGTGTCTCGCCAGGTCCAGCCTTGTTTCCGGCCAAACCTTGACCGACCTTGCGCATCTGCGGTCTTGAATGACGGACCTTGTAGACTGTACCGTAGTTTCCTTTGCCCAGCTCGTCAAGCGTGTCGACTTCGTCCAGCGAAATCTGGAAAGATTGACCCGACGAGAACTGGACTCCTTTGCTGTTGAGAATGGCTTTGCCCTTGAACTTCAGACTGCCGGTTTCCTTGTCGATGTATTCGGCGTATCGGTCCATTGCAGATTCTTGCTTGGGTGGGGGAGCGTCGCCGTTTGCACCGCCGCCCATGCCCGACAAGGTCATTTTAGGTTTTTGTCTGCCGGCGGCAGCTGGAGGAGCGCCGGGAAGACCTCCAGGCATCTTGAGACCACGCTTCTCGGCGAGGGAAGGGGCCCTGCCAGCGCCCACATTGGGGGACGAAGCAAAACTTTGGGGTGCACCGGGTCGGCTGCCGGGAACGCCGGGTGGCATGCGGAAGTTGGCGGGAAGGCCACCAGGCATTTGGGGCATCTGGGGACCGGTAGGAGACGGACCGCCAGGGCCTGGGGCGGCACCACCAGGAGTGGTAGGGGGAGGACGACCTGCGGCAGGAGCACCTTGTCTGTTCATGTGGAAGGCCTTCATCCTGGCGATGATGTCGGGGTTGACGGCACCGCCACGACCAAGGGTGCTGACGGTGGGGGCAGGGCGTCTTGCAGCATTGACGTTACCGAGGGGGGTGGACGACGGGGTCATGTTGGCGGCCGAAGTAGCTGGGGGTGAAGTGACGGCGTGTGGCGGCATTGGAGGACGATCCGAGTTTGGAGACTCTGGCGGGGAGGCTATCGACGAGGGCGACTGCAGCGGACTGCTCGAGTCCTCTGGAGGGGTCGACATGGTTGAGAGGTTTAGGGCGATGATGTGTGCCAGGCTGTGTCTGACGGGGTGTCTGTGATAGACTGGGCGAAGAGGGACGGGGGACGGGGGACGAGATGGGACTCAGAGTCGTCAGTAGTGAGTGGTCATGAGTTGAAACGCGAGGCTTCGAGGACGGGTGTTGGATGCGAGAGGAAGCCAAGACAGTCACAATGACAGGCAGACCTATGATGTATGTCTGAAGGAAACGAAAAGGAACTTGGACTCGCACGCCGCACGCCGCACACCGCACGCTGCGGCGCTGCCTTCTCCGTCGCGCCCCAAAGCTGCCCTGTGGCGCGCGCAGTCAAGCCACCCGCCCATCATGATCCATCACCT
>JAHRBU010000021.1:0-299794 GCA_019677095.1 Aureobasidium sp. SLJ-2021a | reverse complement strand
TCCTTCTGCAACCACGACCTGCGCATTTCCTCCTTCTCCCCCCCCATCTACCCACCAACTACAAACATGTGCCTTCTTTGTCTCTGCATGAATCTTCCTTGAACTTACACACTGCCTTGTCCGGTCATATGCTCCGAGCGAATTGGCCGTCGGTCGTCCACTCCGTCCTGCAACCACATTTCCCTGCTTTAGATACATGTCTGATTACGTCACTTGTCGAAAAATGATGGCAGTCGCAAACAGTGACATCGCATCAAAACCACCCACGTCGCACCTACACTGCCACAGCTGTCCCACCAGAGGATACAATTGGTGCACTTTCCTCCATGCCTGACACCGACTCTCGAACAACTCCATCAACACGCGGATGCTGGAGCCTGACAACCAAAACATCACTCCAATCATCATGCTCCGCACTTTCGCTGAACCGCTCTCCAAAACTTCCGCTCTTGCCCTGTCAAGCCACATGCGGCTCCTCCAGCAATCGTCTCCCCATAAATCTTGGCCTTGGCAACCATGATTCTCTCTCCATCGCTCAACTCGACACCGCGATCGAGCGATTCCCTCCAAACACCATGATCGAGACCTTGTTTGTCCTCCCAGCGCTCCGACATGCAAAAGAGTCATGAGTCTCCTATTTCTTTTCCCGAAAGAAATCCATCTCCTTTCCTCTTTGGCTTGCCGCTTCCGTCTGCTCTTGGTAAAAACTTTGTCCTTGCCGTCAACCCGTGAATCGCCAATTATCGCTTTGCCTGAGGCATCATGTCATGTCAAAATTGACGCTGAAAAGCACGTGTGGATACGATGAACAAGAGCCGATATCATCCGCATTCGCTTCTTCGATTACACGTTCCGAACATGTCCAAATACTGTTCCGCGGCCTGCAAAGAGTGGGCTTATTGCTTCAACAGATTTTCCTCGCACCCTCAATGCAATAGCATCATGCTTTGATCATTGGCTTCCGGCTATTCACCTTGGAACCATACTTTGTTGACAGCCGCGTCGTTGTTTGACAGGCCTTTGAACAGTTCTTCCTGAGAACGCTTGCGTCGCGACAAATCCATCCTCACCAACTGTGGTCCTGTGGACGCCTCTAAAGATGCCTGTCACCAGCAATCGAGCATGTAAAACATATTTCTCTTTGTCCTCGCACCGGTCAGTCAGTCAATCAGCTACGGATCGGCTCGTCGGACTCCATGACCAAGCACAAAAAAGTTCAACCCAAGCATCATGAACAACACCCTAGTAGGTCTTTTTCGACCAAATCGCATCATTGGAAAGCACAAAGCAAAGCCGAAGCTACGGGAGAATCAAGACAGTAGGTCTTCCCAACCCCACTGCATCATCACAAAGCAAAGCAAAGTCGATGTTACAAGAGAACCACACAGTACCTTTTATGCATAACCAATCCTGAAATCAGCAAAAGGATACAGTACTAAACCTCGGTTCCACAATTGTCGTAACAGAGACGCGAGAACTCGATTCATCGCGAGTGCATGACCAAGTCGATAGACTATTCATCTACAAGGACAAAAGGACTGGACAAGAAGAAAATTTGGAAACGAAGGATTCGCGCAATCAAGTGCAACAGATATCAAGACAACCCTGTCTAGCTACTGTGACAACAAAGTATCTCTCGGTTCGTTGAGTTTACAGGTATTGCTCTCGTTTACTGTTTTCCGAACCAGAGATCGAGAGAAAAGCACAATACGAATAGAAACCAGGAATCACATTTAGTTGTGACAACAATAGTTACAATGTTTTTTAAGACAACATGATTAATCCAAACTCCCTAATCCCAAACAAGAACAACATTACAAAAGAAATAACTAACCCGAACAAAGGAGATTCCAACACACACCACCACCTCAGACATCAGCCACCGAAGACACCGACCCATAAACCGTCTGCATAGTCGTGGCTTCATCTCTCTTCAACAAACCAGCCACGAGGAAAGTTGTACAGCTGTTGCCACCAATCACATTAAGACCGCCGAGGCCAAGTAAGGCTTTGCTGGAACCACAGTTGACAGAAGTTGCATACGAGACAACGCTCGAGCTCGAGCTCGGTGCTCTGGTTGCTGTGGTTATGGCTGGCGAAGTAGTTAGAGCGCTTGAGGTGGCCGATGGTGCTACTGAGGTGCTCGGAGGTGCCGAGGTGCTCGGAGCTACTGAGGTGCTCGGAGCTACCGAGGCAGCGGATGAAGTTTTCGAACTGCTTGAAGCAACAGGGGCGGTAGATGGATCGATTGAGCTGCTGGTAACAGGCACAACGCTTGTAGATACCAAGTTGGAGGTGGAGATCGAGACAATCTGGCTTGTTGAAGCAGGTTGAGTGGAGGACGTTGTCGAAGAACCTGCGTTTGCTGCGGCAGAAGTACTCTGAGGTGCGGTTGAAGTGACCGTGAGTGTGACCACTACAGCACTTGGGGTCGTAGGAGGAATTGACTGGCTCGACGAGCTACCAGCTATGATTATGGTATTCAGAGATAGAATGCTGGACGATGAGACAATCGACGAGGATGTTGTCAAAGAACCTGCATTTGTTGCGGCAAAAGTACTCTGAGGTGCGGCTGAAATGGCCGTGGTCACGCTGACCACTACAACACTTAGAGTTGTAGAAGAAACTGACTGGCTCGATGAGCTACCAGCTATGGTTACAGTATTGGAAGACACAATGCTGGAGATTGAGCCGACCAATGATGCCACACTCGATGTAGACGGAACGATGACAGAGGGTGCGATACTGGATGCAGAAGTCGAAACCAGCTGGCTCTGAAATGTGACGAGGGCGCTGTCGACTACCACGATTGACGGGATACTCGAAAACGACGAGGATGTGCCGATGATTGAAGAACTGGGAACCAGAGCTGGTGTACTCAAAGATACAGTGGTCAGGGCGGAAGATGAAACACTCTGACTCGATGGACTACTTTGCGGTTGAGCAGAAGATGCCGAAGGAGCGATAGTACTCGATGCACTCGGCACGCTCTGTGCGGTCGAGAAAACCACTGTAGTACCAGTTCCTGAGCTGCCAACAACCGCACCGACAATGGTAGTGACGAAATTGGCAGAACTAGCAGAGACTTGGGTCGAGATGACTGAGCCCGCGCCAACGTCGACTAGGTTACTGCCGCCAGCAGTCTGAACGAGACGCACACTTGTGTCACCGATACCGACATCGGCTACATAATCAGTCGTAGCCGACGAGCTCGCAGCTGGCAAAGCAGAGCTTGAAGTTGACAGGACGACGCTGGAGCTGATCTGAGATGAGGCAGTCATTTGCGTAGAAGATATTTGAGTTGCCGTGGCCGAAGAAGATACAGGAATGACATCAGAAGAGGCAATGCTAGAAGAGCTCTGAGAGACCAGCAAACTAGTCGACAAAGAAAGTGCAAGCTGTGAGGATGAGGCGATCGGGCTAGCCGCTGGCAGAGACAGGCTATCTGTTAGACTGCCACTGAGACTGGTCACCGTAGTCGAAGGGACTGTCGGCTGAGAAATCCCGCTTGAAATGACAGCAGGCTTGGACGAAAAGCTTTGTAGACTTGCCGATGATGAAGCTGTCTGGCTTGCATCATCGAGAGCGGTGACGCCAATTTTGGTACTTCCAGCATTGTCGTTGACCACATAGCTGGTAGGTGCAGAGCTGGACGACGACTGAGGTGCGCTTGAGATGGCTTCCAGTGTAGTGGGCTGGATCAAAGATACCAAGGAGCTAACAGCTGAAGATACTGGGGTTATGCTGGAGGATGTAGGCGACGATGAGCTTTGGACACTTATGAAAGTCGATGAGGGATCAGGCTTCGGTTCAGAAAGGGCCACTCCAAAGGTACTGGTAGGTACGGGCAAATTCTCGACAGTCGAGCTGTCGGCCGAACTCGAAACCAGAGAGGAAGCGTCCTGAATGAAAGAGCTGCTCTCGAAAGAACTAGTAGGTACGGGCTGAGGCTCGACAGAACTGTTAGGTGCGAGTAGAGGCTCTACAGAACTGGTAGGTACCGGCAGAGACCCAATAGACGAGCTGTCAGCCGAGCTTGAGACCAGAGATGAAACGTCCTGAGCGATAGAGCTGCTCTCGACAGAACTGGTAGGCACGGGCAAAGGCTCGAGAGTCGAGCTGCCGACCAAACTCGAAACCAAAGAGGACACGTCCTGAACGATCGAGTTACTCTCGACAGAGCTGCTCTCGAAAGAACTAGTAGGTACCGGAAGAGGCTTAATAGTTGGACTGTCAGCCAAACTTGAAACCAGAGATGAAACGTCCTGAGTGATAGAGCTGCTCTCGACAGAACTGGTAGGTACGGGTGGAGGCTCGAAAGAACTAGTAAGTACGGGCTGAGGCTCGACAGAACTAGTAGGTACCGGCAGCGGCTCGAAAGTACTAGTAGGTGCGGGCAGAGCCTCAATAGACGAGCTGTCGGCCGAGCTTGAGACCAGAGATGAAACGTCCTGAGCGACAGAGCTGCTCTCGACGGAACTGGTAGGTACGGGTAGAGGCTCGACAGAACTAGTAGGCATAGGCAAAGGCTCGACAGAGAGCAGAGGCTCGAAAGAGGGTAGAGGCTCGACAGAAGTAGTAGGTATGGGCAGAGGTTCGATAGACGAGCTGTCAGGCAAACCTGAAACTGAAGAGGAAGCGTCCTGAGCGATAGAACTTGTAGGCACGGGCAGAGGCTTGATAGTTGAGCTGTCGGCCGAAGTCTCAATAATCGAGCTGTCAGCCAAGCTCGAAACAAGAGAGGAAGCGTCCTGAACGGTAGAACTGGTAGGCACGGGCAGAGGCTCGAGAGTCGAGCTGTCGGCTAAACTCGAAACCAAAGATGACACGTCCTGAACGATGGAGCTGCTCTCGACAGAACTAGTAGGTGCGGGCAGAGGCTCGAAAGAACTAGTAGGTACGGATACAAGCTCGACAGAACTAGTAGGTACCGGTAGAGGCTCGACAGAGGGCAGAGACTCGACAGAACTGGTAGGTACGAGTACAGGCTCGACAGAAGGCAATGGCTCGACAGTAGGCAATGGCTCGACAGTAGGCAATGGCTCGACAGAATTGGTAGGTATGGGCAGAGGCTCGATAGTCGAGCTATCGGCCAGACTCTCAGCAGTCGAGCTGTCAGCCAAACTCAAAGCCAAAGAGGAAGCGTCTTGGACGATAGAGCCGCTCTCGACGGAACTGGTAACGGGAATCTCTGGCGCTGCTATCATTGAAGAGAGAACGTCAGCGCTGATCATCGACGGCAGGATGGTCGTTGAGGCCATTATAGAAGTGGCATCGAGGGTAGCTTCAGTGTTTGCAGGGAACAAAGTGAAATAATCGGACTGGACATCCGAGCTGATCGTGGGAGACGGCAAATCGGTAGTCTCCTCAGTAATGCTAGTGGCTATGGGGAAATGAGTAGAATAGCTTTCAACCATAGGCGATAAGGCCGAGGTAATGTCCTGGATGACGGAGCTGGTGACGGGATAGCTTGCCTCAGGGGCTTCTGGCACTGCCGTGATTGAATCAAGAAGATCGGAACTCGATGGTAGATCGGTCGTCAGGGCCAATGCTGAAGTAGTATCGAGGGCTGGCCCGGTATCCGTAGCGGACGGAGCGAAAGGCTCAGATTGGGTGTTTGTGGTAAGGATGAAGTCCGGGATGTCGGTAATCGTAACCGAGATGTCGGTACTCGTGGCCGAGATGTAAGTACTCGTAGCGGACGGAACGAACGGTTCAGACTGAGTGTTTGTGGTGAGGGTGAAGTCCAAGATGTCAGTGTTCGTAATTGAGATGTCAGTATCCGTAATGGATGGAGCGAGAGACTGAGTCTGAGGGTTTGTAGTAAAGGTGAAGTCCGGGATGTCGGTTCTCGTAGCGGATAGAGCGAGAGACTCAGGCTGAGTGTTTGTGCTAGAGGCGAGGTCCGACATGTCGGCGTTCGTAGCGGATGGAACGAAAGGCTCCGCTTGGGCGTTTGTGGTGAGAGTGACGTCAGACATGTCAGTATTTGTAGCTGATGAAATGAAAGGCTCAGACTGAATGTTTGTGGTGGGGGCCAAGTCCGATACGTCGGTGAGCTGCGCAGGAGGAAGCGTCACGGTTGAAGATATATCGTCGAGCATAGGGCTGCTGACTGGAAGCTCAAAAAGATCGGTGAAAGTCGTGAGTGTGGGGATCTCGGTCTCAATCACGGGCTGAGAGACAGCAGTGTCTAAGGTAGTGGTAGGTACACTTTGGCTCTCCGAGGCGGTCAGAAGATTGGTTGGCCCGTCTACAACATCGAGAGTCAACGTTTCGGTGCTCGACGACTCATCAATAGCGGTGACCGTGGCCGAAACAAGAGCATCGCTGGAGGTCGCGACGTTGTTGTAATCGAGTGCCGAGCTGATGGCTTCAGTTTGAGAAGTAGCAGATTTAATCATAGTCGCCGTGACCGAACCAAGAGCATCGCTGGAGGTCGCGACGTTGTTGTAATCGAGTACCGAGCTGATGGCTTCGATTTGAGAAGAAGCGGATTCGATCATGGTGGTCGTGCCCGAAGCAAGAGCGTCGCTGGAAGTGGTGGTGCTGTTGTAATCGAGTGCTGAGCTGATGGCTTCGATTTGAGAAGCAGCAGGTTCAATCAGGGTGACCGAAGGTTCCTTTGAGATCGTCGAGGAAGAGGAGACGTCATCTACAATGAGATAAGTTGCAGTAGGCTGGAGTTCGAAAACACTCGAGGAAGGAACGATTGTCTCGATATTGGAAACCTCAGTTGAAGAAGTTGATAGGCCTGACAGATCAGGGTTGGAAGTCGCCCCTGCCATATCAGTAAGGCTGCTAGGCAAGTCATCGATTGCCAATGTACTCGACTCTATTGCATCTGTCGTGATTGAAGATGGAATTATATCGCTTGGAGTCGAGTTGCCGAGAGTAGTCGCATTGGTCTCCATAGTGGCGAGTTCGGAGGGCTCTATCGAAAGACTCTGGTCTTCGCCTGTTGTCGTTGCTGTCGGTATCAAGGTTTCTGTCACTGCTTCTTCAGAAACGAGGGTGTACGACTGCGAAGTTGTGAAGCTCTCGTCAATATCGGTAGGACGTATCGAAAGACTCTGACCATCGTCCGTTATCGTTGCTGTCGTCAAGGTTTCGCCAACTGCTTCGCTAGGAACGAGTGTGTATGATTGCGAAGTTGTGGAGCTCTCGTCCACATGGATTTGAATGGAAGAGCTTATAGAGCTGATGATAGATGTAGACTCTGGTAAGTAGCTATTATCAATCGCTGGAGGTATCAAGGTTTCTGTGACTGCTTCTTCAGAAACGAATGTGGATGACTGCAAAGTTGCGGAGCTCTCGTCGACATCGGTAGGTACTATTGAAAGACTCTGATCATCGCCTGTTGTCGTTGCTGTAGGTATCAAGGTTTCCACCACTTCTTCTCCAGGAATGAGTGTGTATGACTGCGATGTTGTAGAGCTCTCGTCAACATCGACTTGACTGGAAGAGCTTACGGAGCTGGTGATGGTGGGTGTAGGCTCTTGCACGTAGCTACTACTAATCGCTGTCGACAACAGTGGGCCGTCCACGCTACTAGGAACGAGTGTGTATGACTGCGAGGTTATAGGGCCCTCGTCGACATCGACTTGACTGGAAGAGCTTACAGAGCTAATGGTGGATGTAGACTCTTGTGCGTAGCTACTACTGTTTGCTGTCGGTATCAAGGTTTCCGCCACTGCTTCTCCAGGAACCAGCGTGTTTGACTGCGAAGTCGTGGAGCTCTCATTGACATGGGTTTGATTGGAAGAGCTTGCAGAGCTGCTGGTGGTGGATTTAGGCTCTTGCAAGTAGCTACTACTGATTGCCGTCGTTAACAGCGTACCATCCACGCTACTAGGAACGAGTGTGTATGACTGCGGAGATGTGAAGCTCTCGTCGGCATCGGTTTGACTAGAAGAGCTTACAGAGCTGGTGATGAATGTAGGCTCTGGTACGTAGCTACTACTGATCGCCGTCGTCAACAGCGTGCCGTCCACGCTACTTGTCGCATCCACAAGCTGAGGTGTCGGGTCAACGCTGGACTGTTGAGCTGGAGATTCGCTAGGCCGAGTCTCGCTGCTAGGAGGTACAAAACTCGAAAGTTGGACCATGCCACTGGTTTGGGTAACGTTTGTTGACACGGGATTAATGTTATGCGGGAAACTGCTAGTGACCACACTAGGGGTTGACGCTGATTGAACATTCGTAACAGAGTCGCCATTTCCTTCCACCATAGCAGAATCCTGGGTAACAGAAGGAAGGAGCGATGAGCTGGAGAATTCGTCGCTCGAGAGAGAACTCTCTGAGGTCAAAGCCGCTTCAGGCACAACAGAAGCTGTAGTAAGCTCGGACTGAGTGGGCGAAGCCTCTGCGGACTGTGGCTCCGTTGAAGATCCATAAGCGCTATCAGTAGACGTGCTGGTTATTAGTGGCATTGTCGTGTTGGTTGTAGCAAACGAACTACCAGCCAATGCACTGTTGTTCGTCAATGCTTCTGTTAACGTGCTAAAAGCGCTTGCGAAAGGATCAACACTAGACGTCACAGTATCTATGGTGTGTGATGCACTCTCTGCGGCAGTCAGGAACGAGCTGGCAATCAAATCTCCTGAATTCGTTGGCAGTTCGATACTAATGTTTCCGAACCTGGACGAGGATGAAAGTGCTGTGGAATGTACATCCGGTACAACGATCGAGATGCTGGACGATCGAGTAGGTTCGACCATGGAAAGTCCAGTCGTGGTAGTTTGTGTAGCAAACTCAGATGTCATCCTTGTTGGGTCCACGTTGCTCGAGTTCGCGAAGTTTGCGAAGGAAGCAGTCACTGAGCTTGTTGAGACTAGAGAACGATCTGATCCATCGAAAGGAGACGATGAGCCGATCGAAGCAGAGCTTGGAGTAAAAGACGAGCTTGACGACAAAATGCTTGAAACTGATTCAGTTCCTGTGACACTGAATGTCTCGGATAGGGTAGACTCAGGAACCTGATCAGGACTCGAAGGCAACAAGAGGCTGATCGCAGTGTCCGATTGAGAACTTGAAGGGGCTGTAATGGTGTAACCAAGCGAGATAAGTGTATTGACGGCTGTGCTAGCGACCGAGAGGTTATCACCCGTTGATCTTGGGCTTGAAGAGATGACAAAGCTCTGCGCCTGCGTAGTCGTTGAAGATGATACAGGATCTGTCGTGGTACTGCCAAATTCATTGATGCTCGGAGAAGAAGACCAAGATAGAAACGATGTGCTTGTTGCAATCCCTGCGGAAGTGGTATTTTCGGGCTTCGTAGGGATGCTCACTGTTGACGTAGGTGCGTCGGTACCAGAAACACTCGTCAGAGAATCCGAACTTCTGCTCGACGTGGAAGTATCTTCCAACGAGCTCGATGAATTGCGCGATGACGGATCCGTCACTGTCCAGATACTGGGGGTACGATTCAGGCTCACTGGCCGCGGAATGGACGTTACCAAGGTGTTGTTGACATAGCTGGTCGAACGTGGCAGGTCCAATGTCACTGCGTTGCTCGAAGTCGAGCTTGTTGACTGTGACGACTCTGATATCGTACTGGAGGTGGGACTTGTTGGTCGTGGTAGATCTGCCTTTGATGGTGTGCTGCTAGCAGTGGAGCTGATGAGCCATGACGAGTTCGATGGCACAGAACTACTGGCAGTGGAGATGTATCGCGGGATCGAGATCTGATTCGTACTAATAATCGCGACTGAACTCGAGCTCGGCAAAGAATCTCGACTTGGTTGGGAGGATACCAGCGATACCGATGATCGCTCACCAGAGTTACCAGGCTCAGTCACCCAGGTAGGAGATACATGGGAAGAGCCTTTTGACGAGGGAGCTATTGCGACCTGAGTAGCTGCTGAAGATCTGATTGACGAACTGGGAGGCACAGGCAGCTGGCCGCGGGTGGCTGAATCAACTCTGCTGGAGCTGCTGATCTTTGATGAAACCCCTGGCATTGTAGAGGATGCCGACAGATCTTGGTCTAACCTTGACGCCGAGCTTAGGGGGGAGACCGGAGATATCGCTGGAACTGACACCGTACTCAATTTGGTCGGGAGTTGTCCTCGTTCGGGGTTGATCAAGTTGGATTGGACTGCTATGTTACCTGCGACAATCGAGGACGATGAGCCGAGAAGTTGTGCTGTCGCGGACGGGGCATGACTTGATCCAGGACTTGAGCTCATGGTTGATATCTCCTCATACCCTGAGGCACGACTTGCGCTAGAAAGTGCTGATGCTTGTGTGGAGCTCGAGGATCTCTGGCTAGTGCTTGATGGTCTCCTGTCAGGACTAGAAAGTGACTTCTCAAAACTCGGACTTGTCCTGGTAGAGCTGGAGGTCTTTCTAGCCGCACTGGAAGGTTTGATGGTGGAACTCGAAAGTTTGTCCTGAGGACTGGACGCTCGCTTTACAGAACTTGAGGCACTGCTCGTAGGTTTACTTGAAATAGAGCTACTCGGTCTCCTTGTTGAGCTCGAAGCGACCAGTTTCGTGAGTTTGGAACCTCGGATCGGTTTAGTGAATCGTGAGGAACTCGAGATCCTTTGAGACGAACTCCATGTCTTGCTTGGCGTCTTGACGACTGTCGCTGGAGACGTTGTACGTCTTGAGCTTGAGGGTACTTTGCTTGAGCTAGATCTTTGTATCGATGTAGTTGGTCGCTGAGAAGCCGTTACCTGGGTTGCCGATTTTAAGAGGGGGGCTCCCCGTATCACAGAAAGAGTCTTCTTGGTCGAGCTGATTTTCTGTGTTGATGGTTTCATGATCTTCCTCTGGCTCGTCACTCGTGCGGTACTGCTTTTCTTAGATGGGCTCTTGCTACTCGTTACTCGATTTGTTGATCTTGAGAGGGGGGCTCCCCGTATCACCGAAGGAGTCTTCTTGGTCGAGCTGGTTTCCCGCGTTGATGGTTTCACAATCCGCCCCCTGCTCGTCATTAACGCGGTACTGATCTTCTTTGAAAGACTCTTGCTAGGTGTCCTCTGCGTCGGATGTTTTGCCGTGGACAACGCTCGACGTGGAAAGCCCCTTGTCTTTGAAGTGGCAGATCCTGACAAGGGGAGTAGATTATCCAGAGGGTGTCCCTCGGAGTCTTGATCAGCAGAAGAGCCCGAAGACCGGTCATCGCCATTGCCTTGCAGGTTTTTGTTCGGAGTTTGGTTGTTGTTGTTGGCGCGAAATGGCGTTGGAACATCCAGAACAGGCATAAACTTCTTGAATACTTCGAACACAGAATCCTTCCGGGCTCCTGATGCTTCGGCACTAGACTGTCTACGAACAGATGGCTCTGCATGATCGCTAGCTGACGGAACAGCCGTATCTTGAGTAGCAGCACCAGATAGAGATGACAGAATGAGCCCACCTGATAGGGCCGCACCGTGGAAGCGCATGTCTGGTGCACAGCAGCTGTGGTATTAGATGATTAGTAGGTAGTAGGTTGCTGCGGTGAGTTCCAAAGGGTCAAGAGACAGATCGAGAGGTCGCGCAGAGGCAGTACAATAAGTTGTAAGTGTGATTCAGAACAAACCTCAAGGCAAGTATTGCAGTCTAAACCAGCTTCGATAAGTCGAAGGAGGCGAGTTGCAAGTTTTGAGACACTCCAACGGTATAATCAATACTGGTGTAGCATGACTTGTGTTCTTGCGTAGAAGTGTAGCTCGGTAGAGCCGAGACCTATCGACATAGCAACGAATGTAGACCAATAGTCGAGGGCGGGGCAAACGAGATAGAGAAGCAACGGCGGAAGGGTTTTCGGACGTCATGAACCAGAGACACTCCAATAATCCTTCCCAAGTAGGCGATGTCTCGATGATGATGGGGGTTTGGGCGATCAGCCAGCGGCTCGACTAGAACCTGGATGCATGTTCTGGAAAACTAGATAGACATACTGCTCAGTCAGGGTCGCTTGGTGAGTGAAGAGCCGATCCGAAGATATCCGACATTCCAGTGGTATAGACTGTGGAGAGCTGATGAGACTATAGCGGGGACGTTAGCCTGACAGGACGTAGCCAACGGCCAACTAAAAAACACTCAATACGTCGATGTGTGATCAGGGCATCTTGGAGTTCACGATTGTCCGAGATCCGAAAATGAAGGCTTCGCTTCCTTGTAGGAACTGTGTTTTTTGCTTCCCTCATGGCAAGGTAGTAGTCAAGTGTCCTGCAAGATACTGAGCTTTTCACCTTCTCTAAGGCCGGGTGCCATGGCTAGAGAGCTGAATTTCGAGAGTTGGTTCACGTCTGAGAAGCCTGACCCACTGCAACGAGGACCGGACAACGTAGCCCTAATGCTAGAGCTCATTAGGTGCGTGAGTGCAGCTGGACCATGCTTTCTGAAGCAAGAGTCGAACCAAAGGACACACATGTTGAACGAAGACTCTTCACGGATGATTCGACCACGATGGAAGGCGGTTCATAAAGCCTCACAAGATGATGAATGTATGCTTGTGGAGGGTACAAGCCTTGGATGGCGGACAGTGACAGGTGACAAAAGGGTTCGCGGCGAGCTGAGCCTAAGACATGGAGTCGTGAGTAAACGGTCGTGGCCTACCGGCTGACATGCAGCACATGAATAAAGACGTTTTGCAACAGTGAGGTTCGAGATAGCGAAGACGCAGATGTTCGGGCGTCATGATAGGTCGTAATCTCTTGTAACCGTATGGAGCGAGTCTCGAAGCACAATATGAGCACTTGCAACACAATGTCCGGTGACTGTCCTGCCTGGTATTGATAGGATGCAGACATGTCAAAAGTGTCAAGTTGAGGGGTGAGATTGCACTGGGCATGCAAGCGATGTGTCAAGAGCTTTGACCAGCAGAAGTCGGAGAACGGCAGTAACCCAAACGGGCAGGAACAACATCAACACGCAACTTCAGTCCCTGCTGGAAGCCAGCTCAAGACCCTTTCTTTCGGTTCAAACACAGGGACTTCTTTTCAGTCCTCCTTCTTTTCGCTTCTTCAGGCGACGCTTGGGCGATGACCGCTTGTCTAATTCTGCTGGGGCTCGGCCGCTGTCTCTAGAACCATCACCCGGGACAACACATTGCGCCCACGGTGAAAGGGTCTAAGTTAGCAGGGCCACAAACGATCTTGCTTGTCGCACTTCCACCGGCCCAACTCGTATCGTGTCGCGTATCCGGCCCAAATTCTCGCATTCCTTATCGGCCACCTTCCTTGTTGTTATACTGTTTTTCTAATCCGACGAGTCATGTCAGCACCCAAGACCTCACTAGAGGCCAAGCTGGTCGTGCTCGGCTCTCAGAACGTGGGCAAGACTTCGCTGGTCCACCGTTTCGTTCATCAGACCTTTCTTCCTCCCAGCACTCCCTCGACCGTTGGCGCTTCCTTCCTGACCACACGCGTCCACGATCCCGAAACAGACACGGACATTCGTCTCCAGATTTGGGATACCGCCGGCCAGGAACGCTTCCGCAGCATCAGCAAGCTATACTATCGCGGTGCCCATGCTGCCGTGCTGTGCTATGACATCACGAGCAAGAAGAGTTTCGAAGAGATGGGCGTCTGGCTGCGCGAGCTGAGGGACAAGGCTGGCTGGGGCGATGCCGAAGACTTGATTCTGCACGTCGTGGGCACCAAGAGCGATGTAGTCGCCGAAGACCCCTCCAAACGCGAGGTCCCCTTCGAGCGCTGCATCGGCTATGTTGCAGAGCAGCTCTACCCAGACCAAGTCATTCCCGGCAGTGCTCGTCCGTCAAGCGCCATGCACAGCTCCCCTCCCAGTAACAACAACCTCGCCGCCATGGCCTCACCACACAGCAACCGCAGCAGTGGCTTCTGGGGCCAAGAACACATCTGGGACTGTTGCCACGAGATCAGCGCAAAAGATGGCGAGGGCATCGAAGAAATGTTCCGCGTCGTCACGCGCAAGCTCGTCGACCAGCATCAGCGTAGACTCGACCAACAACGTACCATCGAAGCCACCATGGGACGCACTCCTTTTGCCGAAGGCGGCCCAAGCTACTTTGACCTTCCGAACGGCGGCACAGGCAGCTTCCGCGTCGGACACGGTGACAAGCGACGCAGCTGGCTAGGCTTTCCCAACACTCCCGGCGCAGTCAGCTACGCATCCGAGGCTGGCGAAAGTGAGGAAAATACCAACGTCAGAAAGGGACGCTGCTGTTGATTCAACCTTCTCACCCACTCACTCATATCCGTTCATACCACTCTTCATCCACGGCAACCTTTATTAACAACGCGATTCTGGTTCTTACTTTTCGGATATTGCCTGTTCTCGGGCTTCCGCACAAAATTCTGTTTCTTTTTCATTGCGCGTGCTTCTGGCATTGCATTTCTCTTCGATATGGGCTTCTATGCATGCAAGGCGTTTCGCGGGGTCAGACGTTGTACGATATGGAGCACGACTTGGGCATTTCTTGTTTTCTTCCCATCATGTGTTTTTTGTTTTTCTTCCTTTGGGCAAAGCGAGCACTGAACAGCGGGCATTCGTTGTTGTTAATTTCATCTTTCGATTAGCACGAGCAAAGTCTTTGCACGACTGAATGGCAATGCATACATTTTGATGCGCGCAAAATGAAGCTTTTATCACTAAGTCTCATGGTGCACCTCTCGTGGTCTTTCGAGTACAAGACGGTTGTTCTGCAGATCCACCCCTGGGCGCGCGGGAAACATCTGATCTATGTAACTCTATCCTCTCCATGCGCTAGAAACTGTCGATGGTGTGTAGAAGAAAGTGGTGTCCATAAGGCTCAGGCTATCCCCATGGCGGCACCCTTTTGAAAAGCAAACGTGTGTTGGTATAGCTTACAAGACTTGAAATAGCATTGTTCTTTGCTCAACTCACGTAGCAGTGCTCAAAGAGGAAGTGCGAAAGACCAGAAGATTCCAAGAGCCAATAATCACAGCCATCGTTTCGTGTTGTGGAGCGTCTGGGTGACAGTGTTTTGTGAGTGTCTTTGTTCAGCCGCAGGGCTTTTTGAGATTGCTTTTTTGCAAAGCTCCCTTTCTCTTTCATGATGGTTTTCGTCTCATCAACTTTTTTTTTCTCAAATCTCGAAGGATTGTTCCATCGCCGCCCCCCTTTCTCGAAAGTATCCACCCAGAACTCCATGCTTTGAAGAGAAATGCCCAAGAACGCCGGATTGTTGTTATGCAAAAAGAGTTATGGTTGTGGTAGAGAGAGAGAGTTTAGACACGCTGTCTGATGATGTCGCGCTCGTTGGGGTTGTAGCTGATGGAACGTGTTAGTGGGATAGCTGACGGAGAAGGCAGAGTGTCGCGTACCGGAGCAGTTTCTCGATCAGGTCGACGTGGGTCATGAGCATACGGCGACAGCAGTAGCGCGTCAGGCCGAGCTTGTCCATGGCGTCACTGTCGCAGCTCTGTCAGAATGTTGTGTGCGAGTGGTGGTGTGGGTGGGCGGTCTCACCCGTCGGGCATGCCCTCGTCCAGCAGAGCCATGTAGCGCTCCCAGAGGTCGGCGACAACCTTGATCTTATGTCAGCGCATTGCGGGAAGAGAGGTGGGGAAGCAGGCGCTCATCCACTGACCTTGCCACAGGAGAAACAGCGGATGGGAATGATCATCTTGTGTGTTGTGTGAATGCGCTTGTGGGGGTTGCGTGTAAGGAGCGACTGGTTGCGATGAGGTCGACGGCGACGGTGATGGTGATGGATCGAGGGTGTCGAAAGTCGACATTGGGATCGCAAAAAGTGCCCGCCAAGCCTTCTCCGCCCTCAGGAATTTCTGGACCCGCCGTCCCCGACGAGGGTCATGAACTTTTTTTCCCAAACCCAAAGGAAAGAGCGAACCACGCATTCTGGGAAGACAATCCACGCAAGAAAGAGCGACCCACGTATTCTGGAAGTCGCAGCCATGTCCGACACACTATTGAAGAGAAAGCGCTCGCAGCGTGACAAGGCTCCTGCCACCACGTTGCCCAAGCGCCAGAAGAGCGACCACCTGGACCAAGACACGGCCGCAAGCACTCCCAAGCCCGTCAAGACGCAAACACCAAAGTCCACACCCAAGACGCAGACCCTCGACCCAGTCAGCACACCGACTGTCAACCTTCCGCAAACCGCTGCATCGACCGACAACAATGCGCTACAGGTAGCCACCACTCCAGCACAGGGAAAGAAGGCGAGGCGAGGTCGTGACGCCGCCAGAAGAAAGGGTGCCGATCGCGTTGCCGTCGACCAGGGCCAGGTCGTCGACAAGCCACAAGCAAGAGTTGACGGAAGAGCACCCTGGGCTCTATCCAAGCCTCTGGGTGGAAGATTTGTCCTGCACGACCCCATCTTCGCCCAGGACGAGAGGTATGCTGATTCCCGCCGAACCTCTCACTTCATCTCCTAACCATTGCCTAGCTGCATCTTTGCCTCAAACGGCCGAGAAATCGAGGTCCTGTCCATTGCCACATCGCTGGTCGAGAGAAAATTGCCTGGTCCCGATCGCTCAGCCACTGCTTTTGCCGTTTCAGTCGCCGACGATGAAGAATTGTACATTGCTTCATCTACTGGCCGTGTCCAGCGCTGGAACTGGATCACCGGCACTCCTATTGACGACGACATCAAGTTCGAGGGTGCCGTTTCTGCCCTGTCTGTCACACCGTCAGAGGACGCCTCGCAAGACACCTTGTACGCCATTTGTCACAACGACGACGACTGGAACATCGTCACCGGAGGCCGCTCCATCTACACATCCAAGGACTCGTTGAGCCATCTCCGCGTCCAAGGTCAATTCATTGTTGCTGCCACGTCGACGAAACTGGTTGTTGGCAAACGCATTCCCTCAGAGAACTCGCCGCGCTACGACTTTGTCGAAATCACAGTGTCCGCCGGCGTGACAAGTCTTGAATGCAGAATCGAGTCCAGCGAGTCAAAGAAGAAGGCAAGGACGGAAAACATCTCGGTTGCTGTAGGAAACGTTTCTGGTGAAATCTTCCTCTACGAAAACGTCTACCCCTCGGACAAAAACGCCGAGTCGCTGACTCCTCGCAACCTTCATTGGCACCGCGAGGCTGTCGCAACTGTCAAATGGTCCAAGGATGGAACCTATCTCATTTCTGGCGGAAGAGAGACCGTCCTCGTGCTCTGGCAATTGTCGACCGGCAAGAAGCAGTTCCTTCCTCACCTGACTGCCGAGATTGAGCGTCTTACTGTTTCGCCCAACGGTACATCGTATGCCATCCAACTAGCCGACAACTCGGTCATGGTCCTTTCCACCACCGAACTCAAGCCCACTGCAAACTTCGCTGGACTGCAGGCTCAGTCATGTGTCGACAAGAACATCAACGCGCAGCTTGACACCGAGAAGAGCTTCTTGCGCGCCGCTGCCGCTACTCTGAATCCTTTATCTCCTGACCAACTCCTTTTGTCTGTGCCTTCTTCAACCAACGAGTCTTCTCAGCACACCGCATCCGCCGCTCCCCGACCTTTCCTCCAAACTTACGACATCTCCAACGACCGCCACATTTCTCGCCAGGCCTTGACACGGAACATGGTCACTGACTACAACAAGGGTCCCGAAGGCAATCGTATCAAGGTTCCTGATGTTGCTTTCCTGCAGGTCAGTCACGACGGACAATGGCTCGCCACAGCTGAACACTGGTCTCCTCCGTACCCCGATGTTGAACACTTGGCTGCTGACAAGGCGTCCAACGATGAACAACGTTTGTTCCGCCGCGAGGTCTATCTCAAGATCTGGCGCTGGGATGCTGAGCGCAACCTCTGGGCTCTAGAGACAAGGATCGATAGCCCTCACCAGTTGGGCAACGATTCTCAACCTGGTCGTGTGTTGAATCTCGTTGCTGACCCCGTCGAGGTTGGTTTCGCAACTGTTGGCGAAGACGGCTGTGTCCGCATCTGGAAGCCCAAGACTCGCCTTCGCAACGGCATTGTCGTTCGTGGCAGCAAGGCCGAAGGTCTCGTTGACTGGTCATGCCGCCACTTCGTCCCTCTAGACCGCAGTGTCGAGCTGTCTGAAATTCCTGATTCCTCTAGCCTTCTCCCTCCTCCTAAGGGTGCCGCACTGGCCTACTCAGAAGACGGTTCCACCCTTGCCGTATCGCAAGCTTTCGAGCATGTCAGCGAGACTCCTACTGTGCACTTCATCAACACAATTGATGGTGCCACCGAGCAAGCACGCTCCGGCTTCTTCACCGGCACTGTCCGCGCTCTCGCCTTCCTCGACCGCCACCTCATCGTTCTCGCCGACCAGACTATTGCAGTCTGGGATATCGTGGATGAAGTTCAGCTCTACTGCATCAATCTCGAACGTGCGGCCCGCTTCGGCACCTCCATACTTACCACAAACGTCGACGACAAGACCTTTGCTGTGTCAACGAAGACAAAGGGCGGTGCTTCTCGTGTGCAGATTTTCAGTCCCACAAGTTCAGCTCCACAGTTCAACCAGTCTATGCCATATCCTGCATCGGCCGTGTTGGCCGCCAAGGGCAGAAGAGGTTACAAGGTTTTGACTACTGCCGCCGAGGTCTTTACACTTATTCCACGCGCCGCCGCGCCCTCTCTCACTGGCGTCCGCACTACACGTCGTGGTAAGCGCTCTGGTGGTAACGCTCCCTCCGCCATCGCCGCATCCGCTGGTTCCGTCGCAGCACCTGCTCCTGAGATCTCGGAAGACGCCGACATGACAGAGGAGCAGCCAGCTGCTGACGTGTATCTCCTTGAGAATGACGAAGAAGCCGACAAGCCGGTCGTCAGACCCGAGCAACTGGCTCAAGTGTTTGACAGAGACAACATTGCGCTTATGCCCGTCAGCGAGATGTTCAACGCTGTGGTGGGATTGTTTGCAAGGAAACCCAGAGCTGTGCCTGTTTCTGCTGCTGCGTAGACATCTGATTGAATGGACCAGTCGCTGGGCTGTGGATAGAGAGTTTTGATCAATAGAATACCCCCTTTTTCTTCCTATTGCTTTGTCATTTGTATATCAATCCATCCATGTACTCTGCTGTCTCTTTTCCTTCTAATACATGGGTGACTCGATTTGGAAGAGCATTCTGAAGATTGGCTGAAGACATGGACAAGTACTGCACCTGCCGCAGTATGATATCATCTGTGTAATTCTGGACAGCACAGTCAAGGATAAGCAGCAGTGAACAGGGTCAGTGGTTCCTGTAAAGTATCTCCTACTCTCTCTGTTCAGAGTCTTGGGGATGTGGTGTTGATGTTGATGTTGATGCTGATGTGGTGGTGCATGAGGTGGAGGGAGAGTTGGGGTCGGAGCTGGGGTTCAGAGGCGGTGGGAGGGTCAGGGGATCACTGACCCACGCACGCACCTGTTTCCTCGTTGTTGATTGTGCCTTTTCGACATGAACCTGGTTTTTGAGGACAACAGTTTGATTGAAGGCTTTCGACAGGAGAATTCGTTTGCGTAGTGCAAGTCTATGTGATTCATATCCCTGAAAGAGAGGGTCGAGTTACTGTTCCAGTTGATATATCGTACAGCTTAGTTTGTAATTGAAATAAGTGCGAATGACTTCCCCAAAAATGTCAAGAATTCTATGCTTCCGATTGTTCCCCACCGGCAGACTCAGGATCCTCGACAAGTGACAACGGAATCCAACCCCGACTCGTCATATGCATCCTGCGAAGTCCAGTCGCGCGTCGGAAGACCATGGCAAGAGAGTCAAAAAGTCTGACGAGTGACTCGGGCTGTGCGGCGGCAAACATCAAGAAGGATGCCAAACCAAAGACAATGAACAAAAGATGGGATGATGCAGTCTACTCGATATCAGAGATGGTCCTTGGTAGTGCTGTGGCTCGAACGTCAACTACTTACACTTCTTTGACATGCCTTCTGGAAGTCATGATGGCCATCCTTGCCAACTAGCAGTGGCTCCCACTGACACACCCACTCTGCAAAGCTGTATGCACCATCTTGTCTTGAACCGCCGATCGTCACAGTGGTGCCGTTGGGCGAAGTTCTTGAGAGATTCCAAAGACCCTGTACTGTGTTTGCTGACACTTTTGGGCTTTTCAAGTCATCGATAGCAGCTACCGCTCTTGCAATTGCTATTGCGACAATCGCAACAACCATGTACAAGAGACAAAGGCAACGATCGAACGGGCCAGCCAATTGACTAAGCTCTAGCCAACCAGCTTTGGATAATCGTGCGTCGTATTCTGCCTTGTCTTTTGACGTAGATTTTATTTCCTGCTCCAATCGAGGGACAACACTTCCTGCATATCCTCCGCCTGCCGCGACAGCAATTAGAGTCGCGATGAAGACGGCTGTGGCGCCCCTGTCTTGAATGCGGACAGGGAGGTAACGTAGCTGGATGCTAGAAGCACCGTCGCTACTATTCGCTGCTCCCGAGGCGTTGAAAAGAGGTACAGTTCTGTTTCCGTCACCACGGCTGAAATCCCCCGGACGTGGTGCCGTGAACAGAGACGCTGTTCTAAAGAGCGCTATCAATACGCCTACAGACAAACGAATATAGAAGGATCGAATCTCATGGTCGTAGATGGGCGTGGGAGACATCTTCTACAGAGACATGGAAAGTGCTGCTGCTATTTCGTGGATAGAAGATGAAAAGATGTTGTTCGAAAAACGGAATTAGGTAGATCTATATAGGCATATACGCTACGTGATTAAACAACTACTTAAATCTGGTGGAGGTAACTCTTGATTAAAACCTTGGTTAGAATAGCAAATTTTAGGCTAAATTAAACAGATGCAATTAAACAGACATATATGCCGGCAAATCCGTTGTTTGGGACGCCGTACGCAAAAGCGACTCTAACATATCCGCTTCGACTGCGGTATCTTTATAAACACCTTCGCTACTAGGACACCGTATAGGCAGTTCGAAACTCTGGCTGACCTACACCCTGAGACTTTCATCATTAAGTTAAGGAAGCGAGAATAAGATCTTTGCCTTTGATTAGCAACAGGATAGTCGATTGTGCTCACATCACTTCTCTTGTCTCCTCATGTGCCAGTCTCTGTCGCACATGTAGCTGTGAGAATGCACGGTTGTCTCCAGGTTCAAGCTACGAACATGCGGATTGCGGTCGTTGGTGGTTGTTTCTACTATCAAAAAAGGGGTTACACACCTTCACGGCACAGACATTTCGTTCCGTCGGCACGCGGAAAGAGCTTTCAAGCTGTTCTAACGGTTTTTGGAGTCATAGTTCTTGAGTGATGATGCAAGTCTTGTCCCTTTGCAAATCAAAGGAAGTCACGGCCCTGCAGATCTTCTGATTTGGGTCAATTGCATAAGACTTGACGAAAGCAGGCATCATTGTGGAAAAGAGCATTGTTCAAAAAGCTTGTCCTCAAGCACGTCTGCTTTGGAAAGACTTGAATTGATTTAAACGTATCTTGCTTCCAGAGCAACGAAAGACCCAACACCACTCAAAGTTATTCTCCTGCTAAAACTCGCCGTTCCGATAGCGAAATCATCTCCTCGAAAAACAGTCTTTTCCAATATGCCGTTTCTTAGAGGCCGAACCAAGCCATGTCTTGGGCACTGTATTCATGTTAGCGATTGTAGTACACGGACGGTAGAGTACTCGTACCCATTGATAGGAACAGTGTGCCCAACGTTCAAAGCATAGATACCCTGAACCTTGCCAAGAGGGTTTGCCGAATCAACACCCCAGATGTCAGTAGTGTATCCATTGGCAGGGAAGTTGTTCTTCACGGTCTGAGGCTTGCTTGCATCGAAGCCAAATACACCGGTCCATTCCTTGACAGACTCTCTGTAGTTGTTGGGGCGGAGAGTGGTGTCAATGCTACCATGGTAGATCTGGAAGCGAGGACGAGCACCATTGTAGCCGGGATACATGTTCTTGACGACGTTGGTCCAGTAGGCAGCTGACTGGTCAACATTTCCTTGGGCACAGGTCGAGTTCCAGGCATCCACGGCGCCGGAGGAGGATACGAAGCATCCGGCGGGCACTCCAGAGTATGCAGTGGCTGCAGCAAACAATTCAGGGTATGTAGCGGCCATGACGTTCTGTGTCCTGTCAGCCCTCGAAATCATGCTTGGGATGTGTTAGTGTCGTGGGTGAAGGTCAGTCCCACCCAAACACCATCTCATGGTGCTATGTGGCGATGTTGTGAGCTAAGAGATCCATGATTACTCCGGCACACGACGCATATCCACAGAGAGTCGCTAGAATGCCGTATCTCACGAGGTACTGCTGCGTGCCTTGGAGTACCATGCATTTTCGTAGCTGGATGTTTTGGACTGACTTTAGCACACGGAGGGGATGGGCAACTTACGGTCATCATTGCACCAGAGCTCGATCCAGTAACGAATACTCTCTTGGGGTCGGCGTTGTACTTCTTAAGGGTGTAAGCGACCATGTTGGCGATGGCGTTGCTATCTCCACCGCCATTATGCTTCAAAGACTTCTGCGAAGAGACGTCCCAGCAAGTTCCACTCTGACTCTGCTGTTAGCATATATACATGTTTTGAATCATGTATCACTTACGTGGGGAGAAGAAGGGTAGATGACAATGAAACCCTTCTGGTCGGCAAGCTTGGCGTACGGAGATCCCTGGTAGTAAGCCTGGGCAGTACCAGTGCAGTAGTGAATGGCAACGATGATCGGAGGCTTAGCAGCAAGCTTGGTAGGTACGTAAATGTACATGCCAGTGCCTGAAGGGTTGTCTCCGAAGTTGTTGACCTGGGTGAGCTGGGCCGCACGACCAGCGAGCGAGTTACCGGACACCGCACCCAACAGGGCAAAGACGGGGGCAATGAGCGAAGAGAAGTGCATCTTGATAGAACAGAGAGTGTTAATAGACAAACAAGGAGTCTTTGTCTCTGGGGATCACCTCGAGATCATATATACTGATCCCGAGTCCATTTGCGTTCCTGTCACGCTGCAGCTATATTGCTTGTATCCTCTAGGCGTTGGCGTAGCGGAATAAGTCGATACACTGAAGGCTGATCAGACCGTTCGAGATGCATGCTCGCCTCCAGGATGAATGCAGTGGGGTCGTCTGACAGGCTCGCTGAAACGAACGATAGATCGAGGCATCGGTTAAGAAGTCCATGGTTACATCAAACACACTCCGTGCATATTAGAGTATAGGAGATATGCAATACGTACGAATAGGAGCCCTTTGCATGCGGGGGTATCGTTCGCTTGGCCCAAGTTGAAACAGAAAGAACGGATGAGTTCGGCCGAGTTAGAGTAGACGACGCTGATGAGCTCTTTTCATTTGTACGACGACGAGCTGCAGATCACGGCTTCGAATTTTACCATACTTTGATAGTAGAGGTGTTCGCTGCCGGCAAACAGTCAACCATCATCTCAGCCTAAGAACATCACGGTCAATCTCACATACGATATTCCACCAGTCGCAGTGAACGTGGAGTGAGATGTTGGTCATTGTGTTCGAGGTGCTGCCAGCCAGGACATCGGTCTTGGATTGACTCCATATCAAATGCGCCTAGGGTTTGAGATATATCGAAGACCCGCCTTTCCTTGCTTGCTATCAATAAACAAAACCCAGCTTGTTGTTCCACCGAGAGTCCCCATCATATCCCTTTCCAGCTTGCTTTCCAAACCACCACATTCAAGGCTGGAAATCCATCCTGCACAGATTTAGGCCTCGTAGTTGACGGTGCTCTTGGTGGTCTTGCCAGAAGACATATCAACATCCTTGAAAATGACAGTGTCACCCTTCTCAGAAGTAGCTCTGACCCAGGCAGTCTTGGTGCCAGTGCCGCCAGTGATCTCGAAAAAGTTGTTGACGTTTCTCTTGGTCGACTTCCAGGTCTTGCCGTTATCGCCACTGACCTCAAGCTTGAAGGTACGGAGACGAGCGTTCATGACAGTGGCAGCAAACCAGTATTGCGAAGAGCCTCCGTGCATCTTGATCTGGAGACCATCGGTGATGGGGCAAGGAACAAACTCCCACTCGATAGGGATCTCGCCGAGGTTCTTGTTGGCGATCTTGGAGAACATGTTGGGAGACATGTCCAAGTGGTTCTTGTCACCACCAGTCTTGTTGGTAACCTAGGCAGAGGATCAGTATAGTGCTCACGAAGCTTGCAACATCGAAGTTCTTACCATGGCAATCTTCTTGGCACCACCCTTGTAGGTGATAGAAACACAGCCACCGCAGTTCTCGCCGTTGTTCCAGATGGCCTCAGAAACGCAGGTAGAGCCAGCAATGGATGAGGGGAGGACATAGTTGGTGAAAGCGCAAGCGCCTTGCTGCCAGCAGGCCTCCTCACCACAGCTCATACCATACCAGGTACCCTTGCCAGAGTTCAAGGATCTCTCGTAGAGAGCAGGGTTGGGAGTGGTGGCGGGAGCAGCAAGTGCGAGAGGTGCAAGCACCAGAGCGGCCAGCGCAGTGGAAGAAGAAGAGAAGAGCATTTTGTAAAGAGTGACTGAAGTTAAGAAGTGGATTTAGAAAGAGAAGAGTGGTTCGATGCATGAGTTGACGAGGGAAGTTCTGATCTTATAACATTTCCACTCGTGAAATTGCACTTTCCATGCCAGTGTTCTTGGCCGAATCACTTACAAGGTCCAACTGCGATGTATATTGCTTGTTTGACCATCATCGTGTAACCTGGCCTGCAGATTTCGAGCGCATTGACGTCGGGCCTATTCTTTGACGGACGTGTAAACTGTCGGGAAAGCTGAAACTTGACCTGTTGCGTCAGCCTTGTCGTATGGTGGATACCATATATAAGTCATGTAGTGGCTGACGGTCTCGATCGTTCGTCCCACTGTATCATCACCCCAGTGTTTGCCTAGGCCACCTACACATACGGATATAGATAAACACCCCATTTTTGGAGATTGAGACAGTCTTATAGTGCAGAACAGTGTTTACTGTACGACAGGTCTTTTGTGATTCCGCTCGATACTAGGACGAGGGACGCGGATGTAGATATTGCAGTCACAATGCGTGTCAGTCTACCTGAGGCATGTCGAGATCCCATCGTGCTCATCTGAGTTGCGCATCCATTCTCCGGTCATTGAGATAAGCCTTTGTAGTCCAACACCTATCTGCATCCCCTTCCAGGTGGCTTTACCCCAGATCGCAAGGCTGCGTGACGAGTTGTCAAAACTGAAGTTGTTGATCACCAAAACTTCTAGGCTCGACATGTTCTTCAGAACATTCCACAGGTCCAGTATACCGCCCTCCTGGTCTCCACCGTGGCCAGTGAGATTTATCTGGAGTATTCCAAGTGGCGTAAAGTATCTGCGCGGCCCCGAAGCCACATCTGTGGAAAGCACATATCGACCCTGCAGTTCTCCAGAACAATTTTTCGAAAATGCTTCAGGTGCAGCACGTCAGTAAGGCCATCATATGACCCTGAGTAGAGGTCAGGCCTCCTCAGTATCTCTAGAGGTAGAGGAGTTCGTATAGAATGATTGACAAGTTCCATACTTTGATCGCTTCGTATTCTCATAGACGAGTCATGCGACCGACTGTAGGTCCCGGTGGGATCGGAACACAGCTTTATTGTAAGGTCCATCAGCGGCCTCGTCCACCCTTTGGGAAGAACTAAAGCTTGGAATAGCCTATCTAGCTCGTCACCCCAGGCCCATTAATTTTGATTCATGTCGAAATCAAGAATCAAGGCATCGGGCTTGTATTTGGCCTCGATCATCGCTATCAACAGAGCCAAAAGTGTAAATGTTGGCTGATGGCATCCCACACTGCTCAGATCCAGCTGTCCGTAAAGTTCTCCAAAGCCGTATGCCCGGCGCAAGAAAGGTTTCGTGTATCCAGATCCGAGCGGCTGGGGATCACCAGACCTCAAGAAATGGCCCTTAACCACACCGTCATGTATCCCAAGTTCTACTCTGACTCTGTGGTGCTTGATGTTGTTCAGAGCTTCCGTCAGAAGTTGTATGTGATGTCCAGCTCTTTCGAAAGGACATCGTATAACAGCAGCTTCATGAGCAGCATCGTCGTCGACCGTAGGGTCGAATGGCGCTGGGGAATCTCTAAAGTCGTCATCGGCACGATATGTACCGAGGCTGATTGATCTCACACATGTTCCCAGAACAGGATGTGCAGTGAGCTGAACCAACCCTTGCAAGCTATAGGGAGAAACGATGAAGCGGCGATGGGCAAGACGAGAGTGCCCAAACGGCCTCGTAGCTGCGGCGCTCATATTCTTGCTAACAAGCCGCAAGTTGCCCAGGTCATTCGGATCGGCTTCGGTCGCAACCATGCACCAGATCTCGTAGGGGAGAGCTAGATTGAAGACCATCTCTGATGTATACGGGAGATGTGATCGAGGAATGTCTTGCAGATCGAGATGAGGCCCAGGATCGGATTTCGGCGGGTGAGTCAGAGAGGTTTGATTGGGCGTCCTTGGATGTGCTTTTGAGGAACCCTCAAGAGACGGATTGTAGTCGGAGCGCCAGAGAGAGGTGAGCTGCTTTTAAGAGCTCGAAATAAAGTTCGTGCCCCGCCCCCAAACAGCAGAATCGACCAAACTCTCCGAGCATGACGAGTTTGGGCGTAAATGAGTATCCACTGCAAACGATCGTTGGTATAGAAGGAATTCCGAGTGCTTCCAACTGGCAGCAAATGATCAGATTTAACCATCAGTTGGCTCTTCATCATTGATTCCAATTCTTCCCATCGTTGTGTTCAACCCCTGAACAGTCTTGATGATACCGTCAATCATGGTACCGATCTGGTCCGAGCCTTCGCCCTGAATCTTACCATCAACTACCCAAATTTGACTGTGTTCGTTTTCGTAGTGAAGGTTGTGAAAGCTCAATGTGTCCAGGGTCAGTTCATTCTTGATGATCACAAGCAAATTGATGCCGTCTTCGAGTTTCTCGTCAAAGAAGAGCGAGGAGGATATGTTCAGATATCGTAAGCTCTTCGAATGTGCTCGTAGTAGATAAAAGACCGAGGCGTCGATTGTGCAATGAACAAGTGATACTCGCTGGAAGTGTTCGTGATGATACAAGGTATTGACGAGCGAGCCATAGGTCTCTCGGTCTAGTGAAGGTATATCTACACCCATGTGTTCCTCTACTGATATGTAGTCCAAGAGTAAACTCCTGTCTGGATATCGAGCCTCGAGAATGTGTGATCGGGCCCTGTCAGCCAGTGTAGAGAGCTTTATCGTCAGGTTTAACCCAGTCTTAAACCATCCAGAACCAGAGAGTGTCAGGTGTTGGACTAACTTAAGCAGCCCTGGATGTCGGTCGATTGCCTGTCGAGCACGATCGTTCCATTGAACATTGACAGAGATCCCGCTTACATGACATTCTGCGCTCCTGCTTGCCTTGGCCAGATCTAAAAGAGTTTGTGCAACTCGTGAATCGCCATAATAGAAAAGGTCAATCGAACCATAGAGTTCATCGTAGCCGTAACCGCGTTGAAGGGACACTTTTCCGGATGCATCACAAATCAGATCCTCGAAAACCCCATACGAGGGTGCGATGCCATGGCTGCTCAGATTCTTGAATGCTTGTGTGAGGAGAGGCATGTGTGAACCGGTCTGCTCGAACGGGAATTGTTTGAGTGCTGCTATGTTCGCACGGCTTGTACGCAAATACGGTCGAGTGTTCACACAGTGTTTCTTCATGCGATAAGTGCCAATCTCGAAAGACTGAACACAAGGACCTAGGATTGGGTGCGCTGTAAGATCGACCAGGCCTTGCAAGCTGTAGGGCGACATTACAAAACGAGGATGCTGGAGTTTTGCCATTCCGAAGAGCTTACTCGACAAGTCGCACCACTGCTTGCTGACAAGGCGTAAGTTGGCCAGGTCTTCGGAATCGACAGCGACAGCGACAGCAATCATCCCAAGGACTTCTGGCGGACATGATGATATGCCCGTTGCCATTACGGTGGTGTGACAGCCTTGACCGTAGGCGAACAGACTGAACTGATGGCAGTTGTGCAGGACGGAAGTCTTGCTTTTCACCACGCCCTCGCGCCCTTCATGCTTGATCGCCGCCAAGCCGAGCTGCGAGCCGGGGCCCCACTTCTCTCGACCGAGAAGAGCTCTTGCTCCAACTTTGAACCACACCTCAAAATCGTCGTCACAAGTGCAGCGACGAGTATACTTGTTCGGTGTCGACAGTGCAGTACCGTAGGCTGCTGACCACATGTCCCGATGACGACAGTGAATGCAGACAATCACTCGATACAGGCATTGCAGCTGCACGACGCGCAGTGTCAGCAGCGGTACTTCTACTGCAAGACGTGAATCATCAAGTATTTGATCTTACATGATTGGCGATAGCAAACAACGTAGAATTCAGTGAGATGTTGATATTAATAAGAGCATCGTTGCCCTTACACAGCAGCCAAATCCTCCAAGTTCTCCACAGTCATCACCAGTTCTCGAGTAGGAAAACACTTCATCATGTCGTCTGGCCTCGACCAGCTCTGGTGCGCTCTCGTTACGGCCAACCATATTCTTGACTATTTTTCGCTTGTAACCGGATATGGACACATCTCTGCTCGTAATCCCTTGACCAACACCACCTTCTTTTTCGATGCTGTGGATCCGCCCTCTCTTATCAACCCCAACGCCGGATATCTCGAATGGAACGTCTCCAACGGAGCTGCCATCGGCAACAGATCCGTGTCCTTGTCACCCAACTCAGAGATTTGGATTCACCAAGCCATATACAAGAGATACCCAAGCGTCAATAGCGTCGTCCACAGCCACTCTCGAGCGGTCTTGCCATTCGCGGATACCAACATTCCTCTTGTACCTCAGTTCAACCTTGACGCCGTACTTGGTAGCCAAGTCCCAGTCTTTGATATCGCTGACTACTACGCTCCCAACGAGACGCATAATTTCCTGGTCAACCTTCCCCACTTGGGTGCGGCATTGGCAGATGTGTTTTCGACGCCTGAGAACAACGCCACGAAACAGAACAGTGTCCCCGATTACCCAGTTGTATTGCAGAGGGCGCATGGGCTTTCGGCTGCCGCGGTGAGCATCGAACATGCAGTTTGGGCTGCTTGGTCCACGCAGGACGCTGCGAATATTGCCAGTAATGGCTTGACAGTCTTGAGTGCCTATCAAGGAAGCGCTGCAAGATTAACCGAATTCAGTGCTCAAGAGCTGAGGGACAGCATGGCTTTGGGTCAGAGTGGAGAAGTCAAAGATTGGGCGTGGTTTGTGGATCAAGTGAAAAGGAAAGGAGGCTACAGAAATGATGCTTGTTGATTGGATGCTCGTATTCATGACTTTACTGTTGTCTGTGCTTTTGTTCTATAGGTCTGGTGACTGTGGCCCATCCTGGTTCCCGGGCTGCTGATCGGACAGAAGGAGATTGTTTGCTGATCGAATAAATGTATTCCCAGAACGCCGGTGCTAGATCATGCTGTTGCTTCTGATGCACTCGCTGGTCATGAGACTGAGAAGATCTACCCAGACTTGGTCAACCAGTCGACACCGGCCTGTGCGACCTGCAGATCCTGGTCGGGAGATCCTCCACTGACGCCGATCGAACCCAGGAGGAAGTCGTCCTTGTAGAGGGGCAAGCTACCGCCAAATACCACCAGACCGCCATTGGTCTCTTGGATACCTGCCAAGTTGTGAGCATGTGCCAGAGCGCCTGAGATGCACATGGACTTACCGTAGAATGGAGCGCCAGGCTGTGCGAGGTCGTAGACAACGCCACTGGGCAGTCCGTTGAACAGCACTGTGGTGCGAGCCTTCTTGATGCTCAAGTCAATGCTACCGGGGTAGGCATTGTCCATGCGCAAGAATGCCACGAGGAGACCAGAGGGGTCGCAAATGGCAATGCACTGTGGAGTGACAGTCTCGGCGCACACTGCAGCAGCATTTAGAACTCCCTGTGCTTGAGCGGCGGAGATGACATGGCGCTATACATTGTTGCACACGGTCAGAACTGCTATTGGAAAAACCGCCGAAATGATGTCCTGCGCTAACCTGGGCTGGCGTGCTGCCAATTCTGTTGGTGGATGCTTGTTCGCCGTGTGTAGAGCTCATGTTGATGGGAATGATCGAAAGATGTCTTGTTGTGTCTGCTGTACGGGTCTACAATGCTTGATATGTGGAAAGTGCTCAGAAACCAGGGCCCACAAAGTGAATCTCGCAACACGGAACCTTTGGTCTTAAGCTTACCTGCGCCTCACTCTCGACTCCACTCACTATTGACTTTCGCGACTCACAGTGGTATAGCTCTCACGCACGAGTCACAAAGTCCCTCATGCAGGCTTAGTATGCTTTCGTTTGTGTCGTGAGAAGGTCACTGCTCTAAGACCCAAGACGCACACCGTCTCCAGGTCGATCTCAGCCGGGCCCTTCCGGCCTCGGGACACCGAGAGCGACCCGCTGATCGACAGCTAAATCTCAGACGCGGACCGTGCTTCTCGCCCGTAGGCGACCACCGAGTCAAGCCATCAACCCCTGGATCTTCTGGAATAGCCGCATCCTCGGTTTCCACGTAAGAGGATGATTTGACACTTGTCACTTATTCAGTTTAGAGCTTGGATGCTTAGACTTCATGTAGCGTTGAACACTCTACGCAAAGAACGTGGAAAGCGTTTATTGATCCTTCGCGCCGAAATAAGCGAAACAAAACTTCTCTAGTGTGGATATATTATCAATTGGAAGCATTCGAGATCGAGGCACAACATTATCTGAAGAATGACAAATGAAGGGTATTGTTCATGAATGCATAAGAAAATAAAATCTGTCTGGTTCAGACTGAATGTTGAAGAGGTTTCGGAGAAATGAATGGTGTCTGGTTCTGAGCGAGCTTATACTGCTTCGCCAGCCCTGGTGAGATCCTTCAATGGAATCTGCGATTCGTCCGAGCGACGGTGTGCCTTGTTGAACGGGTTGTTGGAGTTGTATTGAGACGCGCCGTGATTGTTGTAGTTGTCTTCGGCAGATGTTCTTGACGATATCTTGCCCAGATCGTCGTTCGGGTTCTCGCTATCAGAGTCTCCAACGAAGATTTGAACTTCAGTCTGCCTTTGAATTCCCTTTACGTCTTCTCTGTTCATGCTGGTGCCTTGTGCGTGGCCGATGTGCGCAGTGTTCTTCGGTCCGTTAACGGTGTCGCGTTCGTTGAAAGTACGCTGAGGATACGATCTGCTGTCAGGGAATGGTGTTCCGGATGATGTATTGTCTGGGCGGACATCGATCTCAGACGTGGTTGCAACCTTGACGATGAGGTCTGCCATGCTCATTTCGATATAAAGCTTGACCATCTAGCATCTAAATTAGCGTTGTTCGATGCGCAAACTACACGAGACGAGAACTGTGACTTACATATGCGACAGGGTGGAACTGGATGTAGACCACCTGGTTAGGTAGCGCCATGAGACCGAGAAGCATGACATCCATGCAGATAGATAATATTCCAAGGCGAGTGTAGTATCCGATCAAAGGCTTGTACTTGCGCAGGCCATGTTGCTTGACCAAGCGAGCATCGACTACGTGAATGAAGTACCAGTTGAGACCAGCGTCGACAAGGCAAATCAGAATTTTGGAAATGCGATCCCAGTATTTGTTGATGTTGACATAGGTCTGACTTGGAGGCTTAGCCATGTGAGCAGGAATCCACTGTGGGATTGTTAGCGTTGGAAGAAAGGTAGAGACGGTATAGAGAGGCGTACGATGCACATGACGCAAATGTTGACCAATGAGATGAAGACGGCAGTAATCCATTTCAGCTTGGCAGCCATTGTTCTTCGCTCGACAATGATGGCGACACGGTTGATGATAATCTGAAGTAGTAGCTGAACTTCAAAGACATAGCAGAATAGAATGAAAAACAGGACGATAGGGCTGTTGGTTTTCTGTCAGCCATCTGTTCCGATGTTCAAATATAGAGGCCAACGTACTCAGCCTGTAGGACTCCATTCAGGAACAGCCATCCCAAGATACCAATCAGAAGGTTCGCCAGGATCTCTCCCCAGATCATGTAGACAAAGGCACTTCGGTGAGGCGATTTGTTTTGCCTGGTCTGTTTTACAGCCCTCCATACTGTGAGGGTGCCAAATCTTGATTTCAGTCAGATCATGTCGGTTGTAGCTCATGTTCAAGACTTACCCCAAGGTGAAGCCCGCTGCTGCGGCAGCGAGCTGCAGGTCTCCTGAAGAGGTAGACATCAAAGCGCGTAAGGAGCGTGATTTCCAACAGGAAGGAAAGATATCAAAAAGCCGACACAGAACAAAGAAACATGGACAGTACGTATAGACGTAAGGTCGAAACAGGGTGATGTGCGGCAGCGGCACACCCGTGTGCCTATGTACGTGAGTCGAGAGCTGGTTTAATAAAGAAGGTCCAAGCTATCCCGGAAGCTCTGCCGTTCTTCGGTTTTGGTCAAGACTCTCGCTAGTCAGAGCATCATCATCATTGGTGAGCGGACGGTAGGAAAGCGAGACCCGCGAGTTTTGTCGTTAAGCTTCTAACCGCAAATGCAGTAGTAGAAAGTGTCTTGCCGTCGTCCTGGTTCGAGCGCTGCGCGTGGCCCTGCATTCCCGTGCCTTGGTAGGTTCGTCTAGAGAGATCTGGGGGTGCACTATGTGGATCATCGGTTGATGAGTGGGCGGATACGAGTGCCGTGCTTACCTCGGAGGGTTCATAATTTGCTTCTGTTCGGCTTTTGCCAAAGTCAAGAAGCCGTTGCAGGAGCCCTCGTCCTACTCAAGTGGAAGTGTTAGTCGAGTTGACTGCCACAACGGGCATGATCCAAAATGTCTCGCGGCCGGATTGGCCTTGCGTTGATGTTTTAGGCAGAGGCTGTGGCATGGACGAATGGATGATTGAGGAAGGTGCTGCTCATGCGTACGACGACAATCAGCTCGTGGGGTCGAACGTAAGCTTGGCACATTATTGTTGCGACTTCGACCTCGTAGCGAAACTCCCGTTCATCTCGATACTCCCTATCACGGTCACAGATAGCTAAGTTGGGTGCTCAATCTCTGACCTCAAATCTTGCAAGAGATGCACTCTATACTTGCAGCTCCTTGGAAGTCATGTTGAGCTGGTGACTTCTCGACCTCGTCCCATTGGTGGCCGAGCTTTTCCGTCAACCTCTCGAACGGATGGCGTTCTATGAGGCGCAAGCAACAGAAAAATCGCGTCTGTGGATGAAACGAGGGCGGCCGTTACTCGTGCCTGGAGGCTGAACGTACCGGAATCTAATTCCGCTATAAAAAAAAATGCAGGGTCGAAAAATGTTCGCACAGAGCTAGGCAGAACCTTGGCAGTGCCTTTTGTTGTCTGCCCTGAACATTGCCTTGCCCTAGTTGTATCATGTAATCCATCATGTGAGATCGTCCTTGACAGAGCAACAGTTCTACTTCCGGACGTAGGACACTTCTCGAGCAATTTTCGGAAAGGCTGGAAAACATGTCAAGATCCGGCGACTTGGTGCTTGGACTCAACGATTCGTGGTAGCCGTTGGTCTCGGAAGTGATTCCAGAGGCAACAACCACAAGACTGCGTGTAGCCGTTTTCTACTCGAAATTGTCTTTTCCCGGCAACCCGGCATATTCAACTGCTCACTGAAGAATCAAGACAGTCGTTTTGCCGTCGGCGGCCGCGAGTCAAGGACGATGGGGAAGGGTGCCGTTTACGCGTGATTCTACTCCAAGACATCACGCTGCGCCATTCTCACCAGCAAGAGCAGGGTTCGTCTTCGTTATGAGCGGTATTAGATGTCAAACATCTCACCACTTCCCGAGTCTCAAAGCGAGACCGAGGTATGCCAAACACGGATGTTGGACCGGGATCAAAACCACTGTCGGATGGATAAAAGAATGACATTCTCTTGTGGGTCTTTATAGGGCAACGAGTGGAATTGTAAGTAGATCATTCATTTGTCAATCGCATTTATTGCGACTTGGACCGGCAGCGACATGTTCGCTTGAGTCGGAGCTAACAGACTACTGATGCCGAAACCACGACTCGGTGACTCCTTCACGAGTCAACATGGCTTTCTATCTCCAGTCCTACTACCCACACTCCCGGATCTTGGAATATCACGAATACCATTCCCGCGGAGGCGGTCCGTGTAGATCGTTCATGCCGTCTTATGCTCGAGCCTGTCGATATACCGAGCTTCAACCATAACTGGAACCTTTTCATTCGACGGCTCAAGATGGTCGGTCTTCCTATCTCAAGTTCTTCTATCGTTTTGTCAAGGGGTCCAGTTTTCACGTATTCGTGCACTGAGCCCTGAAACTCCATTTAAACAGTGAGAAAATCCGGCGCCCAACATTTGGATCTGTCCCACAGAAACACCAAACTCCACTTCTGGTGATCTCTCTGTCGTCGTCCTGCCCTACCCTCCATCTTGCCCTGGTTTCTTGAAGAGCATCTCGGTGTATGAGCGAGGAGTCCATGACTTTCACACAGCTTGCTTGTCGATCATCAATAGACCGTCCTGCTCGAATCTATCTGGATTATGCAACACGTCGCATGACTCTCCCACATAGGACGCAGTCCGGGTGTACTCTTTCGGAATGGATCAAGCCGAAACCACAAGCAGCAACTGAGAATAACAAACAACCTGGAAACGGTGATACTGTAACACACACGCAACCTTCGCATAGTCATCCTGTGGACCTGAACGATGATCAGTCGCGGAGGAAATAAGAATGCTGTCGACGACAAGAACATGTTGTTATCTTTTCAGGCCTCAAAGCCTCAAATCCGGATTCTTAATGGATACTGAACAGCATGTACTTGGAACTACAACCGTGAGGCTGTCTATGATACCGCCTACCTGACTGCTTGCTGGACCTCGTCCCCAATATGTTCCCTCCTAATCCTGCCGCTGATAAGGCAGACAACTGTTCTCACTTCCAGCAGAGGGTCATCACTAACCTCAACACCTTCCATATATCTTGTGATAGGATCATAGGGGATTCTTTTTTGCTCACGCCCCGCAGGCTCACCTTCATCCGTCTTCCAAAGCCGATCAGTGACAACCTCCGCCATCTCAGCAGACCCATTCGTCTCAGGCCATATCTTTTTCGGATCATTGCCTTCATATCCCTCCTCGGCCAACTGTGCCACAATTCGATACTTGACTGGTTTCATGTGCAAACAAAGGGTCTAAATGTTCTTTCTACCTGAGCAAGCACACGACAAAATCTGTTTATCTTCTAATATGATTTACCTATAGCTGTCGGTAGATTTTCGGTAGGTGCCTTACGGTTTCACCGTTGATTCTCCACCACTAGTAGGTATGATTGTGTCCACGACACATCGAGGTCACTTCTGCATTTCCATTTCTCCGTCTCCCTTGTCCACTCACACAGCGCATCCTCACTCGTACTCTGGAAAGCTCACAAGATGCCTGGCTTGCTCTCGGTTTCAAACGAGTTGCTCATCCAGGTCTTCGCGGCGTGCCCGACTGTCTATACAGCATTGCGCCTCTCAGTTGTTAACAAACAACTCCAATCAATATGGCTTCAACACACGGATCAGATCGTCAAAAGCATCGTCAAGTCGACGATCCCAGCAGCCGACCAAGCCATCAACTTTGCCATCACCGAAGCGCGTCTCCAGAACTCACTCAGTGACAACGAACACCCGTCACTCCACCTCTGGCTGCCCCACCTGACGCGCAACGCCGACCTCTGCGCCAGCGCCCACGCATCCTGCGCCGCCCACATGGAATCCCCAAACTCGGTCCGCAAAACACCAATGACGTTTTCTTCGTTACCAGCCTCCTGGTACTTTCTACGCAGAGTGTTGCTCGCGTTCGAGTACCCGCAGCTGAGGGACGCGGTGCATGCGGAGCTGCGAGCAGCTTCGCAAGAGACGAGAGAGGAACTCTTCCGTTTCCACTGGTTTCTCGTGGGGTTTGCTGGCAAGGATGAGGTGGTTCGTCAGGATGTGCCGCTGGATCTGAGGTTTCCGGAAGTGCCGCCTGAGCCGGATGAAAATGATAGTGATGTGCATCAGGACGCTTGGAGATATCAGGACAATGTTGTTGTTTCGGCGCGAGGCGATCTTGGCATCGGTCCTGATGACTTGTCTGTCGCCATTCAAGGATATGTGACCTAATATAGGCAGAGGCCGCCTGATAGTCAATCATCACAGCTCTATTTACCTCATAATGAGGGAAGCGGGTCAACTGGACATCCCGTCCACTCGGCCATACATGAGCAGTTGGACGACAGATTGGTACTATGGTGCGAGACGACGACTTCGCCGCGATGGAGATATGCGCCTTGGGGCAAGTGATCAGGAAGGTGGTTTTGGGTTGTTCGGGTGGAAAAGAGAGAGTTAATCTTGCCTGACGACAAGGATGAAGACGAACAGTGTGACGACGGCGAACATGGATACTAGGAATTCTATAAATTGGAAGACAGGTGGATGACCGTGAGCTTCACGACCCGCGGCCTCGATAAACGACGTGAGTGAGATTCTGAAGACACAATCGTCGGCTGACAAGACGACTTCCAGTTTCCGCCATACTTCGCAAGATAAAGCTCCAACAACTACCAGGTCGCAGTCGTTCGTCTCCAGAACTGTTAGCCTTGGATTTGTTCTTCCATAAAGCACGTTGCGGACGCCTCTTTTTCACATCAAAGTGGCTTTACAGCCTCGAGTATCAGGACAGAAGCAGCCAAATTCATGATGGATGTCCTGACGAAAGTCCCTCTGTCGTTGCAAGACACAGTGTCAAAAGCAGTACACGTAGCTAATGCAGCACTAGATGAAGAATATCCAGCTGAAAAATCCAAGGCCTCCAAGAGACCACTTTTGGTGACCGACTTGCCAAGTAGACCCGCCACTTGATGCTGATGCGGAACTGGTAGAAGATGCGGTGGACGCTGGCGACGTCGTAGACGAGGTACTTGTGACTGAAGGCGTTGTGTTTACAGCATCCAGCGTCCACTTGTTCCAGAAATCAAGGAGAAGAGGTGTCGCATCGAACGAGCTTCCATTGGCGATAGAAGGCCAGTAGTGTCCGAGGTCGTGTACGCGATAGTGAGTATTGATGCTTGGGTATGTTTTGTTTCCATAGTCATATCGTACCACGTCTTTGTGGTAGAGCGAGGTTGACGTGTTCGACGTACCGAGTCCGTTTCGTTCAGACCACTCCGTCATGAAATGAGGAAGACTAGGAAGGCAACGGTCACGACGAGGTCCACCATCGTAGGGAATTGTCTCATCGGCATCGCCGTGAGTCGTGAATATCGGTATGGGAAATCTGATGGGATTGCAGGGGATGGGTACCGTTGCTGGTTTGCAATCATCTTCGCTGTCACCCTGGTAGTACGCCCCGGATATACCTCCGAAGGCCGCAAAGACGCCCGAAGCCTTAGCATGACAAGCTAGAGTGTTTGCAGCAAAGGAACCACCATTCGATTTTCCTGCTGCATAAATTTTGTTGGTATCCAAGCAGTAGGTACTCGTGAGATTGGTCAGAAGCTCAAGAGTAAAGCCGATATCGTCGTGGCCGACAGCTTCTGGGTCGCCCTGCCATTGCCCGTTGATGCCTTGTGGATAGACCACTAGATAATTCGGGTTCATGGTTTCGTTGGACATTCCAGATATCTCTTCTTGTTCCTGCCAAGTCCGTGTTCGGCCGTGGAATGAGAAAGCGAGAGGGTTGGGAGTACTGTCGTCGTAAGATGTTGGGATGTGTAGACCATATTCGCGAGTGGATCCATCAGAGGTAATAAATTCCAGTGAATTGGTGTTGCGAGCACCTCCACGCTCTATTGAGTCAGGGAGAGATTTCCGACATCCTGAAGTTTCGGCAGAGTGGATAGTCTTAGCGAATATGGCTGGAAGAAGGATAAGGGACTTCATGGTTGGCGCTGTGGCTTTTCGCAGACTGTGCGGGAACGATGATATATATCGCGACTGGTGAATGGAGCCTGGGATGCAAGAAGCCGACACACGATGAGAAGGCGCCCGCGGGGTCCGCAGCTTGTTGTGTAGCTGAATATCTGGATGAATGTGGCTCGTCCCTCACACGTGCTGGCTGCTATTTTCGATCTTGCTTCCGTTTCTGCGTTCCAATAAGTTGGTTGTCGGGTTGGCTTCCCACCTTTCTCAAAAGTCGACGCCTAGAGGTACGTGTACGAGGGTGGTTGAGAAGAGGCTTGCGCGGCTTTAGACGAAACAAAGTCCACATTCAACCCCCTTTCCAACGCGAGAACTCATGCTGCGACCCAGTGACGTGCAGATCTCCATGATCAAGATTCGAATGACCAGTTTATTTACATTGGTTGACTGAGGCGGGAGTGAGGGAGATCATACTCATGGTTGATCTTCGGGCAATTTCGCAGAGTGCGACAACGGACGGACATGTCCCCAATAATCGTCCAAAAATTTCTGTTGACCGACTCTAGAGATATGCGAAAGGATGCTCTGGAATGTTCGTCAGACGTTGATAGTTAAAATCTTCATTTCAATGTTCGATCGAAGCTGTTGTCTACTGGGAGGTGGTTCTTCAGTCATGGTGCATCAGTCATCGTCCAGTCTGCAAGCCTAAAAGGCGGACGGCGCGCGAGAACACCAACCTTCTAGTCCTTCGATTGACTGACTCTATGGCGGCACCAACTGTGGTGCAGAAGCACATGGTTCAAGAGAGAATGACATAGTAGAAGACAAATCGTTGTGGAAGGGGGTGGGTACGTATTTCTGTACATGAGAAGGAGGTGAACGAGCTTGAATCATCTTATGACATTGTTGTATAGCTATGGCTCAACAGAGCTACCTCTCGCCTCTGAAACCCATCTCACTTCAGCTGCGGCGTCTTCCAGAGGTATTGGCTGTCACTGCGCTGAAGCTTGACAACCTCTGTGAAGTGAGCACAAGAGGGCGCAAGGTGATCAAGTCCCGAGCAGACCCAGCAACGCTTCACTACCTCCGAACAATCCAGCCCGAAAAACTGCAGCGTTTCGTGGCGTCCGTCTACCATCAAATCCAGAGTAAAATTGTCACGGTCAAGCGGCTCTTCGAAGACAAGCATCCATTTCTTGGTGGGTTTGGCGCTGCTCTTCTGCCTGCGCATGATGAAACTTCGCGGATGGAAGAGGCGGCCCAGGATGTTGATAATCTCTACCTCGACCTTCGTCGTTATGAACGAAGGCGTTTCGATGACACCAAAGACCTGGAAAGACTGGCCGGGCGCATAGGTGAGTATAGGTATGGGTGTTTTGATGGTACGCAAGCTGGTCGTTTTACCAAGCGAAAACTGTAAATCTTGGACATCTCGAAAGTGCAGTAACCATGTGGAGTCATCAGAAGGACAGAGTGTAGCGTCTTGAGCCGGGATTCTGTTATAATCGCAAGCTTGAAGAATTGCGTGCTTTGGCTGTACCTTTTTCCCCAGAGGTCCCTTGAGGGTGATCTTGGCCTGGAACAGGGGCAGACTACGCGGCCCTGTTGGAGGCTGAAGATTGGTGCTGAGAGGTGATGATCTGCGGGGTTCGGGTGATGGTGGAGTCGAAAAGACGTTGTCAACATGTTCACGAAGGAGGTTGACATCGGCTTCTAGACGAGAACGCTTCAGGGGTGCTTGGTTCGAGCCGGTAGTGATACTGAATTGAATCGGGAGCGCGGCAGGTTTCGGCGAGGCAGATGAGCTTGGCGCAACAGTATGTTGGACGTGGTTATCGGCCGACTCGGCGGTTCCAGAGGCGAAACGACTGGGATGTCTCGGCTTCACGACTTGCGATGAGTCGAAAACCGGTATTGGCGAGCTGAGAGAAGATTGCAGCGGACTTGATATTACCAAGGTAGCGGCAGAGGACTTTCTAGAGCTAAATGGATCGGCCAGGCTATCGGCTCGTGGCCTCGTGTCCTTCTCCGAGCCTAGAGCCCACCCCGGAGGTCTTGATGCGAGACGTGGGTCTGATGGTACCGACGGAGCTTGTGGGGGAGCAACTGGAACAGCTGCTTGGTGTGATGGCTTGTCGATCTTGGTCATCTGAGCGACAGGCGCGACGGGGACTTGACTCTGTTTTGCAGGTTCAGAGACTTGTTGCTTCGGGCTGTCGTCTGGTATCAAGATCTTGGGCTGCGTGCGAGGAAAGACACGCTCAACTGCCTTGATCAGCTGATCTTTGGCCTCGCTATCGAGGTAGGGGCCGTTGGCTCTCTCACTCTCGGCGAGCATGGTGCGGATCGAGTCGGCCAGAGCTCTGGGTGTGGCCAGGGTGGTCGATGCATGCCTGACACGAGACTGCGTCCAGAAGGGCTCCCGCGCATCGTGGAGATCTTGGACGGCATCCGAAGTGGCTCCGCAAGACTTGTATGCTGCCACGACTTTGTTCCACCTCTTGTCACCCGACCAGCATGCTTCGTCCTGACAGAGGTCGACAATGCGTTCCATGTGGCCGAGAGACTCTTCGACAGGACGGTCTGATTGCGTCCAGTCGAACATGTGTCTGGCAGCCTGTTGCAAGTCGTCGTAGTCGCCAGATCGATCCTTTTCCGATGGGGGAGCTAGTGAACTCGGACTAAGAGGGTCACTATGCTTTGCCCATGGGGTTGGTCGTCGGCGAGGATCATGGCTTGCCGTCTGGAAATGTTTGCTGTCTCGTTGTGGTGGTGGAGACTTCGAGTGGTTCGTCGAGCTGGAAGACGTCGAAGGCTCTCGCTTGCGTTTCTTGCCCCAAGGCGGCGTCGTGTCATATCCCGTAGGCATGGTGCATGCGAGTGCTCGCGTAAACAAAGACCAAGGTTGGGGGCGGGCAGAGCTTGCTGCTGTTGCTTTGGAGTAACTTTTTGTTTGGAGTTCGTTTGTTGTCGATCGAAACACGATCAACTCAGTCGACGGTCGATGCAAAAAAACTCAGGACCTTCGCCGAGTGCTGCAATTTTTCATCGTTTGACCTTTTTGATTAAGTCGACTGCACATGGCGGTAACTCGCAGCTGGTTGCTCGTTCGCATTGCAGTAGCTGCCTGCAAACTTACCATCTCATCACCTTACCTGTCACTTTTTCCCTCATCCTGTCTCAGTAGTTTCCATCCATGACTGACCTGATGAGCGACGAGAAAAGGGATTTTTCTACAGCGAAAGGTAATTTCGATCTCATGGCATCTGATTCGGTCGTTCTCCGCTTCTGTCGGTCAGGTCAGAGCAGCCCATCTTGTCGGACGTACGTGCGACACGCTGACTGCTGAGAGGAGGTATGAAAGCCATCATGGTCAATTTCCGAGGTCGTTGTGCTCGGTCAGTGTAGTTGTGAAACGTATCCGGTTGTGGTCAAACACATGGCCGCTCGCTTTCGCTTTCTCTCGACATTTGCGTGAAGATGCCGTCAATGCCGAGCCTCGGGAATCGACGTCGCTTCTGAACGCCGAGTTCGCGGGAACGCCTTCGACCAATTCTTACAACTGCTCGCGTGTCCAACTTGCAGGCACCCTCGAGCCCTTCTGTCCGTTGACTTTGCTCAAATGAATTTTTCTGCTTTGCCGTTGCTGAGTTCTGCTAAGGAGTTGCTGTTCCTTGGGGAACATCTGAATCTTCTTCGATCGACAAGGGAGCGAGACAGAACTTCTGCTCCTGCCTCCTGTTGACATTCTACTTGAAATAGAGAAGGACTGACCGCTTGCCGGTCTGTCGTTCTTTTTGCCTGGGTTTCAGTAATTACCCCCGCACGTTCATGGGTCACGCTCCACTACACCGCTCCACCACAAATCTATGGCCTTGCCGCCTTGATCATGTCCATCTTCCACAAACCCGTTTCTACTATAACCCACTGACTGCTATGCATCCTACGAGCACGCCAGTGCGGCACAGATAGCTTGTACCGAACCTTGAACATGCACGTCTACCTCGCTCTCGCTTGTCACAAACTTCTTCCCGTCTCCTCGTCTATTCTACGCAGTAGGGCCTTCCCGAACAGCTGAAATGCCATTTGGAATCGGCTCAACAAGCAGATGCCAACTACCACCATTACATACATGCTAACTACCACCATTACATACTTTGCTGTCGGAAGTTCTTGTATGCTGGTCTGCCTCACCATCCTTGTGGCGTCTTCCAGGACTTCTATCAAACCCTGTTTTAGCGAGCCGTTGAACACCTGTGCGAACCGCTGTCAGAAGTCGAGACTTTTCGGACACCAGCAACTACACACCTCTGGATTCATCCTTTCGGCACATGAAATGTTCTACTTTCTGACCTGATCTGTTTTATCTTCGCAGGGCTTTCTTGCCCATTTGAGCCGCCATGTTCGTTCGTGGTACAGATCTGCCCGGGCACACGATCGATATATTATATTTTGTGCCTTACGCACTGCAGACTGTCCACGCTGCGAACCGAGCTCCGGTGCGATTCACACGAGCCTTGCCTTCTCCATACAACGGAAGATGACCCCGGTAGCTGAACAATCATCATTGCACGGTAGCGATGTTCGTGATGGCACTCTAGACGCCGCCCGGTCCTCTTGACCACGAGCATTCTTCATCTCATTCGCTCACGTCAGCCAGTAGTTAGCAATGCCCTTCATATAACATTGCGAGTGGCTTCGGAATGGCGGACCCACAGATCTGGTAAGTATATACTCGATCTTGCCGCTGCACCATTTCCCAATCCTCTCTCTTGCGTCTGTCGTTGGAAGTGGACGGCGTCATGGCAGACACTTTCGATATATCAGTCCTTCCCAATGTGCTGGAGTTGCAGCCAAAGGCACACCTTATGATTGGGTTTGGTGTCACCTTCCTTGTACTGGTCTGGTTGTCAGTCACTACCCGGATATATGTCCGCCTATTCATGATTCGAGCATTCGGATGGGACGATGCCACACTCCTTATAGCATCGGTGAGTCGTGAAGTGTCACAAAGAACGACTTGAGCTGACCATGTCTAGGTTACATTCTCCTCGTTCTGCGCCTGCTTGTTGGTCGAGGCTAGGTACTGCCGCAGTCCAGAGGTGGAAACAGCCTACATGACGGCGAACCTGGAAGAAATCTGGGTAGTATTGACAAAGGCATTAGAAGTATGTGAATATCAGGATCACACTGACTATCATCCTTCGTGCTGACCTGTCACAGTTCGTCGTCATTTACAACGCTCTCTATGTTCTCACCACAATCCTGTTCAAAATCAGTCTGGCAATCTTCTTCCTCCGGATCGTTGTAGTAACATGGCAACGCCGCCTCATATACATCTCGACCGGAATCTACACCCTCTACAGCATCATCTTTATCTTCCTCGTCACCTTTCGTTGCGGAAACCCAAATGACCTGCTCATCAACGCTTACAATGGAAAATGCATCTCGAACGGAGCGATTATGCCTTTGGTCTACATCTCCGGTACTCTCAACGCCGCGGCCGACGTTATATTCGCGACCCTTCCCGCCATCATCCTCTGGAACAGCCACATGCCACGTCAAGCGAAGATATCGGCTGGTGTTCTCTTGAGCATGGGCTGTATGGGAAGCATTGCGTCGATTATCCGTATCGCCTACCTTGGTGGACTTTCCGTAGATGCCAGATTTTTCAAGCATGCGATTGACGCTGGTCTACTTTCCGTCGTCGAGCCCGGTCTAGCAATCACAGCGGCATCTCTTTCGGCTCTGCGGCCATTGTTCAAGAGCATGGTAGAGAAGACACTGCCGTCTTTTTTTCACACAGGCTACGGCAAGACCAAACAGAGCATAGCGAGCAACAGCAAAAGACACACCAGTCGATCTCACCGCGCCACACGATCACGCGCGAGCTTCGAAGACCAGAAGGGTTTCCAAGTGTTTGACAACGCGGCTTCGAGAACGCACACTGTCATTGCCACGAGCCCGAGGATTGAGATGGATGAACTCAGCAACGATGACAACAACACTTTGCGCAGAGCAAGTAGCCAAGGTTCGCTGGTGGAGCAGCACATGTATGAGACTGCAAGGACTTGGGTGCCGCCGTATTCGGGCAAGGGCGTGATGATGACTCGAGCGGTAAACGTGACTGGACACTAGAGCTCAGTCAACACCCAACAGTACATAATGCGCAATGAATGTCCTCTCAACATCGGAATCCGCGGTAGCTGTCGAATGTTTTGTGCATGAGGTTCGAGAAAGGCATTTCCTGCCAAAGAGGGATTTCTTGCGAACAACGGGGTACAGCAAAACCATCCAAGATTATCAAAGACCCCTCGACTGTGTTCTAGACCTCTAGACAACGCAGCACGACTGGTGATTTGAAGACCACCGCACCTCGAAACATGTCCAGTGGTTGGAGACGTCGTGCAAAAGTCGTCGCACGCGCGTGCTGAAGGATCCGACAAGCTGGTCAATACGAGCGGGCTTAGCTTTAGCCTCAAAACATCGAAGGCAGCAACTTAAGCACTCTCCACTCATATATGCAAGAGAACCCGCAAGCCCTTTTGCAGATGTCGAGACGCACAAAAAAAGAAAAGAAGAAAAGAAAAAAAAGACGATGGAACTCTATGCCCAGCAACCTTGAAATTAGATGGACTTTCTCCAGGAACTGGTCTTGAGAACCTCGGATTCTTGGCTGCTTCTGGAATCAAGAGCAGCGACAACGGTGCGCCGTGCCCTGGCTTCTGGACCTTCGCCATTATTCTCGAACCTCGCCGCCGCTGCGGGTCTGGTTGGATGCAACGGAGACAGTCGCGAGTGCGAAACATGCGAGCGATGAAGCAGCAACAAAAAAAAAATTCCCGAGCTGAAGCCTCTCCCATTATGCCTTTAAGAAGTGGGTGACGGAGGTGGGAGCGGAAGCGCCTCCACGGTCAACGCATTGGTCGGTTTCAGCCAATGTTGGACTTTTTGCGTGAGATTTTCTACACAGCCTCACTAGTCCCAACCCGCGCGCGTCATCGACGGACTTGTCCGAAGCGAAGAGCACAGTCGAAAGATACACATTCCTCTCCCGATTGCGAAGTTGTATGGAAGAACAGCCACGATAACGCTGTATCAATCCTTCGATGGTGTAGCGGGTGCCCTGGGAACATGTTTGATTGGTGGCAGAACTCTGTCGCATTTTGAACCCTGGTGTGTGAACATCACCTCTTGATTGAAAAGCCAAGTCGTCCGACTCCAGGTGCCCAACCTCAACGACGCGGAGACGGCCCTTGGCGAGACGGCTTGGGGTAGCTCTTGCCGAAATTTCGATATCCACCTTCTTTTTGAGGAGTGGATGGAGAATGATGGGCCGAGAAGCTGAGACACGTCCCTTTGGGCGTCGCAGAGAGATGTTCCAGCGACGTCTTGGACAGCAATACAAGAGCTCGAGGTTGTCGGTCCACAAACTCAAGGGTTGGTGGCTTGAACAATGGACAGCCAAGCAGAGTCATGAATGTGGCAGCCACATGCGGAGCACGAGTCTTGTGAGGCAATGTGTACCAAATTCTATGCCACCTGCCGCCGGCCGGCCTGCGCCAGGGAGAAGCCCACAATTGCAAAACAGCTCAAACCAGCCCAGCCATGTCATGCGAAAAGCCGTTTGATTGGACAAAATGACAGCTTATCTCGCAATACGCTCCTTTACGGTCTTTACGCTCGACTCTGGAGCAGTCGTACGGTGGCACGGTGCCCACGAGACGCAGTCGGCCGCCGAGCCCTGAAGGGCGCCGCCGAACTTGGCAGTCGCTACGTTACGAAAGTCCAAGATCTAGGTGAGTTTCCCCAATGTATCAGGGCTGTGCTTGTGCACGGGGTTGTTTGGTCCGGAATATTGCATCGAATCAACCAAAGCAAATAACCCCCTCCTTTGTCTCAAGCAACCATTCTTCAAAACTCCCTTCAGCGGAGTCTTGTCGACTCCAGCCCCTCGTCGCTTTCTTTGGAAACATGTTGCAACAACTCTGCAAGCACCTGCGTGTGGTCGGTCTGTTGACTGCCGCTGTGGCTGGTCTGCTCGCGGCATTGCTGGCCGTCCACCAGCTCGTGCTCCCCGTCGTCGGCTGGATCTTTCCTTCGCTGGAATCAACATTCTTTGATCTTGCCGTCTACGGTGGCTACCCGCAGAGGAACTACGTCTCGCACAACTTGACTTCGCCAGACTTGCAACAACTAAAATGGGACGACCGATGCGACGACAACGGCTTCATCTTTATCTCTCCCCAGGGTAAATCGGTCGAACACCCTGGCCCTATGATCCTAGATGCAAGAGGAAACCTCGTGTGGCAGACGGACCAGTACGGACAGGCCATGAACCTGAAGGTCCAGGAGTACAAGGGTGAGAAATACCTGACCTTCTGGGCTGGTCTCCGAGGATCAAGCTACGGTTATGGAAACTACTACATGGTGAGCACACTCCAACTGCCTGTCACCCATGCTCAAGACTAAGACGTTCCCCAGCTCGACTCTTCGTACCAAGAGAGATACCAAGTCTCTGCCGTCGGCGCGGGCCTCAAGGGCGACCTTCACGAGTTCACCCTAACGAAAGACGGCTCGGCGCTCATTACCATCTATAATGTAACACAAACCGACATGACTGCTATGCGAAGGCCGGTGGATGGCTGGGTCAACAACAACTTGTTCCAAGAGATTGATGTCGAAACTGGCAAGCTGTTGTTCCAGTGGAATGCGCTAGACCACTTCTCCATCATGGACTCGTTCTACACGCATCCGCTGGCCGGATACTGGGAGTCGATTCCCTATGACTGGTTCCACATCAACAGCGCCGAAAAGGACGACAACGGCGACTACCTCATCTCCTCCCGTCACCTTCATTCCCTGATCAAGGTCAACGGCACCACCGGCGACGTCGTCTGGACTCTTGGAGGAAAGCAAAACAACTTCAAAGACATCTCGGCCGGTGAAGCCACGAGTTTCAGCTGGCAGCACGACGGTCGCTGGCTGGATCAGGACCAAGGCACTCTCACCGTCTTTGACAACAGCGACGCCGGTCCCCTTCACCTCGACGCCTCCCACTCCACTGCACGCATGATTCAAATCAACACGACCGACAAGACCGCCAAACTCGTACACAAATACGTCTCGGACCGATACACTCGCGCCGCCTCGCAAGGCTCCGTTCAAGTCCTGCCTTCTACAAACACCGTTTTCGTGGGTTGGGGCCACTCGCCAGTCTTTTCGGAATTCGACATGGACGGCACCTTGATCTGCGAAGCTCACTACGGCGCACAATTCATCTCGCACTACGGGCGTGTGACTTCCTACCGCGCGCTCAAGGCCTACTGGGAGGGTGCGCCCGTTGAGCCTCCGCGAGCAAAAATACAGGCTGGACGGCTATACGCATCCTGGAGCGGCGCCACCGAAGTCGCGACATGGACGTTGCAATCCGCCGACACCTGGGAAGATGCCGAATTTACCGACGTCGATGTGGTCGACAAGGTGGCCTTTGAGACCTCATTCCTACTTCCCGAAGGCAGCTCGAAAACGCGGTATCGCGTGGTTGCCTCGGATGACGAGGGCAATGTTCTCGGGACCTCTGAAGTCGCAACCGAAGACACGACGACAACGAAGAGTGTATGGAGTGTTTTGCTCCCACTCGGAGGCATCTTAGGAGTGATAGCAGGCTTCTGGGCCGTCCGACGCTTCCGAAAGGGCGAGCGTGTTTTGCCCAAGTGGAAGAAGACGAGCAGCTACTCACACAAGTACAGTCCCTTGTGATCTCGGAGGCCTCTTGATCTACCTATTGTTCTTTTTAGCGACCTAACCTTCTTGTATATACCTCTTTTTTTTTCCCCCTCCCATACCTCACGGTAATAGGGCCTTGGCCTTTTCAGACTTGTACTGTAAATCGGTGTACACTTTTTCCAACTCGTCGCCTTTGTGTTTTTGTCTTGTTCTTGTATGTGTTTTTGATACTGCATGTTTAGAGTGCTGCCGTGTCATCTAAATCCTAGTGTATGTCGCTGTGAGTTGTTACGATATCGGCAACCCTGCGACTTCAACCGATTGCCGTGCATGGGCGTGCATGGGAGAGCAAAAGCTTTATGCTAGCTAGAATGCTAGAACACCTGTTGATCGATATCCCGGACAATCTTCGACGTTTCGACTTTTTTTCGGGTTCTTGGATGCTGGTACCCCATCCGACATCCAGTTGTCATGTTTAGATTCTTGTTCTTGTATGGTAAGCTGATATCTGATTTGTTCCGTGTTTAACCATGTATTGTGCTGTGATTCGCTGCTGCTGTATATTTAGCTATTCTATAATGATAATGCTTCACATTGGTTTCTATTCATTTAGCAAGATCAAAGCATACGGATCTAAAGCGTAGATGTATTTAGCATAATAGATCCAACATCTAGCCACTACATCACTCTTCCACAACTATCTTTTCTCGTGATTGTCGTCGATGTCAAGAACACAGAACAGGGTGATCCTGCCATCTAGACACGGAGACACAACACACTAACCCCGAACCGAGGTCTTTACACCTCGTCCTCTCTACTCAAGCCACCATTTCAAAGCTCGTCATCTCAAGGCGTCATATAGACAGGGGTTTCGAGAATGGGTTGCACGCATCCGTGGACCTGCCGTTTTGGTGGGTTTGCGAAAACGGGTTGGCTGGAGCGACCGTCCGCCATGAGAATCACATTAGGCTGAGTATGCAACTCTCCACTCGTACGAAACGAAACGGATATGCGTTGGTTAGCAGGAACGATGGACAGAGATGACTCCGTCACTAATGCAAAACAGTGATGAGCGCCGCCCTGAAACCAAGACGTTCCAATAAAGGCTACTGCTAAGTTCTAACAGAAGATCTCGGGTTCCAGACCCTTTTCGATGACCCTTATGATGCCTTTTCCGAGTATGCCGTTTGATGATATAAAAGCGTCGCGGAACCCGTCCAACTTCTACCCTGGAGATATACCTCGTGTTTCTGTAGACTACTCTTACGACTGAAATTATGAAGCCATCTCAATTGTTGTTTGGCATTGCTGCCGCTGGTGCTCAACTTGCAACCGCGGCTACGCCTCCGGGTTCAGAGCCTCAGGTGCCTAATACCTTGGGTCTTGCCTTTGGCAGAAACAACGTGCAGCCCGGCGAGATGATTGCTCAAGCCGGTGCGTTGCCCTCTTCCCTCCTACTCAATCACACCGAAACAGCAACTAACATGACAACAACAACAGTCGCCGATGCAGCGCAACCAACCCTCTACGCCCCCCACCCCAAAATCAAAAACCGCAGCCTCAAAAAACACAAAAACCCCCACGGCCAAAAAACCTACCTCTTCACCCTCGTCGACCTGAACCTCCCCTTCTTCGCCCTCCCCGAAACCACAGATTTCGCTTCTCTGGTGCCCGGTCTAGGACCCAACCGCACCACGCGCTTGCACTGGTTCGAGTACGATGTCAAAGCCGTTGCTCCCCGCCAAATGCTCCAGAACTTTTCTGCCCCGGTGGCCGAGTATAATGGGCCCATGCCGCCGCTCGGGGACGAGCCGCACAATTATGTCTTGTATCTGTTTGAGCAGCCGGAGGGGTGGGTGCCTGATCTGAGTGCTGCGGCTGGGTATGCGGATCCTAGTAATTTCATGGCGAGGAACAACTTTTCGGTCAAGGCGTTGGAGCAGCAGGTTGGTGCTCCCATTGCTGCCAATTATTTCTTGGTCGAGAATGAGAACAACACCAGAAGTGGATGAGGGATAATTTGGGGTGTGTTGGGTATGTGATTGATGATAGATTGCTGATAGTACCAGTAGCAAGGAAAATTGCAGATATATGATCAAGTGTGCAGTTTATATTCCGTCTCTACTGGATTGGTTATACTGCTGTATTAGATGCACTGCGATGTGCGCTATAGCGTGGGAGCCTTTGACGAAAAGACTGTTGTAGACAAGAGGACTTAGCGAACTCACCAGCGGAGGGCCTGTCACGCTATGATGGTCTACGGTTGAAGTGCACGGAGGCGTCAGAATGTGCTTCGATCGTCGTGTAGTGGAGCAAGCTCTGGTTCAGCGTGCGGGTCGACGTCGTCGAGCTGTGTAGCCGCTGTGAAATGGGCGAGCTCGACACTGAATGCCGAGAACTGCGAGTTCAAGCACGTCGTTGAGTCAAGCAAGGCTTTGCGTGCAGGGGCCAGGTGTGATGCCAGAGGCGGGTGTGTGGATGGGTATCGTGTCTTGTCGTGTTGTTCAGTAAGGTCTGTTTCTTCCTCCGCCGCGTTCACGTTCACCACCGCCACCTCTACCCGAGCGGGCGTATTCGGGCACTCTCTCGCCCCGTCTCCACTCGCCGTGAGGAACGCCTTGTGGGCCAAAGGCTCTGTCTCCAGCGAATTGACCTCTTCCTGAGCGGGGTGGACGGGCGTTGTCGGGGCGCGGAGGCGGGCCTCCTCGACCGGAAGTGCCTCTGATGGCAGGCGTAGCAGGGGGCAGGGGAGCGACGGAGCCATCGGCCAAGGGAGGGAAGACGGCGCACGAAATGTAGTCGCCAATGACGAAGCGGGCGTCTGCCAGCGTCTTTTGGGCGTCGCCATCCATACGTCCAAGACCGGCGGGGTCGTTCTCTTGGTCGTATTCGTCGCCTTGGCCGAGGATCACACTACCCAGCTCTTTCGACAACCATCGTCCTGGCGCATCTGAGGCGCCTGACGGGGGAACACTGCGCGTATCGGGAAAGACCAGACGGTAGCCAATGCGGGTGCCAACGGACGGTGATGGAAGCAGACTCGGGAGGGCGGTGGTGAGGAGAGTGGTCAGTTCTGCAAGGGTGCACGAGGGCCAGGTGTAGATCTGCAGACTCGACTGCTGCAACCACGAGGGCGGCGGCACCGTCGAGAATTCGTTGGGCGAGTGGAAGCCATTGGATCGGTAGTACAGACGCAGGAGGAAGGGCGTCGTCGTCTGTCGGTCGATCTTCTGATCCGGCGTGGGTTGGAGAGCCATTGTGAGAGGGGCGAGCGTGTTGGGTTGTGGAAGTGTTTCGTTTCTCGCATTCCATCGACAGCTCCAAAGTTGCGCTTCGACAATGTCTTGGCAGCATCATCGCGACTTCCTTCACCAACTCTCCGCTCCGCTGCCTCCGCCGCTTCCTTGCTCTCACACTTCTACAACCACCTGCTCAACCTCGATACAAAGCTGTTAATGTTTCAATCTTCCACCTGCTGCTAAGTTGATCTCACTGCCAGTGAATCAAGTACCAGTGACATTCGTCCGTTGGCCCTTCGACACTCTCCTGAGTCTGGATGACCCGTTCTCCTTCCCGACATCCAACGGCCTCTGCTTCAGCTCTTTCTGACACCATCTTTTGACCCATGTATTTCAATTCTTCTATTGTACTGCTTGTTGTCTAGGAAATGTCATCTCATCCGCCTGTCTCACCTATTGTGCTCTGAATCCAAGCATATCACGCACCTGACAAGTATCCATGTGGAGAGACAACGAACAAGTTGTTTGTCTTCAGCATTCTGGAACTCTTCTTCGGCATCATTACACTAGCAACCCCTCTCCATAACTTGAACGGAAACCCGTCTGACCGTTGCTCACTCAATGCTTAGCCCGGTCCCCTACCGCTTGTCGTCTACCTAGGTACGCAAACCTCAGTGTTTGCGATACCCGTCCTCAATACCCTCCCGTCCCTGAACGTTTGCACCATCGTCTGAGGCAAATATCTGACGCCAAAGAGACCCAACTACTCGTTGTCGTCAGCAGAACCAGACTATGCCTTGCCCCTAGAATGCCGTGTCCGTTTTGACCGTTCGACTTTCAATATATCATAGTTCCCGCCTGAAACACTTCTGGTCCGTCCTTGCTCAGTATACACAATGAAAATGCTATAAAAGTTCATCCTCTGCTTTGACGTCTACACCGTATCATCTGCATTCTCTTCTCTCGTTCTGTACTACCATCTGCCGATCATCGCTCTCTTCTTTTCTACGTCAACCCTACACCAACGACTACTCAACATGCACACTGCCACCCTCCTCCTCCCAATCCTTGCCGTTCTGGCACAGGCTGTTCCCCAGGCTGCTGGTCAACCCATTGAGGCGTCCATGGCTAGCGTAAACAGCACCATGACTGCATCATCCACCTTCAGCCCCTCTATGGCTGCTTCGATGATCAGCTCTTCGGCCACATCTTCTGGCCTTGGAATGAGCTCCAGCTCAGCCGTGTCGGTCTCTTCTGGCAAGCCGACCACCCAGAAGCCTTTCAACACCCACATGCCTTCATCCGTTGCCCAAAAGGTATCTTCCAAGAAGGCCTCTGTTTCTTCCAAGAAGAGTTCTGTCTCGGCCAAGGTCTCTTCGAAGAAGGCCTCTGTTTCCTCCAAGGTCTCAGCAAAGGCCTCTTCCACCAAGACTTCAGTCTCGTCCAAGGCTTCGGTCTCATCCAAGGCCTCGATCTCATCCAAGGGTCCCCAGAAGGCCTCCGTTTCATCCAAGGTCTCCTCAAAGAAGGCATCCGTCTCGTCCAAGGTTTCCTCCAAGAAGGCCTCGGTCTCCTCAAAGGTCTCCTCCAAAAAGGCCTCTGCTTCCACCAAGGCACCCGCCTCAACACTCAAGACCACCACCAAGCCCAAGTCTAGCTCCAAGAAGCCTGCTCCTCAACCCCAGTCCGCAAAAAAGGCTAGCAGTTCCAAGAAGGCTGTGTCGACTGGAAAGCCTGCTGGAAAGCCCGAGGCCAAGAAGAATGCTGCATCCACTCACCGCGCTTAGAAGGGTTGTTGGTTACGGGGATGTCGTGTTAGATGTGCATACATGAAACGGATATAATGAGGGATGGGGAAATTTGGTAGTCAGGCGTTCGAATGTGTTGCAATAGATTCAATGTAATCATCTTGTTTTGTAAAAACCTTGGATTGCTGTTTGTTGTTCTTTGGCTTTCCGTCGATGGGGAGTTGTAGTATGTTTTCCTTTCTCTTGTTGGACATCGAATATCTCATGCTGTTCAGCATCTCAACTACCGATGCGACATCTGTCTTTGGTGTTTTTCTTGGGCAAAGCCGCTGATTCATAGTACTCTGCCTTGCTTTGTGCCGTCCTCTTCTTCTCTCCTTGCTTGCTTCGTCCTGGGTAGCTCATACCCTTGGCTGCGTATCTAGTGCTTTTTCTTCGCCTCTCCATGCTCGAAGCGAGCCTCTTGTCTTATGCTGGCCTTTTTTCCATGCGCAAACTGTGGTCTTTCTTGTGTATGTCTCTGTGGCCTTGCTTTCCCGTCTCTTTTTTCCCTTGTCCTTGGCTCTTTTCTCTTTCGGGATTTGGGGTCAAAGGTGTGCTTGCTTGCTTGCTTGCTTGTTCGCTTTGCTCGCGTGGGACTGGGGGTTGAACGAGTGAGACGTGGTGGGTTAGAACGGCAGCGATAGGGATGGTAGAGGGCGCAGCGTGGTATTTTGGCAATGAGGTTGTATGTACAAATGGCGAAGGTTCTCGACTCTCTTTCCCCTCTTGTTTGTCTGGAGATATGCTCGAGATTGCTGGGTGCGGTTAGCGGAAAGAACAATCGACGACTCCATCGTTGTAAAGAGGATAGAAAGCAAATGTCAATAGTAGTTTGATGCAAGTTGCAATTCACGAATACAGTGGTTCGCTCTGCAAGTACAGCCATTCATTCGTTGTGTCCGAAGAAACAGCATTGGTGCCGGCAATGCGGCAGTTGGCCGCTTTACGCCGAGTGGTGATTGTTAGTCACCCAGCTGCAGGAAAGCGGATCGAGTTCATCCGATCAAGCAAGCCAGCCTTGCATTGTGGAAGCGATGGCAAGATTTGGGGTCGCATCGAAGCACTGCTGGTCAGTAACCAGGTTTTGGGAGGTCAAGATCAAAGTCTGGGTGAGTCTGTTTTGTTGCTCGGGGCCGTCCATATCTGCTGTTGTGTGATCAGTTGTTTGCAACAGGGCATGTTGGCATCCCCTGCTCAACAGCTGTACAGCACGAAGCGCTTCTGAGTGGTCCCATCGGTAAGTCGGTGTGTTCCTCTTTGTGTAAAGTCAACAGGTCCTGTCCAGTTCGTACAACTTTTGATAGCCAACCCCATCATGGGAAATGTTGTACTATTCTTTGCTGATCCGCTTTGCAAGACCTGATATTATGTGTCTACAGAGTCCGACACCCTTGTGCTTGCTAGATATGTTGAGAATGTAAACATAGTGCCGTTCAAGTCTGATGGGAATTTGTCTGTGCTGCGTGCTGTTCGAAGAATCGACAGCAGTTCCCAACATGCTCTGATGACAGGCCGAGCCATCACTTCACTGTACAGCGTCACGAATCATGATCGATAATCCAAAACATGGCAATCCCAAAAGGCGTTTTGAAGTGCCGCAGTATTTTTCCATTCGCACCAAAACGGGGTTAACATGCAGGATTAGGATTGCCATCGGGCGATGGATCCGAATCCTCTGGCGTGCGGATACCACGTCGGTGAGGTAGCCCGCATCCGCAAGCGAGGCATACCTGCAACTCCTCGGGCGATGGGTGCGGTATACGAATGCCACATCGGCAACGCTGCCCGACTCCGAAAGCAGGTCATACTTGCGACACGGAGTCCACTCCGAATGCCGGCTCCGGACGTGCCGTACGAATGGGTCACACTCGATGTGCCCTGTGAGTGTACACGAGAGTGCAGGGCTCTAGGCACGTCCACGGACCATGGCTAGGCCTCAAGGTTCCTTCTGGTTGTGCTGAGACTTTGAAGATTCAAGTATACTTGTACAATCTTCCGACCCAATCGATTGGCTTGAAAGACGTGTGTCCATGTTCAGCGAGTGAGCGGGTCTGAACACCTGACAAGAGCGGCGCTAATAAAGGCCAGACAAAGTCACTCAGACGGCATGTCAGGACGTTCGATTGTCATCAAGCACGAAGGGAAGCATGTGCGGGCTGTAATTGGTCTTGCAGACATCAGATTTCCGAAAGATCTTGCGTTTGGCCTTTAGGATCGGAAGGTGGCCAGTTTCGAGCGACTCTTCTCTCCTTGCACCAATCCCCGAACGGTTTCCAGATGGCTTCCTTCTCAGCAGGCTTCAAACTGGCAGCAAGACCACTCGTACTAGTCGTGACAAACACCCTTGCACCCTGATAACCATCCTCTCCAACAGCAGCAATACGGCCCATGTTTTCTCCTTCATCCTGCCAGCCCCAATGGAACTCGGCTTTGCTGGGGTTCTTCCCGTGACGATGGCGGAAGATGGCCTCCCAAATACCCTTGCCGACGATACAAACACATTCGGGGCGCCAATTACGGCACTTGTCCTCCAGGACCGGAGCGCCATCAGTCATCTCAGCCTTGCTGAGTTCGGCAGCGTCTTTGGTGGGTCGCTCTACGATATTAGTATTGCCAAGGAGGTAACGAGCGGGTAGTTCGACGTCTTGCTCCGGGCGTAGTCGTTCGTCAGTGCAGCCGCTCGAGTGAAGGAGCTTCCAGAATTGGTTGGAAGGATGTGCGTAAGCGTGTCCTTGAGCAGCAGTGCGTATGCCAGGGTTGGTCCCAACGAACACGGCAATCAGGTTCGGAGCGAGAATGTCGGTGAGGGGACTAAGGTGTTGATACTTGGATGGAGGCGCATACTTGCTTGGTGCCTTGCGCTTCTTGGATGATGTCGCTGTAGGTGAAGGCTTTGGTTTCTCGGTGGATTGATCATGGTGGTTGTTCTTGGCTCGTTGCGAGTTTATCGCCACTGGTGCTGGGCGTGCTCGTGGCCTCAAGACGCGCGTTGGGGCAACAGCGGTTGCAGAGGCATCCGGCCCTTCGTGAGCATACTGCTGCAGCATCTCTCTGAAATCGACTGCCGACATATAGTCACGGCAACAGATATGTTGATGGGAAAGAAGGGACTCCTATCAAAGTCGAGGAATATGATTTCACGTGACTGTGAGGTCATGGTTGCTCAAACCGAAGGAACGTCAGCCAACTGGAGGGGTAGTTAGGCGCACACTCCGAGTCCGTACAAAACGCTGCACGATGCCACGTTCGATTGTCTCCGCTGCATGTATTCGGGAACAACCTGGGAAGGATGTGTTCGTACGAGCTAACGGTGATTTACGAGACTCCTGTTCGTCAAGCAGACAGTCATGACAGCGCGCAGCCACACAACTCTAGATGGAATCGCAGGAGCTCTCTACTGACCCATCAACAGAAAGACTTTGAGACTCTGGATAGATCGAGCATTATCGAATTTCCCAAATCTCGATGTGTGTCGCGTCGAAGCATCTAGACTCGCTGCAGTGCATTTGCGAAGCTTCTTTCAATCTAGGTGCAACCTTTAGCTCTAAATGAGGAACATTCCAGGTGTCAGCACACCTGCGCTTCGACTATTTCTTTGACGCCTGCTTGCTTGGCTGTTCATTCTCAGTTCTCACCAAAGTATAGTGTATCTCTTCTAATGCTTCGTCAAGCCGATTCTTCGTGAAGTAGAGATGGAGGATGTTGGCCGGATGATTCGACGCAGGTCAACAATTCCAACCGATCGCTCTTCGAACATTGAACGAGGTGCATAAATGAGACATTTGCGAAGGCAAGACGAGCGGAGCTTCTCGTCTTTGGTCCGCAGCCTGGGAAATAACCAGACTGCTATAATCGACGGGGAGCAGGTAGGACATCCGACGAGACACGGAGTTCCTCCCGGTGAGCTTTTAGCCCTCAACCCTTCTGCCTGTTCAGCCCGAGTCCGCACGATGCGATTCGAACCGACTCTCTTCTCAAGCCTGCCATGTATTCTGATTGTCCACCCCCCTGTGCAGAAGCGTTGTGACCCGTCGTCAGACTTGAAGTCGCGTTGTCTTCAAAATTCATGTTTTCTCAATTGGCCCTAACTGTCCGCACGCCACGCTGCGCCTGCCTTTTATTGACCTTTCGCTCTTCTTCCTCCGTTCTTCTCCACCTCTCAGTCGTTGTGTCAAAGTACAGGTTGTTGTACACACACAGTCAAGTTTCAACCCTCCTCCCTTGTACCACCTCCCGCGGCGGGGTCAAGTCCGTCTTTATCGTCCCAAAAGGATCCAATTGGCAACGCTCAACTCCCGAGGCATCTTCTCAGACCCGAATTGTCGCGTCACTGACGCTTCGGAAGCCAAGCTCTGACACATTCACCGAGATATACGTGTTGCGGGGCCAACTCCGTGGGAAAAAGCCGGGTCCTAAAGCAAGCGTTCGGTTTCTCTGAATAGTCCATGTTATACCACCACCGCCCAATGCCTCAGGACAGGGACAAACAACGTGGTAAAGCCATCGTTGCCGATGGGGGAACACCTGGTCATTCGGGTGGTCAGCACACGGCACCCAGGAAACTGACTGCCGTCGCCTGTGCCGACTGTCGCAAACGGAAGCGCAAGGTGATTATCCATCCGATCCTCGCCCAACGATTTTTCGTCGTCTTGCGAGACTTGCTGATAGGTGTCCAACTTCAGTGCAACGGTGAGCGGCCATCATGTTCAGCTTGCCAGACCAGAGGATTGTCATGCGCGTACGATGTCGTCGAGGGTGCAACACGAACCGAAGATCTGAAACAAAAGGTCTCGTCGTTGTCGTTGAGAGTGCGGAATCTCGAGTTGTTTGTCAACAAATTGCGGTATAGCACCGACAACGAAGCCAGCGTAATCCTCGCCCAGCTTAGGCTCGGGGACACGGTCGATGGAATCCTTGGCGTCGACCTAGCCGACGGCTTCTCGGACATGGGCGACGTGGACCAGGCCATGGAGCAGTATGTTTCAAGCGTATCATGTCGTTGTGGTTGTTGCAACTTTTGGCTGACCCTCGACCAGAGCGTTGCCGACACCTGAAAGCGTGTCGACATTTGGCATTGGACTTGCTCACAACCCAGTGGGTCCATCTCTGCTCACCAGCATTCCTCTATACGACTCGACGCCAACGGAGCGAAGCGTTAGGGTTGCAACCGGTAGTCCTGGCTTGGGCGATGGGGTCAAACGAGAAGCGAGTACACCACGACAGGATTACTCGGCTTCTCCATGGGCTCCCTCGTTGTTTGTCGAGGTCGACTCGCAACACCTTTTGTTCGAAGACGACCCCTACTCGAACCTGCACAGTCCCAAGCAAGAGTCGTCGCCGATCCTCGGTGGCAATGCTCCAGACTCGACCTACCTCACGGGCAACCACAAGAACTTGTGGATCGACCCGACACTGTCCTCGTCCACACCAGACTCGAGCTCAGGTCCAGGCTCGACAGCGCTAGACAGGCACGCAAAGATCCTCGACGGGTACAGAGCTAGACGCGAGTTGCTCAACGACGTCCGTCCTGGCGGCGACAGCGTCATAATCTCGTCCAATCTATTCAGCCCCGTCGGAACCGCGCCCCTGTCGCTACCTCTCAGTCCCCAGTTGCTCGGTGTGGACCTGACCGCACCCGCGTGGGCAGTCACGTCCATGTATCTCAATGAAGATCTCGACATGATGTCTCCCGTCTACGTCGACTTCATCAACGAAGCCAAAAGACTCATCACTTCGGGTGTCGCTCCAGATCGCTTGTTCGGGCCCCTTCCAGATGTTGAAGCCCTCGTGAGCGAGGCTGCTTATCAGAGATCTTCGCTCCTCTCCCAATGGACCGCCAGACTCGCCAATAGCTTCGGCATTCCGACGCTGCCATGTCGCATGGCCGTCATGTGGCTCCAGTGGCTACTCATGCGTTGGATGATCCACCCGATTCCAGCAACCTATCTCGCCATTCCAGACTGGTACAGACCGACGCCCTATCAGATGTTCGTCCCACATCCTATCTATGTCGACTTCCACATCTGGCCGAGATTACGAGATACAGTCATCCAGCGTGTCGATCTGCAATGTCAACCGTCGTATTGGTACTCGGAGGCTGCCACGACTATCGACTGCAATTGGCTCGGGAGCGATCAAGACGCCATCTGCTACGACACAAATGCTAGGTTGACCCTCTCAGCATCCTTTGTCCAGCACTTGATGGATCTCGGCAATTGGAGTGTTGGTCCTGTCATTCGGAAGCATATCCCAGATGCATGTACTGTTCTCCAGATCAAGTACGGTCCCGTATAAAAGAGGAGAGAGGAAGCAAGAAGATATCAGCATATACAAGGACATACATACCGCAACGCTATCGCTGCCCTGCCAGGAAGACACGTCCTGCGCATCACTACCGAAGGACTGTCGACGACACCATCCTTATCCTAACGTATTTTGCTCCTTTGGATCCTCGACATCAGCAGCCGCATCTTCTACACATTCGACGCTGCGAAGCTGTATATCGTCAACGTTGTTAAACATCGACGTGAAGGTGGGAAAAAAGTTGCACACCTGGCTGCTTTCTGGAACGACGACGACAACAAAACTCCGGGCCGACCACGACCGGGCCGTGAGCCCGTCTCTGAAGACCCTGTCGACCTGCCTGCAGAACATCAGTCATCAACTCATCAAAGATTTCTACAACATGAATTGAAACCTTACCCTATTCGCCATCGTTGACCCGATCGAGTAGGAGATAGCTGGTTGCTAGACGTGGGATAGGGTTAGGAGGAAAGATGACGGATCAGAACAAGAAGCCACGGAAGAGCATGACTGATCACAAGAGCCATGGATACCACAAAAGAATTGCTGCAAGCTCTCAAAAGATCAAGGGCCTGACACTGGACTCTTGTGAGATACAATTCGGAAGAGATTGTGTTGCTGTTGTGATTACACACCTCTAAAGAGTAGTTGTGGCTGGCAACGGCCGACCCTGGCTCTTCGATCAAGGTCGCCGCAGGACACGATACTGTGCCAGTCCGTCATACGACTGTATACAGGTCCTGATGCCTGAAATCGCACATTAAGGTGTGTCCTTGGTAGCCGCAGCCTTGTCCCTAAGAGACCTCGAGACCCCTTCAAGAGGGCATCGACGCAAAGTTCGCTTAGTCCGCGTGTGGAATAAAAAGCTTCAACCATACCGGCGCCCTCTCGATGAAGTAGTCGACAACCAAGTCAAGTAATGAGCGCAAAGCCCATAGACGGCTTTCTCTTGTTCTGATAGAAACGCCTTCGAGTCGAGCGTGCGCAGGTGATTCTAGCTTGTCGAGAGTAGAGTCTCCTTTTTAGTTTTGTCGTGGCTGGCCCTTGTAGCCGCTTTGGCGGAAGCTAGACATGACCAAAAGTAGATACCGTCCAACCTCCCTTTTGCTTCACACACTGATCCTCTTGCATTGCCATGAACATAAGCGTCTAGAGGAAAGCGACTACTAGGATAAACGATATAAAGTTATAAAGAATGTGCAACCATTATGTCGCTGCGACAGCCCAAAGATAGTGAAGTAGCCATACGATCACGCATGGCCCTCTTGCTCCTACCTAGTCCATGTCTCGACACTCTATCTGCAGTCTCTAATCACCACCGTGAAAAACTGCCATAGTCTTGTATTACCAGTGTTGTAATACTATACCAAGAGTAGCTTCTAGCCTCTCTACCGGCACGGGGCAGCACAAAAATTCTCGGCTGGCTGAGATCAAAACCGCTCTCTTCTTCCGCTCTTTCACCACTCCGTGATTTTTCTTCTAAAGTCCTGGACTCGACACGTTTGCACGGCGCGTGAGATTCTATCGGTATCTATCGACCCACTGACTTGACTGCAACATCACTTCTGCAAGCGCACACTGTCGGGAGTGCGTTTTATTCCCCAACTCCAAGCCCCGGCGTTGCACAAGTATATTTTCTATTTTCCCGCACCAATCTCATCCACCAACGAGATCTAACCAATCTCGGGAACATTCTCAAGGCGCTTTGGCGGAGTGGTTAACGCGATGCCCTGCTAAGGCATTTCCTTCGGGAGCGTGTGTTCGAATCACACAGGCGTCGATACTTTTTGCCGTTTTTGCGCTTTCTCAGGACCGAAAATCATTTTTTGAATAGACGGAAATGTAAAGGAAGAGACGGCGCATCTTTTGAGGTATTTTTTATGAGATCTAGATGAGGGGTGAGGTGGTGTGGGGGTTTGAAGTAATGGGGGGTGAGTGGGTGGGGGTGAAACTCGGTATGCATTTTGAGATTCATGTTTGGGCAGTGGAGGAGGTATGAAACCAAGAGTGTTAAGTATGTTATAGAGGGCTTTGAAATGCTACATATACTTCTTTATGGAAAGTTTTCTCGAAAACGCAAAAAAAAAGGCAGACGCCATATATATCTACCATCTTTGCCGCTGCCATGATCTCCCACCCACGATCCATCTGTCTTACACCCTACTCCCGTTTATCAGGACTTCGATGCTCTCGCCTTGTGAACAGGCAAGTGAGCACACATCTCCACTTTCCTTTATACTCTCTTCGAGTATCCATCAAAAACACCCAAACCTAGCAAAAGGTCTGCAACGCGCATTCCGAGACCTAGTTCCCGAACCTGTATATAGACTCAACACTTCTTTTTCATTCCAGCCAAGCTCCGACTGATTCTTTGCTTACTCGCACGCAAACCATCAGTTATCCTTTGATCCAACACAATAAACAATCCAGTTATAGCAGAGACACACAGAGTTATGCGGAAAGAAACATAGCAAAAAGGCATGCGAGAAGAATATCACCTAGACTCCCACGCAAAAGCGGGGATTCGCAGACTTCATAACCAACAGAAGAAAGTAACACAAGGTTTGTAGAACCTGACCTGCCTGTATAGAGACCATCTACAAAACAAAAAAAACTGGGCAGCAAAGGCATGCAATGAGCTTGCTGCCACCAAAGACATGTATCAAAAGCATTGGGATACTGCTACTGGTAGTCATGATCACCTGTTGGAACTGGCGATGCTACTTGACGCACAAGGAGCATGTTGTGCTGGAGGTGCCCTAAACTCCTTTCCCTTTCCAGTCCCTTGTAGTAAACTCTTTTCTGCTTGCATCATTGGTCGTGAACCCTCTTACGAGATTCAAATTCACACAAAGCTCCCTCATCAACACACTTGAATTGGAGACGGACTCGTTAGCTAACGACCGTAACAAGATTGTTCTTTGCTTGGTTGTGAGACGTAGTCACCGACGGACTCATTCAATATGGAGGCATATCAATAATCACATACCGTCATGCACAGTAGCGATGCATGAAGGAACGTCCAATAGGAATTCAATTTCAGCTTTCTAAGCTACCACCACACATGATGTGTATTCTTCATGTCCTCGACACGTTCAGTTCACCTTCAGGTTTACTGCTGCCCCTGCCGGGAACGAATCTTGAAGGGGTGACCCTCAGTGTTGAAGACCCAAGTCTGCTCCTCTCCTCTCTTCCCAACATGCACTTTGGATTCCTCAGCCTGGATCAACCAAGCGTACTTGAAAGTCTCAGCAAACACGAAGCTCTCCTGAAAGTTGAGGAAGTCCCCTCCGTCTGTTGCATTGACATTTTCGATTGCCGAGAAGCCGGATCCGGTACGGCAGGTGGCGTTGATGGCTTTGAACGCTTTCCATGACCAGTCTTGGTACCTTTTGTCACCCGTGGCGCGGTAGGCGTAGTAAAGTGATTCAAGGACTTCGGGTCGCAGGTCGTAGTTGGCGTTTGTGATGTTGAAGCCATTGTCCCTGATAAATTTGTCCTCCTCGACATCATCTTCCTCGAACAAATTCACATCCTCCCACGACCAGGCCTCTGGACCTATGCCTGTGACAGTAGCAGTATAGGTCTCAGCACAGCTGTCTGTGAGGTTCTGACCCAAGTCGATCAAGGTCTGGTTTCCCAATACCAGTCCACCAAGGATCCAGTTGCCTCCAGCGAAGCAAGCGAGGTGGCTGGACCCAAGAACCGCATCTTGCTCAACCCAGTTAGAAAGGAAGGTCAGATCGGGACGAGAGTAAGGATGTGAGAATATCTCGCTATAGGCTGAGGATTCGACGGCTTCAAGCCATTCGTCCTTGTAGTTGGAGAATTGTACAGGATCGTAAACGAACATCTTGATCAGGTATTCGTAGTATGAGTCGTGACCTCCACCCCAACCGCCTGTTGCATCGAGAAAGGCACCTGTACGAAGGTCGATATTTGTGCCGCGAAGACCAGGAAGTGGTTGTATCGTGGCGTTCTTGTATGTAGGGTGCAGAAGATACTCCTCGGCGTGTTGAGTCAGATTTGCAAAGTCGAGCACATGAACCATGTCTGATAGGCGAGTCCATTCGAGAACCAAAGTACCAGCAACAGCAAGTCCGGTCGATTCAGAGAGGTCGAAATTTTCTTGCTTGAAGTTGAGGTTGTTGGCGGGAATGCCTGTCGGCGTGTCGAACGCGAACTTCATCTTGTTGGCCAGACTGACAGCCTGTACCTTCAGGGCAGTAATTTCATCTGGCGATCCGGTCAAATGCTGGTAAGGACCTGTCAACAGGTCAACGCCCGAAAGCATACCACCGAGATAGCGAATCGTCGTCTCGAACAAGCTGACTGGTGTATTGCTTTTGCTGACGTTGAAGTTTATGCTGGGAATGTATTCCAAGATTGTTGTGACCACGTCTTGTGACTCCATCAGGATAGCGGTACTCAGAGCATCGACAGCGGTAGCACCCCAGCCATTCCTGGAGTTGGAGAACGAATTGTTGACTGGATGCAGTTCATCGTTGGGGAATGCGAATGTATGGTAGCCATACCAAGCAAACTCGAAAGCTTCTTTCACTGCTTGGGCTCTCTTTTGTGAGACGGCATGAGGGTCGCTTCGTACGTTGGGGAGGAAGTGTGAGTTTACTGAAGAAGTACAGAGCACGAGAGCGCCGACAAGAATCTTCTGTGGACGCATGTCAAACTGAGGTAGAAATATGGGCAGTGAATCGTTCAATTGTGACGAAGAAGGCCAGAGCAAGAATGATGATGGCGATGGCCGAATTTGATGAATACGTCGGGCTGTGGTTGATGTCTTGGATCAACGATGCGAGGGAAACGCTTGATCATAAGAGCTTCATCAACCCGGTTCTGGAAGGGCAGGAGCTGCTGCAGATGACCGCTCCAAAGATCATCCGTGCGGTGTGTCAAACAAGACGCACCTGCTCTTGTTACTCGTCCCGAGCCAATTATAAGCTTATACGGATTCTCGATGGATCATGTGCATCTTGATGACCCGCGTACAATGTCTGGTATGCAGCATCAGGCAGTTTTGCAATTATCGGTTTGCTGCAAGTCGGGCAAAACATGATCGGCTCTTGCGACTTGTATTGGAATGTTGGATCTCTGGGCCGGCAGCCAGAAAACGTATGCTCCGAAGCACACAAAACGACGTCTTCGCATCCCAATGGCTGTCCAAGTCTATCGATCTGGTCAAGGACAACGTACGAGATGTAACCCAAGCACACTGATAAGTGTATACTTGACAATGTCGTCGGACATCCGACCGTTCGATGACCAACTCAGGAACCGTGTGACGGATGGCCATTACAGTCTCAATCTTGTTCCTGAGATCTGCACATGCATGTGATGATGGAGCGATATCACACAGCGGCACACCCCTCTTCATGATCATCTAGGCATCTGCGTTTGGCTTCGGGGTGCGTTGCACGCGATGCGATGGTCCCATTCGAACCGCGGCGTATGATCGTTGGCGTAGATAGGTTCTATATCAACGAGCAGACCTTCGCCCATCAGTCATGAGCCACTGAAAGTCTTCGTCTTCTGATGATACCTTGCATGATCTAAATCGCTGTGTATGGCTCTGCGGCTGATGACCTCTGGTATTCAGGGCTTTGCAGACTACAGGGATGCCGAAATCCCGGATTGAAAGTAGTTGTTGCTCACACGTTCACCGCATGTGCACTCTGCGTGTACGTAACGAGTCAAATCATCTTCACAGGCAAAGCGGTGTTGGACAGCATGGGAGAATGTTGGAGGAGACGACGCGGGGTATCAATGAAGGCCCTCGGCTCCTGTACTGTACATCCCATGATCAGAGGGCAGAGTGACACAGCAGCGACAAGCACAACAACTGTATGAATCAATGCATTGGAGCAATATCCATCTCTGCGTTTTCCTAGCATGAACGATATGTAATTACCAATCAGGGTGAACATCCACAAAAACACTGCCCCACACTTCGTCTTGTGATTCGCACCTTTCTGTCCAACATGCATTGTGTCCCTTGGAAAATTCACATGAACTCGACCTTGTCGAGCAGGCTCTGGCTGGCAACGAAACTGAAGCCGCCGAACGGATTGGATCCAAACTCATGTTCCTTTGTACTCGAGGCAATTTCCATACCTGTCATGGTAGAATCTTGCATGATGGTGGATTTTCTTTCATCCGCTGGAGACATTGGTAGGTCTGTGAACTCCTTGGAAAAGTTCTCAGCCAGCTCAGGGTCGGTGATGAGAGGGCGGATAGGAGGCTCCAATTCACGCTTTGCAAGCTTCTTCCAGTCAATCTTGCGGAAGAAGCGGTGCTTCTTGATAATGTCCAAATCCTTGGGCATGTTGGCTCCAAGACGCTTGTTGGTCTCTTTACGCAAGAGACGAGTGAGCAGATCCTTCGAGTCGGGACCAAGGAAATAGGGCAGTTGCAACTTCTGCTTAAGAATATTCTGCTGAATCTTTGCATTGTTGTTGCCGCCGAAAGGAGGCGAACCTGTAAGTAAATCAAACCCAATGGCGCCGAGCGACCACCAGTCAACAGCAAAGCCGTAGGCAGTGCCTTGGACGACTTCGGGTGCCATGTATTCGACAGTGCCCAGGAACGAGTTGCACGAGTCTTCCTCGAGAGCAACCTTGGACAAGCCAAAGTCGGTAAGAAGCAAATGGCCATCCGAGTCGAGTAGGCAATTCTCTGGCTTCAGGTCACGATAGACAACACGGACATTGCGGTGCAAATGCTCAAGAGCAAGAACCATTTCAGCCATGTAGAAGGAGGCAACTTCTTCGGTGAACATGCGCTCCATGGCCAAGTGGGTGAAAAGTTCACCACCTTGGGCATACTCCAGAATCAAGTAGAGTCTCTCGTGGTCTTGGAAAGCGTAGAAGAGCTTGACGACAAAGGGATGGCGGTTGACACTCTCAAGAATGCTTCGCTCGGTACGAGTCTGCTCGATGAGACGCTTGTGCACAGTCAATGAAGCCTTGCGGAACTGCTTCTGAGCAAACAGGCGACCAGTGGCACGCTGCTTGACCAGATGAACTGTGCCGAAGGCGCCCTTGCCCAAGCACTTGAGAGGCTCAAAATCGTCGGACGCCATCTTGCGCAGGACGGATTCGGTGCGGAGGCCACCTTCGACAGGAAAGGCATTCTTGGGCGTAGAACAAGCGTCTGCGCTAGCAAAGTCGTGTTCGAGGTCGATCTGATAGGTTTCCAAGTCCTTTGCGTCGACGTCGCTAGCGGCCGACGACATGGTCGGGGTGCTGCCGAAATTGGAGGTGGTGCTGTTCTCGCGCGTCATGGAAGGAGCAGAAGGGGGACGACTGAGGTTCAGGGCGTCAAGTTGCATCTTGAGAGCGCTGATGCCTGAGCCACTCGAGGCACTAAGTCTGGGGCTGTTGGCTGCTCCGTTCATACCACGCATGCGTGGAGTCATGAGGGGCGAAGGGCACGCCGAGACATCCGACTCTTCTCCGCCAGAAGTAATGGGTGTCTCGAAACCTCGAACGACATTCTGGGCGGGAGCAGCAGGGGCCATGCCGCCCTTCTTTTTCTTCTTTCTCTTGTTCTTCATCAAGTCGCTCTTGAGGATGGCCGACAAGGGCTCGGCGGCGGTGCCTGGCGGGCTCATGGTGAATGTACGTCTGGGGGAAATGTCTTCGGCCGTGTCGGCCATGTCGGTACGGTCAAGGTCCATGGCTGGCATGTTGCGGTTGGTAATGGTTGTCGCGGCTTGCGCAAACGTGTGTGATATATGATGCTGTCTTGTGGAACAAAGACGGTTGTGTATACGCTCTGGCGAAGGGTCGGGCGTGGTTGGGATGTGCCTGTTTCAAAGGGTCTCAGGAGGTCGAGGGTTGAGTGAGAGCGAGTATGCGCATGTGATTCACGCTTCTCAGCCCTTGTCTAAGAAGACGTCCGCCTTTAGTCAAGGCGGACCCGGCACCACAGGCCACAGCAGAGACGCGAAACTCGAGTCGGTGCGCGACAGACCGGCGACAGTGTCGGGCACGGCAGCGGAAGAGATGCTGGAGAGGCAGCAGAAACGGACGGGAACGGTCTGACTGTCGAAGCCCATAGATGTCGAGAAGTCAATAGTGAAAAAGAGTTGGCGGTCTAAGCAATATCGCTGGAAGATGGTCCAGCGACTCCCAAGTGTTCGTCTTGTTGTTGAGATTGGGAGGAGTGAAAAGCAGAGACAGGCCGCTGCATCGCACTTTCCTCGATCTTCAACTCCACACTTCCAACTTTCTGATGCGGCTTGAGCCTTCCGCTTCCGGATTGCCATGACATGTCCGACGGCTGGTCAGCAACTGCCATGAACATGCACGCACAAGACACAAGACACAAGACACTGACTCCCAAGCCATGTTCTGCTTGCTTTGATGTTGCTTCGGTGCGCATAACAACTTCTCCACCTCTTCGATCAGGCCTCTAGACAATGCCTTTGAAAAACTAGGTGGCTGGTTCCTGCTCGGGTCAAGACTTCTGGCCAGTCAGACTCAAACAAACCAATCCCCAGCTTTCCTTTTTCACATGTCAATCATGTCAACGTCTTCGGCTCGCGACCTCTTGTCACGGCGGCATCAGCAGGCCTATCTAATGTGCCTTCCCCTCACGTCTTCGATATTCTCGCTTCTCGGGCTCATCTCCATTCCCTTGGAGAACTGCACTATCCGTACAGTGCACCTGCTGGAAGACTTGTTGATACAGACCCTTCAACTCTGGCTCAAGCTCTACAAGTCTTGCTGAATCAAATAGGAAGAAGTAGACACCGACCATGGCACCGTGAATCGGACTCAGAGCAGAGAAAGCATTCATGTGAAAAGAAAAGGTCCAAACAGGCCAGAGTCGGATGTTCCATTTCTTGATTCTGCGCAAATCCAGTATCAACGTGACGCTGCTACGTTGATCACAGCTAATCTCCAACCTTCGAGACCATCGAGTTTGCCGGCCTTCAGATACACAACAAATTCGAAAACTTGACGGCCAAGAGGCCATGAACAAATAGCGGGTTGAAATGGTTCTGACGGTGTAAGCGCCCATCCTGGAGTGGCTGCAGCATTACGATTTACGCGCCCATAATTGCCCCGCCTTATTATACACATGCACTGATGATCCTCAGCGGACATTTTTGGTTGCCTCTATCATTGGTGAGAATGGCTGGGCAAGTCCTGGAATAGGCATATTAACAACATATACTGGCTGGTTGAAGAGGTGGGCGTGAGGCTGGATGCTCACGTTGTACAGCATGAGGGAAGGGTGCATGAGTGCACAAACAAGTCGTTTGTCAGGGTTGTTGCTGAGTCCTGGATGTCCACAATCTCCTGCACTCTGTAAGTATCCAGATGGTTAGACCATCAAACGATAGTTTGAGTCGCGAGCAGTTCGAAACACTGATATCAAACAGACATGAAAGCAGATCAAGACTGGTTGCTGCTAAGAAAAGACCAGTCACCCACATCGCAACCATCACCTGCATACCTGCATCTTGTCCCGCATCGTCCAGCCATGCATACCCGCATATTCTTGAGTCGCGTGCAGTTTGCTATTCGCAGAAACGCCTCATCCATCCATCGGAGCATTGTTTGGATGGATTGACCCAATCATATCTCTGCCGAATATGCAGAAACTACGGGTAAGGTCTGTTTGTCCGTACGATATGCACGTCTTTTCCGCCTTCCAGCCATGCCTTGAAATCTGGGCGATCGATGTCGTGTCTCAACATGCAAGCGCCTAAGAGATGGTCCTTGAATATAAGGGTCTACACGGGCGCTTCTGCACTCACGTCCTTTGTTTCGTGTCAATCTTAGTACCTCTTGGTGTAGTGGGAAAAAGGCAATTGTCCCTGCTCTGCATCCTTCTTTCTTGTGCTGTGCCTCTTTCACTGCCTCAACTTTGTTGGTACCTCAGTTGGTTGTTTGAATACCTTTGGAAGGTTTGTGGCCAGACCAGACACTGCACTGGCCCATCGGCATAACCAGGCGTACACCAGACCTTATCTCAAAACATCTGAATCGGCCTTGATACCTACTTCCATCTCGGACTGGCTCCAGATGATTCACAAACATGAGAATCCCAGCACTCGCCACTACATTGGCACTACTGCTACCAGTGTCTGTTGTTGCAGCACCAACACTTGAACAACGCTGGTCCTCTGCCTCCTTCTGGGCCTCACACTCTGGACACAAGCCATCAACCCGCCGTGGCTGCGACTATGCCCTCTGCGATCTCTCAAAAGCAAGATTACCTCAGGGTGCGTTACCACGCGTATTCGTTCTCTCAAATTCATAAATCTGACACATCACAGCTCCGACACCTCTCCCACCACCATCGTACAACTTGACCCTGAGTCACGTCTCGATTGGGCGTGGCACTCAGAACTACACTTGCGATCTCTCCAACAGTACCGCGATCCCTGTGGCTGTAGGCGCAACAGCATCTCTCTACAATGTGTCCTGCATCGCCGCCAACCACCCGGCCCTGCTCTCCATGATCCCTGGTATCGCCATCAACCTTCCTCTACCTTCTTCGTCTTCTGCGATGTCACCGATCAACATGGATCTGTCTGGTCACCATTATTTCCTGGATGCGACCACGCCATTCTTCGACCTGGACACGCAGATGCATTCATACGGAATTGGAGCTTTCAAGAAGGCCAACGGTACTTCTGCGCCGGAAGGTGCGGTTGTCGGTGTAGATGGGGCAGGTATGGGAGCTGTGCCATGGCTAAAGTTGACGGAAAAGATGGGAATCGAAGGAAGGCAGAAGTTGAAAGAGGTGTTCAGAGTAAACACTGCTGGTGGACAGCCACCTGCTACGTGTCAAGGGCAGCCAGAGAGTGTTCTTGTCGAGTACGCGGCTGAGTATTGGGTTTATGTTTGAGTGCTCTCGTTCCTTCCTCTTTGTGGTGGTAGATTAATGCTTGGTCTGGGGGTTGAGGGATAGAAAGCAAGAGCGGGAATTCTTTATGCACAAAACTCATGATACGATATTCATCACAAGATACGGGTTCAGTGGATTTTAGTTGTGGTTGATATAAGAGGCTCTGTCGTAATCGGAGAGAAGTGCTCGATTGGCGATCAAAACGGTGTGCCGAAAGGCCGAGCGGGCCGCAAGAAGCGCTCATCATCAATGAAATTCGACGTCATTCTGGACCAACCCCCATCACTCAACCATGCACCCAACTTCAATGATGATGAGCATGAGAGAAAAGTAAAAAGGGCCTTCTTATCGACCCTAGGTAGGTACCCGTACCCATCGACGTAGGTGCTCCCTCTGCTCCTCCCCTTTGTCGCGTTCGTTTCTCTCCATCTTGTTTGAAAGGCAGCAACTGCCTTGGCTTGCCAATTCCCAGACCACCAGCAAAGGTCAAGGCCTGGAGTGAGCGACAATGCAATCATACCTTCAATACCGCAGGTTCCGCCGAACGTTAGAAACACAAATCGAGACGGACCGCAACCGCACACGTGCAGTCGACCGTGCAAACCAAGACCTCCCTCCCATCGATACGTCAAGAGCCACTGATGCAGAGAAAGACGTCGAGCGAGGCGAATCAACCGCATCCAGCGGTGAACACACCGCAGTCGACGAAGCCACACTCGGAGCCACCGCAGAGGACCCGAGCCAACGATACCGTCCAGAAGAAGAGGAAGAGAAATATGATATAGGCGCGGAACACGACCCCAGCGATCCCGCCGAAAGGAGGGATGAACTTCCGCCCAACAGCCACGATATGGAGGCCCGTCGTAGAGAGGGTGATGCAGATCTCTCGCGTGTGTCTACCACCAAGAGTGGACGTTCGGGTCTCACCAGATCTGGCACCGCGCTCGGTCGCATTCTGACTGGTGTCAAGGTGCGGAAGAGAGAAGAGCACGAAGGTGGGGAGGGCAGTGTTTTCATTGTTGACTTTCAAGGAGACAGAGATCCTTTGAACCCTCACAACTGGGGTTGGGGTGTCAGGCTCTGGATCACTTTTATGGTTGCGAGTATTGGCTTCGTGGTTGGTGTGGCTTCTTCGATCGATTCGGTCGCTATCCAACCAGCGAGTCAAGAGTTTGGCATTTCGGAGGTTGCGGAGAGTCTGGCTACCGGGTAAGTCGCTCTCATACACTCTTGAGAAGATACATGCTAATAAAGATAGTCTGTATTTGATAGGCTTCGGAGCAGGCGCCCTTTTCGCTGGCCCTTTTTCAGAAACGTTGGGCAGAAATCCCATTTACATTGTGACCATGGCTATCTACATGGCTTTCCTTGCCGGAGCTGGAGCATCACAGACATACCAACAGCAGTTTGCGACCCGCTTCTTTGCTGGCTTCTTTGGAAGTACTCCTCTTACTTGTGCAGGTGGCTCGCTTTCTGATATCTGGAACGCGAGCGAGAGAACATTGATGTTTCCCATCTTCGCAAATGCTGCCTTTTTAGGTCCCATCCTAGGGCCTGTGATGGGTGGGTATATCGTCCAGAGCTCGCTGATCTCTTGGCGATGGACCGAATGGATTACCATCATCATGTCTGGTCTTGTGTTGATTTCAGTCTTCTTCACGCTCCCAGAAACGTTTCCTCCCATCCTTCTAAAGTGGAAGGCTGCACATCTACGCGCCATCACCAACGACGAGCGTTACAGAGCAGAGGTCGAAGTCCGGATGGATCCTTTCCTCACTCGCCTCGGACGTGCTTGTTACCGACCCTTCCTCCTCACTGCGACTGAGCCCATCATCGTATTGATCGCTTTGTACCTCACCATCGTGTACGTTATACTGTTCACCTTCCTGGACGGTTACGACTTCATCTTTGGCGAGATTCACGGCGTGAGCATCGGTGTCCAAGGTTTGTGTTTCTTGGGCATCGCAGTCGGTCTCTTCCTCGCCTCACCTCTTGTCTTCCTCATTCGCCACCTTGCAGCAAAGGGCATGGTAAAAGCAAAAGCCAACGGCAAAGACAAGCTACCACCAGAATTCCGCCTTTGGTACGCCATGATCGGCGCCCCTACCATCCCCATCGCCATGTTCTGGATGGGCTGGACATCCTACCCAGACATCAGTATCTGGTCACCCCTCGGCGCCTCTGTCCTTTTCGGCTTCGGCATCCTTTGCATCTTCATCAGCAGTTATCAGTACATCATTGATGCGTATGAAATTTATGCTGCTTCGGCTTTGGCATCCATCACGCTGATCAGATATGTGGCTGCTGGGGGTATGACTGTGGTGGGAGTGCCCTTTTATCAAAATCTGGGTGTGCATTACACGTGTACGATTCTGGCGTGTATCAGTGCTGCGATGGTGCCTATACCTTATCTGTTTTACTTTTATGGGCACAAGATCAGGGCAAGGAGTAAGTATGCTCCTGCCGATTGAGCGTTAATGCTCTCACATACGCGAAGCCTGCACGGCAAGTTCTTTGTTTTCCTTGATAGGGTGTTTGATTAAATACACAACACTCTTTTGATCAAACATCTACGGTACGCATACATTGACTTCCGGTTTGAAAAAGGCGAGTGAGTACTGCTTTATGCACCATTGTCAAGCTCGCAGCAGCACGTCTGTGAACGTGCTTTACTGTTACAACACCTCCTGAGCAGCTGAGGTCGTGCAGACGCCAGCTGTCGGTTTACACAAAGTATGCACCGCCTTTGACGAAGCCACGGTATTGAGAATAACGCATCGACGACCCGGTTGGGGCGCTAGGTGTTGGCGTGGTATTGCCGCAAATATGAGAAGGACAGAAAGAGTGCTAGGGGCGAGAACATCTGGTCATCGCCCGTTCTCTTCTTTTTGTTGGAGGTTGTTGTCCTCGGTGGAGTGGTGGATAAATACTGAGTCTGGTGGGAGGGTGTTTGTATCGTGCTGAGAAGTTTGTTCATTGAGGGTGTCTGTCTCTGGTTGTGCTCTGGATTGCACTTTCCTCATTTGCTCTGGAGACCTTCGTTAAGCTTCTTTTGTCAACTTGACGCGCTTGTTGGGGAATTCTTCGCTGGCTGCAGGCTGTGCAGTGACCGTAGACTGCTCGACAACAGCGGACTGCTGAACAAGAAGAGGCTGCTCAATAACAGCAGACCCAGCAACGTCGTCATCGTCTTGAATCTCAATCACCTCCCTCTGACCACCTCCAACAATACCTTGCTCATTCTCTGCTTCGCCCTCACTCTCACCCTCAGCCTCCCCCTTGTCTTCAACTCGACCCGCGATCACCCGCTTCACCTCATCCGCAAAATACTTTGTCACGGCAAGATTCTCCTTGGACTGCCTCTCCACCCTCGCCTCGCCCAATCTAACCATCTTGGCCATCTCCACTCTGATCTTCTTCATCTTTGCAGCATGCTTCTGCTTGATACCATTGACGACCAGATTGTGCTCTCCGATCTGCTTCTCCTGTCTCTGCAGCGTGGCGTACAAGGAATCCATATGCTTTTGCTTGCCGGTGATATTTTTGTGCAACGCGGTGATGGTTGCGTCTTTTAACGACAGCAGGGTTTTGAGGTCTGAGAGTTTTGTGTTGGCCTCGCGAAAGAGGGCTTGGCCTTGGGTTTTGTGGAAGGAGACTTGCTCTTTGAGGGCTTGGTTTTCGTCGAGGAGTTTGGGGATGAGGAGGTGGGGAGGGAGGTCTGGCTCTGCTTCGCCAAAGGTGCCGTCCCAGATGTCTGTGGTGTCCTCGAGGGTCTCGGTGGTGTTGTTGATGGGGTTGTTGCTTTGCTCGTTCTCGGCGGGCTTGTTGGTGGAGTCGTTCTTTGCGTTGCTTCCGTTGTTGTTTTCGAGTTCGTTGATGGTAGTGGTGGCAGAGATCTTCGTGGTCTCGTCTTGTACCTTGCGGGCGACGTCGACTGAGCCCGCGAGATGCTCACTGCCCACGTCTTCCATGTTGGCATCTTCTGCTTGCTTTTCCTCGTCGGTACTCATGGTTAGTGCTCAAACAGTTGTTAGCATTGCGAAGACGCGTCAGAGTTGAATGTGTCAGGTACCTTGTTCCGGCCAAAACAATGCCGTGTCTTTGCCTAAAGGAGAAAGAAAAAAGGGAGAAGATGTTTGAAATATCGACAATATATAGTAGAGCTCATGGGGTCTCGAAATCTGCGCCAAGACGGACGAATGTGGTCGACAAAGGCTACAATAGAATCTCCGGGTGATTCTCAGGGATGTGAAGAAGCATCCAGTCACATCCAAGTAGTGAGTCCATGATTGAGACTCTCTTCCCTTGGTAGCTGTTCAGGGACTATCAAAAGATAGAGTGTTGTTGAAGCTGGAGCCATCGCCAGTGAGAATGGTGAACTGTACGAACTGTACTCAAGTTTCGACTTCTCCGTATCTTTCTCCTTGGATACCGCTGCCTGTTTTACGACCACTCTGTATCTGGACAGATCCTTCGGGGCCTCACTGCAGCATGGAAGATCTCTTGAAGATGATGACCGTGTGTGTACCTGATGGATCTACTTAGAAGCTTGATGCGGTCTGATGAATGGCACCTTTGCGGTGCTCGAGGTCATTGCCAGGAGATGATGCTGGAAGATCGCACTCGACTACCAGGCAACTAGTGCAATTGGAATTGTGCAGTTCTCCTAGAACTAGGTCCAGAATTCCTTGTGAGGATCCGAGTACTTTTCTCCGAGGGTGAACACAAGAAAATCAAGCTGGCTAGCATAAAATGGCTGAGTCGTGGGACAATGAACAGGCGATAATGGTGATGCTCAGGGGTAAGTGAGTAGGAGTTAGTCCTCTTGATCTCTATTTCGTCAAGTCCATCACAAGGTCTGCTTTTTGGTTCTCGAGTAAAAACCTTATCTGTTCGGTCTCAAACGGTCTGCATGTATTGCATAGCATCGAGAAACGCAGCGCTCCGCTGGAACAAATGATCTCTTGACGCAGCACAGAGATATTCAGGGGTAACAGTAAGTTAGCGTCTACCTCAACGCAGTCAAAGTCTCTCGAAGAACATGCTCAATCTTGCATACTGCTACGTTGTTTCCTGAATCAATAACATCATGTGTCTCAATATTTAATGCTTACCGCATAGAAAATGAGACGACAAAGTTCTTAGGCCACGACAGGATACGGAAGGCACGTGAGGCATTCACTCCTTCTCAACAGACAACGCTGAGCATCAGGAAGTTATCATGACTTCCGACAGTACTCTCTGCGTTCTTCTCGGCAGGCGGGAGTCTTGTTGTTTACATCTCGTCGACGGCATCACTTCTCGGCGCTGATCCGTTTGTTTACCTCGACCACCAGAAAATGTCACGTCCACTCTTACTTCTCATGCTCACTCTCTGTTCACACGCAAATACAGCCTCGATGAACTGAATCTTCTACACCTCATCAGCTCTGTCTTCTTATCCACGCATACAATACCGTCTTGCATCTTCTACGCAAGACCTGTCTACATCGACTGTTCTACGCAGCACTTGCTTTCATCAAGCACGCGTATGTCAACCTATTCTTGCTGCGTTATGGGCCTTTGTTGACATGAGGAAGTACATCATCAACTCTTCCTACGCACCCATTCCTTACCGTCTTGAGTACTCTACACGCAAGCCACCTTCATCCACTTCTCTACGCAACACATATCTCTATCACAACACGTAAGTCTGCTTGTTTTCACTACCCACAACATAGATACATATTGACGTACCAGAACAGTACATCCAACAAGCACATCCATAATGTCTACCATGACCAATACCACCACTCAGACCGCAAACATCGCCAAAATCATCCAACAAGTCAACGACGTCAACCTCACCGACATCTCTGAACGCATCGCCGCTGTTCAGACCCTCCTCGATCTCCACGAGAAAATCCGCAGCAACCACAAGCTCGCCTTTACGCGCCACGTCAAAACCGTCGCTACCAGCCTCGACAAGGGCGTCTCTGCTGTCCTGGACTCCATGGCCCATATGGACAAGACCATCGAGATCCAGAAGAAGATTTGCGACGAGACTGACGAGATGGCAAAGTACGCTAGAGAGCTCGTTGACTTGTTGGAGGAGCGCCAGGAGGTGATTCGTAGTCTGTTGGTCGAGGATGATGTTGAAATGGTTTAGGGAACTGGAAGAGAGGATTCGGCTGTTGCAGATCAGGACAAGTCTATGGTTGAAGACGAACTCGCACCGGTCTGGTAAAGATCCCCTTTACTAAAAAGATGGAGGGTTGGATCAAGACGGGAGGGTTTCTTACTGGAAATTTGAGATTCAGAGGACATGTCATTGTGGGCATACGATTCGCTCCTTTTCTATCGCGTCAGCATGGCTCTAGAAGGTCAAGGAGTTGGAAAAAGGTAACAGACTTTCTCTTTACACGGGTTTTTGAGGAATAAACAGAACTTTAAAGACTCTTTTACTCTCTTCTGTGCACTCACTGTAGTAGACTCCGACTTCGTGTTGCTTTGGTGAGTGGAAACACCCCTTTCCCCTTTCACATACTCGTTGACCTTGTCATCACTAACCCTAGGTTCTGGCTCTGCCAACTCTCACCTTGTTTGGCTCGCTTCAGAGACGACACAATAACTAGGGCAGAAGAAAGCAAGTAAGAAACAGTCAAACCCCCTGAATCGCGAACTGCTGGTGTGAGAACTATCGACGAGCGCTTTCTTGGATCTGCGTCTCTCTCGCGTTGTTGCCTCGTCCAACAGCTCACCATAGCTATTCCTCCTTCCAACACTGCCGTCTCTCTGGATCACGAACCGACTACCGATTCACAAACACCACATCCCCCAAGCCCCTCAACTTCCTGACCACCTCCTGCTGACTCATGCCCGTATCCGTACACACCTCATCCAAACAGTGACACCCATCCAAATACCTCGCCAAGAACTGATCCGCCAAACTCCTCCCTTTACCCAATTCCTCGGCGCCCGGCAACTTTCCCTCTGCCTCTGCATCGTCTTTTTTTTCGTTTTCTGCTCCGGCAGCACCAACGTCGTCGTCAGCATCGACTTCCTTTTTCGCGCGCACGACTACACCGCCGAACCCGCCGTCGAGGGCTGGTTCTTCGTGCAGGGCGATCGGGGTGCGCCAGCCGCTGCTCATGGCCGCTTTCCTCCATGTCTTTTCCGCGTCGCGGCGGGAGCGCAGGGCTTCCTCTGCGACTGCGGCGTCGGCGGCCGTGTCTGCGGCGCGGAGGGCGATGGCGTAGCGGTGGCTGCGGTAAAGGAAACCTTTTATGATGCCGAAGGTGATGAAGCGGCGGATGTCGATGTAGGCGAGGGAGGGGGCGTGGGCGAGGCTCCAGTCGCGGAGGGTGAGGCCTTGACGTAAAGAGGCGTAGAGGTGGAGGATCGTTGCTCGGGAGGGTGGGTGTGGTTGTGAGGGGCCTGAGGAGGAAGGGTTTAGATTGCTGCTTTTGTGGTGTTTGGAGAGGAAACTGGTGGAGGGATTGTGGGAGGAAGTCGGTGCTTGGGTGGTGTTTGTGGTGGTGGTGGAAGGGTTGGTGATGCTGTTTTTGAAGGGCGAGTGGGGTGTTATGATGTATCTTCTGCACTCGTCCTGCATCTTTGTGTCTTCGACAAAGACGCCGATTTCGGCTGTTGCGGCGTATATGGCTCCGAAGTGGAACGTGTTGAGCATCAAGATGCAGCCGTAGTATAGCAAATGGGCTAATGCTCGTCGAGTCAGTGTTAGATCCGTGTCGGCAAGAACGGCAATCTTCTGGACAGAGTTGATGCCATCGATATACGGTATGATTCGCTGCACAGTCAGATCCCAAGTATTCGTCTGCAGACTGCTGAAGCGGACAGTACTCAGAGGAACATGATAGATCTGTATCGGCGGCGGCGGCGACCTCGTAGGGAAGAGTTTGAGGTTCAGCGTATTCGAATCATCTGTGTTTGCATCTCAATCAGCATACTCCCTCTCTCTCACTCTCACTCACAGTAAGCCTTACCAATAGGTATCATGCACTCGCAATAACAATTCAAATCCTCCAACACCATCTCACAGATCGCAAACACACGATTGCCACCCCCATACCCCCTCTCCCCAGCCTTGACCCACCCCGTCCTCCTCTCCTCTTTACTCAACCAACCCGCCTGCTCCTCCAAATTCCTCATCAGTCGCGCCAACTTGCTGACCACACTAGCATAAGCACCCCACTCGGCCTTCTCATCGACCACCAAGCAGAAATTAAAGATAAAGTCGCTGCGGGGATAGAGCACGGGATTGTGGATGCAGACCGGGAATCCGATGATGCGGTGGTGGGAAGCGAGAAGGCTCAGAGGGCGGTCGCAGAACTCGCGGCGCGGAATTATGTGGTTGGATACGCTGGGGAAGTGGAAGAGTGGTTGTTGGGTCGTGTTTGCTAGGGGGATGACGCTGCCTTCGGGGACTTGATGCAGCACGGTGGGGCCTGTGGCGGTGTGTCAGTATGGAAAGCCTGTAGGGGTGTTTTTTCGAGTGCTGTAGATATGACAGCATGTCTGGTTTTGAGCAGAACAATTACTCTTTGGGCTACAGTTGACTGTGCAAACACAGCAACATCACACCAGAGCTCTAATGCTTCTACCCAACGATGACGGCTCGAGTAAAAGATGAGAGAAGCAGTGAACGCGAGATGTTACACGGATCATTGTACCCGAACGGAACAACACAAACAAAAAAGGCAACAGAGAACAAGAAACTGATCTTTGGGAACAACAGAGCGCCACATACCTTTCTCTTCATGGAATCTCGCGTAGAAGATCGCTTTGAGCATCGTGTCCGACATCTCGAGACGTATTCGGTCTTTCGATTTAGATAATCTTGACCAGTAACACGACTTGGGGTCCCGTTCTCACGTCCGAGCTAGTCTCTCTCAAGATTTTCAAGTAGTAAGGTTGATGGTACGTGTATCATCGACAGCTGATAGTTGTAGATTTTGCAAGCTTGTCGAAGTTGTCCGCAATTGTGAGGTCAGCGCGTGATTGGTTCTTGTGTGTTCGATGTATTCCTTCTGTAGCCGAGACCACGCGAAGAGAAAAGAGGATATATGGTCGCAATATGTATAATTGAATGGATGTCGTGATGTTGAAGATAGAGGTTCAACCGTCCAGGGTTGCCAGAATAGCGAAACAGCCTGATCGTCATTGACCAATCAGAACACAGCACAAGATGGCATCAAAAGTCGAGACATCGAAGACAACAAACTCAACACACAGACAAAAGAAAATGAAATAGATTTGAAAAAAAAAGTAAAACGGGCTAAATGTACATTTTTGAGAGTGAACACTAACAACCCGGATCGGCATCTCACTCTCCATCGTGTCGTTTGCAATGCTCCGCCGGGCCGGAAAAAATAGCCCCCAGCATCTTCTATCATATAGACTTGATCAAAAGGGGATGTCTTTTTTCAGAGTCTCCTCTCTCATCTAGATAAGAAAAACATTAAACACAGAATCTGGCTATCCTTACGACAGCATTCTGGTCATGTCGTTGCGGATTCTCGAGTAGTCGAGCAGACCCTCGATCTGGCCAACAGCCGAGATGGCAATGTCGCGGTCCCAGAGCTTGCGCTTGGCGAACTCCATGACGTCCTTGGCGGTGATCTGAGAAACAACGCGCTCAACCTCCTCGGGTGCGAGACGGCGGCCGGTGGTGATGATCTGGCGACCAATGTCCTCGGCAACGGCGGTGGTGCCGTCGAGGGAAAGGAGGATGGAAGCCTTGAGCTGGGCCTTGGCGCGCTCGACCTCGGACTCGGAAACCTGGAATGACAGGCGCGACCACTCACGGAGGGTGAAGTGGACGAGATCGTCGATGCGGGTGACAGCGTCGGTGACGAGGTAGATACCCCAGAGACTGTGTCATGTTAGTGAGTGTCGCATCAGAGTAGTCCTCGACGGATAATTACCCAGTGTCGCTGTAGCTGGTGGAGAAGCTCATGAAGCTGTTGGCGAGCTTGTGCTCGTGGATGAAGGTGCTGAGCTTGCTGCCGAGGTAGGGCGAGTTGCCCATGGCACGGTCCCAGTTACCGACAATGGCCTGAGTGACCAGGGCGGTGAAGTAGTCGTCGTCCTTCCAGCTGACACCCTCGACGGCGATGGCGATGTTGGCGGTAGGGATGGTGTCGTCACGGATACGGACCTCGGAACCAACAAAGTCGGGCTTCTCCTTCTGGGCGTTGGCAAGGGCCTGGGCGCTCGAAGTTGGGGGAGCCATGGGGATGTTGCTGAAGTACTTCTCGGCGAGCTGGACGAGCTCGTTGTGGGGGACACCACCAGAGCCAACGAGGACCATGCGGTCAGCGGTGTAGTTGGTCTTGATGTAGTTGGTGAGGTCGTCACGGCTGATGGACTGGATGTTCTCCTTGGGGCCGAGGATGGTGCGGCCGAGGGGCTGGTTCATGAAGGCGGTGGCGTGCAAGTGGTCGAAGACAACCTCCTCGAGCTGCTTGTCAACCTCCTCCTGCTCGCGAAGAATGACGTCGCGCTCGCGCTCGATGGCCTGGGTCTCGAGCTTGGAGTTTTGGAGAATGTCGGAGAGAATGTCGACGGTGTTGGGCACGTCCGAGTTGAACGACTTGGCGTAGTAGACGGTGTTCTCGCGCTGTGGAGCTTGTTAGAAGTTAAATTGGAGCAAACAGAGCTGGTCTCACCGAAGTGTAGGCGTTCAGGTGGCCACCCATGTTCTCAATCTCGAGCTCGAGCTGGCTCTGGCTGCGCTTCTGGGTTCCCTGCAACGTCTCTTAGATTGTGTGTTTCGGTTGGTACGACAGTCGGGCGTTGGGTACCTTGAAGGCAAGGTGCTCGAGGAAGTGAGCAGTGCCGTTGGTCTTGTCGGTCTCGGCGCGGCTGCCGGCATCGATCCAAACACCGACGGTCGAGGTCTGGGCGTAGGGCGAGTGCTCGGTGGCAATGGTGAAGCCGTTGCTGAGGGTGGTGCTCTCAGTCTTGGAGCCGTGGCTGACGGGGGTTGCGAGACCGCGGAAGCGCGACAGCGAGCCATTCTTGATGGCGTTGATGGCGGTGCGGCTGCGCGTGGCGTGCTGCAGGTTCAATGCGAGCCGACGGGAAGCCATTGTCGAGGCCATTGTTGGCGACGGGGATGCAGGCGGGGATGGGGGGGAGAGGGTGGGTGGTAGTGGCAGCTGTCGCTGGGTGCTGTTGCTGCTGTGAGAGACGTCGGACTTGCCTCTTTTCTTCGGAACATGCCGCCCGCCAACAATGTGGTCAGCACTGGCTACTGTTGGGCATGTTTGAACACACTGTTGGGCACGCCTGTGGGAAGCATTGAGCACGCTGTTGGGCACAGCCATGCGAAGCCTGCAGCACGGGTCTGCGAAGTCTCGAAACCGCGCTCCTTCCTCTTTCTTCCGCATCCTCGGCAGCCAATCACGTCTCTTCCAAAGGTATCTCCGCGTTTCTGTGGTTGCCGAACATCTCGAAGCATACACCAAGTCGGTTCGCTATCAACCTCTCACACACACACAATGGCCACCTCGTTCCGTCCCGCTCTGCTGTCGCGCCAGCTGCTGGCCCAGCGCACACCCATGGCCCTGCGCGCCTTCCACGCCTCGCCCACCCGCGCCATTCTCCCTCCATTGCCCCAGGTCATCAAGGGCACCCGTGCGTGAACGCCCTCTGCTCGATCCCTATGCCTGGACTAACACAAACCACCAGTCAACGACGCCGCCACCGTCCCCGATGCATCCTACGCCCACGGCAGCTACCACTGGAGCTTCGAGCGCCTCATCTCGGCCGGCCTGATCCCTCTGACCATTGCTCCCTTCGCCGCTGGCTCCCTCAACCCCGTCATGGACGGCCTCTTCATCTCCACCATCCTCATCCACTCGCACATTGGCTTCCAGTCATGCATCATCGACTACTTCCCCAGCAAGCGTGTCCCCAAGACCCGCAAGTTCTCCATGTGGGCCCTCAACGCCGCCACCATCCTCGCCGGAATCGGCTTCTACGAGTTCGAGACAAACGATGTCGGTCTCACCGAGGGTGTCAAGAGAATTTGGCAAGCCAAGAAGGCCGACCTGTAAAAACAAAAACAACCGCAACCTTCTCCTTTCTTCTAGTCTTTCCGAAATAGCACCTTGGCCTCCCGGAGTTGTGTAGATAACACCCTTTTATTCTTACTACCACCATGACTTTTATACGTCAAGACATTGGCCCTTTTCCGCAGTCTATGCATCTCGTCTCCCTTGATCCAATATCTCGGCAAGACACGTTTTGTATCGTCCGAGAACCGACTTTTTGGCTTTCCCTGGATACGACTTCTTTTCAGAAAGTACTGTAAAGGCAAGTAACACACTACAGTACACGAGGAGAGCCCAGCATGCCATATCATCCAACAAACCACCCCTCGATAAAACCACGTGCCCCTCATCCAAAACACTCGTACAACTTGCAATTGGAAGAAGATACAAAAACTTTAAATCGGGAGAAACAATGTATCAACTTTCCATGTGGTACAGTCACCAAGCAACTCGTTTTCCTTGTTCCGTTGATAGTATAGAAACAATTTGTGAGTGACAGAAAAAGACAGGGATGTTTCCAGATGAGAGATGTGGACAGAGGGTTCTGGTAATGTGTTGCTTCTCAATGGAAACTACCCTGATCTTCACGACTGTTGTGCAATCTTATAGCTAAGTGGATTACATGCTTTGGTAAAGAGGGAGAGATACAGCGACTCGTGTACTTGAATCTAATATGTATGTACTGAACGAATACAATAGGATAGCTACAAGATGATCATGCTTTTCTAACCCCCCTAATCAATCCCTAAACGCCATGCTCGCACACAAAAAAGCAAAGAAACCAAATGGGCTCTTTATACATCTATTTTTCTCAAATCATGCCTTTCATCAATATTTCTTTTAGTCATAAAGTTCAACATCACCCTCGTCTCCATTCAACTCGGCAACTGCATCCTCCTCATCCCACATCTCCGAGTCTTCGCCATCGGAATCCGTGTGGTTGGGGAGAACCATGATATGTCCATCCTCGAGCACAACTCTAGCAGTCTCGCCATCGCGGATGGAACCTCTAAGAATGAGCACAGCAAGTCTGTTCAAGACTTCCTTTTCGATCAGGCGGGCCAGGGGACGAGCGCCATAGGCGGGTGAGTAGCCAGCAGAGCCCAGGTAATCCTTGACGTCTGCCGACAGCTCGATGCGTACGTTTCTTCCGTTTTGCGACAGACGCTGTTGGATTTCTTCGAGGCGGACGTCGACGATGCTGCGAATTTCCTTCTTGGAGAGGCGGTTGAAGATGACGATGCTCGAGATGCGGTTCAGGAATTCGGGCAGGAAGTAGTTACGCAGGCTGCCCATGACCATCTCCTTGGTTGTAGGGTCGATCCTGCCGTCGGGTGCGTTGGGGCGGGCGAGGTATTCGGCACCCAGGTTGGATGTCATGACGACGATACAGTTGCGGGCATCGACCACACGACCTTGGCCATCGGTGATGCGACCGTCGTCCATGAGCTGAAGCATGACGGTGAGGACTTCCTTGGCGGCCTTCTCAACCTCATCAAAGAGAAGGATGGAGAAGGGACGGCGGCGGAGTGCTTCGGTGAGCTGACCGCCTGCATCGTGTCCAACATAGCCAGGAGGTGCACCAATCATGCGCGACAGTGAATGTCTCTCCTGGTACTCGGACATGTCGAAACGAATCATGGCGCGAGCATCATCGAACAGGAACTCGGCCAGTGCTTTGGTAAGCAAAGTCTTACCAGTACCCGAAGGACCACAGAAGAGGAAGGAAGGTGGTTGGTTAGGATTGGCAAGACCAGAACGTTGCAGGCGGATGGCGTTAGCAACCGATGTGACAGCCTCTCTCTGACCAACAACAATCTCGGCGAGATGGCGTTCCATTTGCAAGAGCTTGTCCTTCTCGGTGGTCTTCAGGCGAGTGACGGGAATACCAGTCCAACGTGCGACGATCTCGTTGATCTGATCAGGACCGACAGCATCGGTCAGAAGAGGAGTCTCACCAGAGGCTTGAGCTTGCCTGAGCTGGTCGAGATCAGAAGCGGCCTTTTCCTTTTCCAGTTGCTTGATACGTTCTTCCAGATCGGGGATGGCGTAGTACTTGAGGTCGGAAGCAGTCTGCAGGTCTCGCATGCGCTCGGCCTCTTGCTGCTTGGTGAGGAGCTGGTCGCGCTTGAGCTTGGCCTCCTGAATCTCCTTTCCGCGAGCCTTCTCGCTGTTGTACGTTTCGCGAAGGGGCTTGAGGTCTTCTTCGACGTTGGCAGCCTCTGCCTTTGCTTGAGCAAGTCGTGCCTGCGAGGCTTCGTCCTTTTCACGGTTGAGTGCGTGGATCTCAATCTCGAGCTGACGAAGCTTGCGTTCCATGTTGTCGATGGCTTCAGGCTGAGATTCGCGGGTGACACGAACGGCAGCAGCAGCTTCGTCGATGAGGTCAACGGCGGAATCGGGAAGACGGCGTTGGGTGAGGTAGCGAGCAGCCAAGGTAGCGGCAGACACTATGGCGCCGTCGAGGATGGTGACACCGTGATGGACTTCGTACTTTTCCTTGAGGCCACGAAGAATCGACACAGTCTCGGGGACCGAAGGCTCCTTGACCAAGACTTGCTGGAAACGACGCTCGAAGGCCTGGTCCTTTTCGATGTACTTGCGGTACTCGGACAGGGTGGTGGCGCCGATACAGTGCAGTTGACCACGGGCAAGCATGGGCTTGAGCAGGTTGGCAGCATCCATGCCACCTTCTCCCGAGGAGCCAGCACCCATGAGCAAGTGGATCTCGTCGACGAAGAGCACAATCATCTCCTTGGCGTCTTCAATCTCCTTGAGAACACCCTTCATGCGCTCTTCGAACTCGCCGCGGTACTTGCTGCCAGCGACGAGGGCACCGACGTCCAAGGAGAGCAATTTGCAGGCGGCCAAGTTGGCGGGCACGTCTGCGTTGATGATGCGCTGAGCAAGACCTTCGACGACGGTGGTTTTGCCCACACCGGGCTCACCGATCAGGACTGGGTTGTTCTTTGTGCGACGGGACAGGATGCGGATGACTCTTCTAATCTCTTCCTCTCTGCCAATGACGGGGTCCATCTTGCCCTCTCGTGCCATGGCAGTCATGTCGATGGTAAACTTCTTGAGGTTCTCGCTCTCTTCCTCGGCATCGGCTGTCTTGGAGTCGACGCGCTTGTTGCCTCTAATCTGCTGAATGGCGTTGTCGATGAGATTGGTGTTGGGCACATTGGCCTCGGCGAGAGCCTTGGTGATGGTCGGGTCTTGGACGAGCGAGGAGATGAAGTGGTCGATGGCGATGTAGCTGTCCTTCTGTGTCTTGGACAGCTGATCGGCCGCGCGCAGGACCTTGGAAAAGGCAGGGCTCATGGAGAGATGGTCCGGTGGAGGGTCCTGGCTGGGCAGACGGACCAGGGACTTGTTGAGGGCGCGTGTGAGCAGTTGCGGGTCTCCGTGGGCTCTCTCGACGACTTGCTTGAAGAGTGGTGCTGATGATGCGCCGTGCGATGCATGGCCGGTCGGGTTCTGCTGATCCTTGCTGAGATCCGGCGGAGGATCTAGCAAGGCGATGGCCAGGTGGATGGGCTGCAGTTGTGTGTGCGAGTATTGCTGTGCGAGCTCTTGGGCGTCGCCCAGCGCCGATGCGGCCTTGTCGGTGAATGACATTCCTGAGGCTGCCATTTTGCTGTAAGATTATATGTGTGAGAGATTATAGAAAAAAAGGTATCGTGGTTTAGTGTCGTGAGTCGTGAAGCGTAGAGAAGTGAATGCTGTGCGTGTAGTGGATGTGTGTCTTGAATCTTGGTGGAGCAGGGGACAAAGGCGTCGACGAGGTTGATATAGTCGTTGGGCTCGCAGCAGCAGAAGCTGGTCGAGCTCGCCAGCGAACACCAGATGGTGCTAGCAACATCAAGGCAGCCTCGCTCGCTTGCTGTCAGAATCGTCCAGAAGCTTCTACGTCACCCACCTGTCACGCTTGACTCGTGCTGTATTCACCCCGCACGTGCCTGTGAGTCAAGCATTGTCTGCATTTTCTCTTTTTCTTTACACCTTTCCCTCCCCTCCTCTGTCCGGTAGAGTTAACGGCCCTGCAAGTCGTGCTTGTCTCCCGGTCCAGACCGTGTCCCCCCCTGCTCACACAGAACGAAGCTTTCTTTGGCTTGCTCTCCGCTGCAGCTGAGCTGAGCATCAGCTCGCCGTTCGTCCCCGTCGGCCGGCCATGCACAACCATGTCTGCTGCCCCTGATCTCCGCCGTTACAAACCCCTCCACCAAGCCATGTAGGTAGCGGTCGTCCCGCAAATGCTCGTAGGTCTCTTCCGTCCATCTGGACTGTCCTCCACGCCCTTTTCCCTTGTCTGTTGTTCCCAGAGTGTAGCCATCATGTCGTCCAGTACATCGTACAAGTCTACTGTGCGGATACTGTCCTTTTTGCTTGTCGTCGCATTTCTCTATATTATACTAGTGTCAGCACTCCCAAGCAGGACGCCAGATCTATCGCTGCCGACGGATCAAGACCGTCAAGCTTCCTGGTACGATTCGCATAGTCCAATCCACAAACCCACCGACGATGAGACGAGACACACAGTCGCGGGCAATGCAGAGAGCCATGTTGAAGAAGAAAAGACAAACCAAGAGGCAGACAACAAACGTCCCAGCGACATTGGACACCACATCTCAGGCGGCAAGGAAGCCGTCGACGACGACCAATTGACCGAAGAAGAAAAGGCCGTCCAAGAGTACCACCAACAACACGGCCAAAGCCAACCCACACGAGACCGGCCAAAGCTGCCCGTCAAAGCAGACACCACATCAAGCTCACCACCCACCCCCGTCATCACAGAAATCAACCTCCCAGAAATACGCCACCACACCCAAACCAACAACGCCTCGGCCGCCCAACACCTCATCCTCGTCGTCACCCGTGACCCCTCCCCCTGGGGCCACATCGACGGCACCCCACGGACCTTGCCCTCCTTCCTCGAACTCCTCAACGACACCTCCGGCCTCCCCACCCCCTCAATCTCGCTAGCAATCCTCACAACCAGCCTACCAGCCTACCAAGCCTACATCTCCCACCTCTCCACCCACCCCCTGGCAAAATTCCAAGTCCTGCTCTACACCCCCAGCATCCCTGAAGACGTAGGCCCCGCACACTCCCACCAACCCACCCGCCGCAAACAATTCGCCGTGGAAAGAAATGTACTCTTGCACAAAGCTTTGCACAATGAACCACACATCTTCTTCTACGACGCCGATATCGTGGATTCGTCGCCAGGCATCTGCGCACAAATGCTCAAACAAGCCCAAAACCCCAAAATAACCACTTCGCCAAACATCACAATGCCAGACGTCGTCTTGCCGGTGGGGCTGATTACCGTCAGGGCTCAGAGTGGATCTACTGACGACGATGATCTGGATGCTCGGTACCACGGCGGCAGCGTGAGAAAAGACGGAGATCACCATGTGCAAGATTTGTTGCCGTTTGCAGGTTCTGATGAGATTTTCCCGCTGGATACGGTGGGGAGTGCGTTACTGTACATTGATGCTGTCTTGGTGATGCAGGGGTTGAGTTTTCCTTGGTGGAATATGGCGGGTACGACTGGGAAAAATGAGAATGGAGATGATGGGATGGAGACGCAGGGCATTTGTTATCTGGCAGAGAGGTTGGGCTTTGGGTGTTGGGGACTGGGTGGGGAGTGGCATGTTGTGCATCAGCCTTGATTCAGCTCTTCTCCTATCTGGATATCATATCGAAGTCAACTTCTCAAAAGCTATCTTACAGCTCATCTTCGAGTCTGTGGTTCAAACTTTCTTTGTCCTGCCCCTTGCTCTTACAGCATATCGATGTCCATGTGCTCCTCCGTCTCGGCATGTCTCTTTCTCTTTCTGCTCTCTTGGTCCTCCACAACATCATCTCCATTCTTCTCTCTCTGCTCCTTGGTTCGTTCGATGTACCTTCTCAACATATTTTCCTCCTCCTTATCGCTGTCATCCTTCTCCTTCTGTATCTTCTTCTTCATCTCGTCAATCTCCCTCATCACTGCCAGCTTTGTTTTCTTTCCATCGTTGAGCTTCTCCACCACTCCCTCTAGAGCTTCCTGTCTTCCCTTCTCCTGCTTGTTAAGCAATTTGTAATGGTCGGTGGCTTTGATAGCCGAATTGTCTTCCTTCAATCCATACGCGTCCAGAACTGCCTCCAGGGATTTGTTTGCGGTGCGAGAGTTGCGTTCGTTGGTTGCGATCTGTGAGTACAAGAGTCCAGCCAGGCGGTCGTTTCCAGTGGTGTTCTGTAGCTGTATGAAATGATTAGTCCAAGTTTTCCAGACTACACAGTGGAAGGCTTACAGTCCAGAGGCTCGTGTGCAACATGGCGAGCTTGAAGATTCTGTGAGTACGGTCGTCGATGCCACCCAACGCCTTTTCAATGTAGTCGTCCGCTTCTTCCGAGACTGTCTTCAGTCAGCAATGTCGCCCCGAAGGGAGTAGGGAAGGACTATATGGCTTACGTTGGGTTGAGAAGATTTTCGGTGTAACATCATCATTCGCAGTTAGCTGAGTGATCTGGGTAGAGGCTGGCTGCTGCGATGAGGCAGGGGATGGCAGTGGTTGTGTCTTCTTGACCGATGGCTTGTCAAGGATGGTTGAAGGACCAGAAAGCAAAGGGCGGAGTGGGGTGTGCCTGTCGATGGGATTTTCTTCCTTGTCCTCAAAGGCAGAATTCAGACTCTCTCTAACAATGGATGGACGAGCAGGAAGTTGGTGTTTGTCTGCAGTCACTGGAGATTCTGAGCCTTCTCTAGCAAACAATGGCCGGTTGAACAGATTTCTCGTGCTTGTAGGTGGTGGGCTGCTCTTGGACTGCACAACCAGTTCTTCATCAGAGTCGTTTGTCAGATCTTCAAACACCCTCTCAACGTGTTGTTCTGTTGGAAGTCGTGATGAAACCTCGGGAGATTCATTTTCTCTCACTGGTCTGTAGCCTTTATGCTTGCCCCTTCTTATCTTCTTTGTTAGGCTTGGCTGTGCACCAGATTGCTCAAGTGATTGTGATGTTGTTCTTTTGAGACCAGGCATCTGCTTCGAGGGATTCATGGTGCTCGACGAATCTGAACGTGGTGGAGGTTGGGGTGAAGATCTCACAGATCCAGCATTTGTGTGTCTCAGATCTGTCTTTTGCTTCTTTGTTGGCGTGTTTGCTGCAGATTCGCTAGATCTTTTGGTAAGATCCAGAGGGTTGCTTCTACTTGAAGGAAATCTTTTCATCGTGGGCCACGATGGGTTTTGCCGCCAGCGATGGTAAGGAGTGTAGTCAGAGTTGTACTCAGGGTTCTCCAGCTGTTTGTAGACGGCGTAATAGATGTCCACATGTCCCGGTTCGGTGCCACTGTCTTCCTGCAGGCGCTTTTTTGTTGATTCAAACTCTCTAGCACGAGCTGTGTACATTCTATGGAATTCTCTGTCCAAGTCAGCCCCAGTGGGGTCCCGGCCTTCTCGCTTGATGAAGACTGATGCGATACCATCATCGAAGCTAGGAGTATAGACCACTCTGACAGTAATGCAATCGTCATTAGTAGAATCAGGCATTGCGATAACAGTACATATGAACGAGCGGAGACGCTGATGCGGCAGAAAAACAGATGATTATGGACGTCGATATATCATAGTGAAAGTTTTACGACGAAAAACAGAAGACTTGATTTCTCGTAGTGAAGGGCTGCAGGTGCGATGAATGTCAGTTGCAGATTTGGCGAAGCAAGGACGCAGGTGCCCAGAAAGGGAAAGAGCGCCCCACTTTATTTCCTCCGTTTAGTGGGTGGCAGCTTCTCCCTTGACACCTTCCTCCTTAGCAGCCATCTTGGCAATGTCTGCTTCGATCTCGTTGACTTCGGCCTCGCCAGGAAGATCAGCCTGGAGATGCTGGATGGTCTGCTTCAGCACCTCATCATCCTTGTCATAGATGATGTGGGCGATGTTCAGGTTGGTGGTGTGTGGACCACCGGCACCAAGGCTATCCTCATCGTGGTCAAAGCAAGCTGATTCCAGAAGACCGCTGAAGTCCTCAAACTGACGAGAACGGAATTCGCGATGGTTCTCAAGATCCTGCACGATGGCGGCTCTGGTAGCAGAGACCTTCTTGGCCTGGACGATCGTTAGCCGTGAAGAGATCAAATAGACGAAGCATACAACAAACCATTTCGAGTTCGGTCTCGAGTGCGGCCTTGGTGAGAGCATCTTGAACCGCCTTGTCGACGCGCTCCTTGACGAGAATCTCAACCTTGGTGTTGATGGTCTCCTTGAACTTGCAGACAGTGGGATCAGTCTGGACCATGTCGTGGACGACCTCCCAGACGATTTCCATGGCAGATCTGGTGATAGCGTGCTTGACGGCTTCATCGACGACATCGTTGACCATGTCAGTGGCCATGGCGTCAGCCATTTCTTCGTCCTTGTTCATGCTTCTCATAGGTCAGCAACAGTATTGTGTGTGGATGCTCTGATACCTACTTTGTGGTGTGCGAAGAAAAAATTGTTGTTGCACGTCGAGGTAGGATGGAGAGAAAGTTGAGCGGAACAAATGTTATGAACGCCAGTGAGATGGTGAGGTGTCCCGTGGTTCCGGAAACGAATGGAAAGCGGTCCCACGTCGACATCATCGTCGGGCGCCGCAAGCAAAATCGAGTGAAATCTTGTGAGCTCAAACGGAGTAGACCTCTTCATGACCCCTGAAGGTCTTCGAAACCACATCTAGACCCGAGGTACTCTTATATCTCTGCTATCATATCATCCCTGTACGTCCTTGTCAACACCATTCTAACTGCAGGACTACAAAGAGGCAGTTGCTTGAACATATAACTTACCCAATATACTAGCCAGAACGCTCGCTCACTCTCCAACCACGCACAACGTAGCGTTGGGCGCAGTTCTGTCGACACTTGAACCACAAGCAGCACTTCTTTTACCTGCGCAGCATTCTCGTCTTTGACTTTTTCAAAGTGGTTGTCTTGCCCATTGTTGGACCTCAATCACGACCTACCGCATCGACACCTCCTCTTCAGCATCATGTCATCGCCACCACAAGGACTGCAAGGGCTCTCGGAATTACCTCCCAAACCTTATGCAGCTCCAGACGATGTCGTAGTTCAGCAATGGCAGCGTGACGCAGGAGCTGTACGCACTGATCTGACTCTTCCTGGACATCTTGCACCACCAACATCGACGTCAGACCATGGAGTCCAGCCACAGATCCCTCCACAGGCAATGTATCAACGTTCAGTTGACCTAGCACACGTAAGACCCCAGGATTGGCCATGTTTTGACGCACCCAGGAGACTGATCACTCAAGCCTAGGCCGAGAAAGCTCGCATGTCGGGATCACCCGAAGACAGTGTCAGTCCAGCAGATTTGCAAGACACATACCACAACGAGGTTATGGGACTAGCTACACAAGCCCGCGCTGAGCAAACTCGTATGTGGCAGCAGAGCGATAACGATGTTGCAATGCAGAACGTGCATGGCTCAGGCCTGGACAATGTGCAGACCATGACACACTACCCTCAGGGTTTGCTTCGAGGTGGTCATCTGCTGACAGGTGCCGTTGACAATGCTGAACAGCATGAGCGGATCCAGTCTCTCGTCGACGGTATTACGCTCGAACACGCCAGCACCGTACGTCCAGATGCTTCAGCTCTTGCTCCAATGCAGATGAATGGTGGATCAGCATTCGATGCCCATGCCGGATACGTTGGACCGAAAGAGAGCTTGCAACCTAGAGCTTTAGCACTGGTCGCACCTTACCAGTCAGAGTCGCTTCTTTATGGAAGTACTGAAGGTCAAACAAAGTTTGCCGAGCTTTCACAGCTCTCGCCGTCAGCCAGAGAAAGAGAGGAGGCCGCGGAAATGGTAGAGGCTGCACAGATCCTCCTTATGATGTCCAGATCAGGCTCAAAGGCAAAGCTGTCAGAACCATTGCAACTGTCCAAAGACATTCAGTGGTCTTACCCCGGCATCGACACAGCAGCATTCCAGCCCAATCCGCCCACAACCGAGCAATGCAAAATCGAGCCTAACGACACTGAAGGCCAAGCACAGTCTGCTACGCACTCAAAGGACTTGCAGTCATTCAGGTCAAAGGAACGTGCATCACGCTTGGAGCTTGTGCCGACATGGATCGCAAACATCCAAAGTCCTTCCCCGGACAGTGACAGAGCTGCGTCTCCAACCAACCTGGCTCAAATCGATCAGCACACATCCATCGATACCAGCGAACCTCTTCGCGCCGCCCCAAACCCCCTTGCGAGCTCCACTATCGAGCATCTGGAGTCAAACGCGTCGTCATTCTCGCAGAGTGAGCAGGGCTCTTTCGCCGCTTACCTGAATCGCACCGAGCGTAATCTGCTGCGCAGACAGGAAGAATTTAAATGCATCAGCAGGCTTGTGGCCCACATTTGCAAACTGCCGATTGAGCAGCGTCCGGGAGAGACTGTGAGACTTCTCACATGTCTCAGATTGAGTCAGCCACAGCGAGAGACTGCTCTCGAGAATCTCAAACGCATGCTTCGACACAACAGAGAGACAAAGAATGTTGCATCTCCTTTTGTCCTGAGAAAGTGGCTCTGTCTCGTGTTTCGAGAAGCAAACCATCGAGCAAGCGCCGCCGAGCATGTCGAACCAGTCAAACAGAAGGCCCCCTTCTGTAACGAAGGCATCCACAAGCTGAAATGCGGCCATGACTGTCGCTCGAACGAGGAGTGCGGTATGAATTGCATAACCTATTCAGCCTACCCTGACAAGCCTTTGTTCGACGTGCGCATGTCGGAGATCGGCTGCACCGAGTGTGCCCGCCGGTAATGAGAGACGAAATGATTCAGGCGAGAAAAGCAGCCTTCGGATTTCTTTCAAGATTGGCAGGTTGCCAACGACAAGTGCTGGAAAGAGCTGCGAGGAGGACATGGTTTGCAAGGATCCAGAAGGAAAAGTTGACCAGCTTTCAGATGCTCCTGATCGGAACAAGGCGTACAAGAGAGCTCTCAGACCGTAAGTGTTTGACGGAGCTGGTACTGCTGTGGAACTGGCAGAATGAGGATGATCGGTAATGCGAGGGCCCGACTGGAGTAAGGAAAGAGGGGCAAGAATATCATCCTTCTTTAGCATAATCAGAAGCACGCGGGGCTATGCAGTTCTTTTTGCCATCGCTTGAAATCAGTCCTCTTTGCTGTGAATCCCAAAGGTGTCTGCCAAACCTTGCCAAAGATGAGAGTCAATAACTTACGAATCTGCTACCATTATTTGTGCTTTTGCGACAACCACTCTGCTAGAGAGGCGCTGAAATTCCGGACGTCGCTGACCGTTGAGCAGATACAGTCTCCATTGTCGCATCAAGCTGGTGATGGATGAGATTGAGGATACTGAGTGTTGGATGACAAAGACTAGAAATCTCGAGCTCGCAAACAATGAATTGAACTTCGATATAGATTCGGTACATCTTCGGCACATCTTCGGTATCTCGCGGACCTGACATCTTGTTCAGCCCGGAGTCTTTCCCTCCTTGACCTACAAAGTCGGCTCGTCCAAACATGAACATGCAGCAGAGTAGCTATCGAAGACATGAACGAGGAGTATGCGTATCTTCTTCCACGCATTTGGTATACTGGCCATATCATATTACCAGTTGTTCGAATCTTGACTTTCAAGCTATTCTGTATGGTTGCAACCTTCTCCCTAGATGGGACCAACAGCAGAGCGTGCTCGCTGGCCTGAGGTATCCACAAGCATCGCTCACAAAGCCAAAAGACAAGCTTGATGTGAGAGACTGCGTTGACACGTCAGTGGAAGGTTGCAGTCGGCCCAAAGCAAGACATTGCCTAGCAAGTCTACCACCTCGAGTAGTGGCCACATCCAGGGACAACAAACACTGTGACAGTTGGCAAGAGCTGAGGAGCGATATGACCATAGCGTAGGATGAAAGTTCAGGTGCAACAAAGGACGTGTTTGCTGCCCATACATGCCTCACCCGTTTCGCCTGCCTGTAGCAAACAGCAGCACCCTCTACCAATTGGCTATGGATACAGGTCAAATCACCCTTGATGCAACACAGCCCCTTTAGCCGAACGGCAAACCGCTCCCAGAGATCTCGCATTCGAATCTCCCACTTACCTCCATCCATTGCTAACTTTGATAGGTACCTCACCAGTTCGATATCGCTAACAAGCTTGCCCTCGTACGGCAGCTTGACCGCGGTGGCTTTGCGAACCCCGCACCACACGTCTCCAATGAGACTCAGGTAGTTAGTTGTCCTTGCAAACACAAGTTTCTGCTTACTCTGGAGCATGTGAAGTTTCTAGCGAAGGTTGGAGCAGGAATGGCCTCGCAAACACGAGCACTTCTCTCCTCCTGGAGCTGGATTTACCCGCCAGGAGTTTCCTGAGCCGTCTGGCTAGCAAGTTTTTAGTCAAACGTTTACATCGTGAGTGAATAAATCTCCTTCCAAGGTGAGATCTCTGGGAGCGTTCTTTTTTCTTTTGCGTGTCCGACAACAACAAGCTTTGAAGCATGACAGCAACAATGTCTCCTCGCTCGTCGAATCAGGATGTCAAGAAAAACATCCATGGTTATGGGTCGCTGACTCTTGACGCATGTAACTCACAGCACACATGCAAAGGTTGTCGTGAATTGTGAGACCAAATGGTGGCGTAGAAACAACGCTGGGAAGGGGCTGCTGGTAAGAGCAGGTATTTTGCTGATTTTAATGACATGGATTGATTGAAGATCTGATTGGCGTTTTCCTTGAGATAAGGAGTGGCAAATACTATAGGCGAATACATGCAAGGAAGGTGTAAGACGATGTGCTCTTTCATCTTGCAACGTAATGATTTTCGGACCGCAGAGGACAATCAACAAGGGTTAAGCAGTGCTCGGCTTCAATAGAGGTATTCGTGACAAAGTTGCAGTCTACCAATGGCGATGATTCCTTAATGCAGGAGGTTCGAGAGCGAAGCCGAGAGTGGACGATGTTGATTAGATCGCTCTGCTTGAGCTTGCCACAGTAGGTGATGATCGAAACACCATTTACCTTGGAGTGTAGTTCACACTCTGTGATGGTGGTACCGTAAGATCAATCGAGGATGGCCGCTTCCTGGCGCACAGGTCAGCCATGACGCGCACAACAACCATGGAAAGGAACCCAGCGATGAATGGGGCGAGCAGACAGAAAACTAATTCATATAGTGGTCCAGGCAACGAAGCGCGTCAGTCATTGCGAGTCTCACTTCCTGGTTCAATATGCGATGATCCGACGTCTGAATCTGGGACGGGAAGAGCTAATAAACATGAAGGCCTCTGTTAAGAACCGAACCGCTTCAAGAGAAGTAGGGCGTCAGATACCAATAGGTACCTTCTAGGACTGGGCGGTGTTGCTTTGGAGATGCAAAAAGAGTCAAGAAGAACGCCCTGGACAGAATACCTCACCCTCGCACCTGCCTTGCGTCTAATAAACGAATCGAACTGTCATTACTCCAACAATCCTCCTTGGCCCAATGGTTCAACTGCTACCAGAGATCTCGAGTTCGAACCTCTGCGAGGTCAATTCGCTAACTTCTTACCAGACAACCATTAATTCAACTTGTTAACAACCGCGGGGCAGAAGCCCTGGGTCAACAACAGTGAGACATTGTCTCGTTTGAACTAACTTGCATCGAGTAGTCTTGCAAACACAAGCTTCTCTTTCCTTGTCAAGTTCAACACATCTGTGGAGGCAAAGGCATGATCTTGCAAACACAAGAATTGCCCGCGTTGAAGCGGACAGCTGGGGATTCCCCTGAAGATCATCAAAAATCACAAAAAGTTGTAAGTACAAATTCCTGAAATCTTTGGTAGCATTCTTTTTTTTGGGTCTTCCTTGTTTAAATCTGCTTTTTTGCATAACCTCCAAATGCATTAACTCACTTGCTGAAACTCCGCTGGCTGATCCATCGCTCCATCAGATCGACACGTATACGTTGTGCGCCCTTGAGAGTTGGACTCAGAGCAAGGCTTTTCGATCAGTCGATCAAAGGCTTTTCCTTTCCAATCTCACAAGCGCTCTCGAAGAACTCGACTAAGCCCATGGCCGGTATATCTCTTTCCTGTCCACTGTCGACGCGTTCATTTAGCAGTGCAACCCAATTCGAAAAGGCTACTCTCTTCAGGTCTTTGTAAGCTACGAGCTCTGGTAACAAATCTTTCCAGGTTGTGGTCTGTGGATTGACGATGTTGTATACCTGGCACATCTCGTGAGTTTTAGATGCGGCGGACATCAGCTCACATACGGTAGCTGCAGCGATATCAACAGGCAACCAATCGATCCTGTCTAGCGAATCTAGCGAAGAAGGGACAGCGCCCAGCTGGATTGAGGACGCCAGCATAACGGGCAACCATTCTTTCTCTGGCCACCAGGGCACCTTGTCGCGCCAAGTTTTATGATTCAAGACTCCACCGAGCTGACCGACACGACAAATCATGCTCTTGACACCAGTTGTGGCAGCGGTTGCAGCTATGAGACGTTCAGCAACGAGCTTTGACTGCGCGTAGCCCATGTTCTCTGCCGCAAGCCAATCAAGCACGACTTCCTCAGTGATGAGAGCTCCAGGTTTGCCGAGGACAGAGCCTACGGACGAAATGAACATAAAAGTGGGTGAACGGCTCGCAGACTTGCAGAACTCCATGAGTTCGACCGTGACACGAATACTAGGCTCGAAATGAGACAGAGGCATGCAGAAGTCGACAGGCCATGCGTTCTGAACCACATGGGTGATGTCTCTTCGAAGCCAAGACCAATCTGACTCAGATAGTCCAAAACGTGGTTGAGAATAGTCTGCTTGGAGGTTGATGCATGGCGAAATTGTATCGCTCCAGGGAATACCAAGAGCACTCTGTTTTGAACTGGCGTCGGGATCACGATTCAAACAGTAAATCGTTCCAATTTCTTTGTTGCCCAAAAGTTGGACCATGAGTTGGGTGCCCAGATGGCCGGTGGAACCAACAAGGAGAATGGTGGCACCTTGAGAAGCCTCAAGAGCCACGGCTTTGCGGCTTATCGGCGAGTAGCGATCGTATAGCATCTGCATCGCCTTGACCGAATCTTTCTGTTCAGTGGTCAAGCCACAAATGAAGTATGATAGAAGTTCAATGCTTGGGAAGTCGTAAATAACCTTGATGGTGAGATGTGTTGGCAAGTTGAGGAAGGCAGTCCTGAGCTTTTTGGCTATTGTCATGGCGTGAAGCGAGTCCAGTCCCAGATCGAAGAAGCTCTTGCTAGGCCCTATTATCCGATATCTAGGAATGTCTTGAACAATCCTTGTGACGGTTTGCTTGACACTTTCGAGATCCATCGGACGATTTGCTTCGGCGAAAGACGCAGCAGGGCCTTCGTGCAGATGGTAGAGTTCGTTAAGCTCAGCAGCAAAATTCTCAAGCGTGCGTTTACGCTGGACAGTGCCCTTGTCTGCTCGAACCATCCTCTTGCCCTGCTTTGTGATTATCACCATGTCCTTCATCAAGCGTCCATGCTCGGGACAATTCTCATTGGCTTTCTGCACAACTGGCCACAACTCCTCAACAAGTTCCTCTTCGGGCATATCTTCTTCACTGGATTCTGGAGAGGACAACTCTACGAGCAATGCGCACTGTTCACGACCTTGCCCGCAGACAAGAGCCGACTCAACCGCGGGATGTCCACTGATGATCGTGTCCTCCATTGCAGTAGGGTTGAACTTTTCGCCATTGCTGAGAACAATGATATCGTCCATGCGACCTTGCCACAACCACAGATCTGCTTTGCTGTGGTGTTTGGCGAACAGATCTTTGGTGTGGTATTCTTGCAGCTCGGGATACATCCAGAAAACAGGTTGATATGCTTCCAGTCCAGGCTTCCGCTCAATTACGAGCTCGTACAAGTTGTCTGCATAAGGCCGATACACACCTCCCGCGTAGACGCTAAGTTTGATGTATGGCCAATCATCTTGTTGCATAACTTCGACAGGGAAAAACCCAGTCTCCGAGGCTCCAAAGACAGTTGTGAGAGTAGTGCCTGAAGCGATGCGATTGCCGGCCTCGGTGGGTAGTGGTCCTCCTCCGTACAACACACTAGTGCATTTCCAGAGATTCTGAAGGTACTCCTGGTTTCCTGCAATCTCGGAAAGCATCGATGGAGGCATGATAGCGGCTTCAATGTTACAGTTGACAACCATATCGTTTGCAAGTTCCGCTGTCAAAGGTATCGGAGGCGGTAAAACTGTCGGGACAGTATTCCAGATGGACAGGAACATAGTGCTGATGGCTGAGGCATGAAACATCGGGAAGAGCAGCAGTGTCCTCTTACCATTGTACGTATCAGATTGTATCATCTGGCCTGTGAGAGATCTGATGTTCCGAAAGGCGTCGAGAGCAGCCACGGCGCCATGGTTCATGGTTATCAGTTTCGGCATACCAGTACTCCCAGATGTATGAAAGACCGCTAGCGGCTCATGTTTCACGTCTTCAAAGGTCCTGTTCCATGAATAAAGCTTCATCTCAGGATCGATATCCAAGAAATAAGCGAGATCCGGAAGATCAAGTGTCTGCATTGGTCTTTCCGCAAGCACGCTCATCAACAAGTTTGAGTACAGTGGTGCGTCGACAGGCATCAGGAAGATGCCACAGTCCACTTGATTAAGCAGATCGAGCGACGCGGCCGTGCTGTTTCGTGGAGAAGCAAAGAATATCTGAGTACACCATGGTCAGATACACTGCAGAAGATAAAAGAACGGACATACCTTGTAGCCAGCTTTGCAGGCTCCAAACACAAGAAAGATATACCTCAGGTCGTGAGGGCCAATATAAGCTAGTGTTGGAAAGTCGTGACCTTTGCCTAGCTGTTTGTGTATCCACCAGGCACATTTATCAATGCTCCTGGCAAGATTGCTGAAAGTGATCTGGTGAAGGCCCTCATTGATATTGGCAGTCTTCGGTATCTCGACGAATTTCAGGTTTGGGTTGTTCAAGGCAGTCTCGTCAATGAAATTCGGAAGCAGTCGACATCCGCACTTCGCCATGATGGATGCGAATTGGTATCGAGTTCACTGCTACAACTAGAAAAGCGGAGGTAGCATTGCTTATATGCAGAGGGTTTGTTAATACTACGAGTAGCCAGAAGCCAGCAGCGACTTGTGCAACCTTCGACATGCTTGTAGCCGTAGGCTTGTGTGAGCGTTACCTGGAAGTGAATAGCTTGCATGCGCCCACGATGACTAGCACAGGTAAGCGATAGCCACGTATAGCTGACTCGATCCAAGCATAGACCTATAGACAGCCAGAAACCCATGCCTCAAGATGGGTGACAGATGAGTTGCTGGAGGTGAAGAGTACAGAGCGCTGGCGAAGGACTGCATGAGCGGCGACACGCTACAATGTGTGACCAAGAGCTCTGCGAGTGGAGCAGAGCGGCATGTCGATAGCCGTGCTCATGTTAAGGATGGTACAGAAATTTGAACATTGGTGTGCGTTCCTATGAAATCCTTTCAAGGCATCGCGCGTTCATCCTTTCTGCCCACAACGGACTCGTTATAAAGGCTGGTGATGATCTCGTATGTCTGACTCTAGTGAGGAGTCCGAAGGATTCGGAAAGCCATCTGCTTAGAAGGATCGATGTCGTGTTACATGGCGTGATTGAGTTCACACCCAGCACCTTCCTCAAGCCTAAGCATCATCAGCTAAGGTCAGAAAAAGCTTCTTTCTCAATCACGAAACGACCATCAAAAGGCGTGTGATCAATCTCTTCTCAAAGTTCGACATTTTTCTGAAGTCAGAAGTTCGCTTGCGAATGGACCGGGGCAAATAGGGAACGACAGCCTCGCTCGAACGGCTCTCCAGGATCGTGACTCGTTATCAGCCATCAGCTAGCAAGCAGGTTGGCCGTTCATACGGTACCCATACCATCGGTAGTGTTCTCGCGAAATAGGAAAAGGACGATGGGTCTGCGGAGCGCGTTGAAAACGTGCTTGCGACCTCGCGGACCTATGCGAGGCCCACCACCTCTCGTTAGAGCCACCGTTGCGACCAGAAAGCTGGAACGCCGTTTGTCCGCAGCCACCACCACACCTTTATCGAGTATCCTTAATCCCACCGCACACGTGCTGGCTTTCTTCACGACGCGCTCGAAAGGGTAGTCGAGCTATATCGAAACGCCATCAGTATGACTGAGAAGCGGAATCCGCTTTCACAGGACATGTCAGGCTTGGGTTTCCAGCTTGCTCGAGGAGGAAAAATAAAAACAAAAACAAAATGATAAACGGAGATCACCCGAGCCGCTAACGCACTACCCCACAGCGCCAAGAGAAGATGGATAATCTCTATGACGTGCCTAAACAGTTCTTGCCGACGTCTTGTCTTCCTGGTCTCCGTACAAGTTACAAGCGAGATGTACCACGCCCTGTGTGAGCGCATACGATGGCTGTTCTTGACCTCTGGAGCATCCTCTCTCCTACTGTGATCGATCTAGGAAGGTGAAGCCTCGCAAGCCATACCTCAAATTCAGAGTGGATCTCCTCCGGACCGTTATGGAAGCCAAGATAACCAGGGAACGGTTGGGTGTCGCTGCCAACTCAAATGTCTATGGCATGGCGTTCATTGGCGGGCATTTACGGCCGTTCTCTTACAATTCACAAGCCAGATGACTCGAGCAAACCCAATGTTGTTTTACCGAGAGCCGAAGCGTATCTCAGTCCTTCCACGAAGGTGGCAGGGCAAGTCCAGGGTCCTGAACACTTTCTTAAGAGACCTGTCGATCCCTCTCCGCACCCTGCAGTCTATCAACTCTACAGATGGCGAGCGTTCCTGTCTTCTATGCCTTCCTATGGCTGTCGGTCACCTGGATACTATACAAGAGCATCACCTTACTATATATCCGTCGACAGCATGCTATCAAGTCTCGCAAACTGGACTGTGAGCCAGCGCCACTATGGCCTGCCACACATCTGGGCATCTCGACGATCAAACAAATGATGGCGGCTCAGAAGGCAGGTCGTTTCCCCGCCTATCTCCGTGAGCGGGAGGAGGTCTTGTCAGAATCGCAAAACCGACCTGTGCATACCATGCGCCTGTCCATTCTAGGGAATGACGCCCACTTCACCTCGGATCCTAAAAATATCCAAGCTTTGCTGGCAACTCAATTCAAGGACTTCGGACTAGGGTCCGCAAGGATTGGTAACTTTGGTCCTTTGATGGGTGATGGCATCGTAGGTATTTATCGACTTCTAAAAGCGGCATGCTTGCTGACCAAGGCCATAGTTTGCGTCAGATGGCAAGAGATGGGAACATTCTCGAGCACTGCTTCGTCCTCAATTTGCTCGCGATAACATCAGTGATCTGGAACTCGAGGAAGTGCATGTCCAGAACATGATGCAGGCTCTCCCTGTGAACACCGATGGTTGGGTTGAAGAGACCAACGTACAGCTTCTTTTCTTCCGCCTCACTCTCGACAGCTCAACCGAGTTTCTCTTCGGCGAGAGCATCGACACACAACTTGCAGCTCTAAGGGGTGGAGAGGCGGGTGCAGCTGCAGCTTGGAGGGACGAAAGGGTGTTCGGCACTGCCATCGATAGCTCTCAAGGCTACCTTTTCAAGGGCGCACGGTTTGGAAACTACTACTGGATGGCTCACGACAAGCACTTCAAGAAGCTCTGCAAAGATGTTCACAACTTTGCCGACTACTACGTGGAAAAGGCAATCAAGGCACAAACTTCCGAGAAGCGAAGACCATCGCTTACGAGGAAGTTTGTGTTTCTCGAAGAGCTTGCTGCTCAGACGCAGGATCCCATCGAGCTGCGCACTCAATTGCTCAACATTCTGATTGCTGGCCGTGACACTACTGCTTGTTTGCTCAGCTGGATGCTGCTACTTTTGGCCAAGAATCCAGACGTTTTCGAGAAGCTCCGCGAAACCGTCATTCGTGACTTTGGCAGTTACGAGAATCCTAGAGATATCACTTTTGTGTCTCTAAAGGACTGCCAGTATCTCCAACACTGTCTGAACGAGGCTCTCCGAATCTATCCAGTAGTGCCTATGGACGGTCGCCGTGCTTTGGCCGATACCACCATCCCTCGTGGCGGTGGTGCAGACGGCCTCTCGCCTATCTTCATCCCCAAGGGCACCGATGTCAGCTATTCGGTTTACGTCATGCACAGACGCAAAGACATCTGGGGCGAGGATGCAGATGAGTTCAAGCCCTCGAGGTGGGAATCGGGACGACCTAGCTGGGGTTATCTGCCCTTTAACGGAGGTCCTAGGATCTGCATCGGCCAACAGTTCGCACTGACGGAGGCCAGTTATGTCATGGTCAGACTGCTGCAACGATTTGACAAGATTGAACCCACCGGGCCGACACTCGATGCCGAACCCAAGATGCGCCTTACTCTTACCTGCTGTCCTGCAGATGGCGTTTGGGTGCGGATGAGACAAGCGAAGGATGTTGCTTCTCATTAGACCCTCTCGTCTCGAGTACTGTTTACGATTTACGCAAGATATGATATCCCAGAAAAGACCCACGTGGCAAAGGAATAATTGGTCTCAGGTACTGTTTAATGTTCAATACGATCTGTCTCGCTTTGTTTCAAATAACGCTACTGAGCATTGCTGGCACAAGTCCAAGACCTGTTTCCTCCATTAGCTGCGATCGCTATGCCCGAACTGTAGAGTCCAGCCACACATACTGTCGCGCCTATTGCAACAACCACCCAGTTGATGCAAAACTGTGCAATCTGCTTCGGGCTGTCGAACCAGTGCCCGTGGTTCAAGAACAGTCCAAATACACCACTCAAGGTGTAGGTAAAGTGTGAAGCAAACAAAGCGCTGATCAAACCCAGTAAATCTGTTGCTTATTAGTATTTGGGGTCCGGTTTAGAGAGAGAGGGGTGGGTTAATCTCGACGTCGACAGGGTCGACTGCCAGCAACTTGTACGACCATGACATGTCTGTACCTGTGGGCTTGTGCGAGCGTAGCCTGAAAGTGAATGGCTTGCATGCATCCACGACTACCAGCACAGGTAAACATTGGACACGAAGCTGGTAGTTTGTTCAATGGTTGTATTTATGTTGGTCGATCACATAAGTATCTAATCCTACCACTTGTCCGTTTGCCTCCGTTCACATTCAACCTCCCCTTGTTGCGGTCGCTCAGTGCATTGGTTCGTGGGTGCTTGATATGATGATCATGAGTCTGTTGGTGCCGTCAGGGCGGACGAGGCCGACTAGCCAGTCCCCAGACCCCAGACCTCAGTTGCCAAGTGGACGCGTAAAAGGATTCTCCAGACGTCCAGACGAAGACAAGGGCCACCAGGAAGTCCTGTTATTGTCAGTAGAACCCTCTGCATGGCGTTGGTGTTATATCTTACTTCTCCTTCTTCTTATCGCTGCTGATCTCAAAGCGAAAAGTGTCGGACTTCTGGAACACCCAAGAAGGTTGGCGCTGGCGGTGGATTGAGCCAGCCATGCTGGAAGGAGAGCCATCACGTCTGTCCTCTTTCTTGCCGCGGACTGAGCCAGCCATGCTGGAGGGCGAGCCTTCACGCTTGGGAGCTTTCTTGCTACGAATTGTGCCAGGCTGCTTGCTGACCTTGTCAGGCTTGTTCTTACCAGGCTGTATCTCTCTTGTCGCGGTGGAGGCGCCTTCGACCTTGACAGGCTGCTTGTTTTGCCAACGAGCTGCATCATACAGTCAGCACAATAATAAAGATTGGTTTGGTCCGTAGGTTATGGTATTCACTTCTTCTTCGCTAGCATAATTCTTCTCCCTTGCCTTTGTGTTTACAGAATTTGTGCCCATCACTACCATGGTACCTATTCCCCCAACAAGTGATAGTCGGCATCGTGATACACGTAACGTAGTAGTAGAAGGTGCCTTCGTTCTCTTCCCATGTTGGACGCATTGGGTCCAAAGTTGTCGAGTTTATGAATCATCATCCTTTTATCGGGATGATCTCCTAGCGCATATAGTGAAACAGCTTGCTATGCTGTGCTACTTGCCAGCCATCTCTCTGACCAGACCAGCATTTACCCAGCCTCGTGCAAAGTTCCTGCCACTGAACAAGAGAAAGCTGATCCACCAGATACGGCCAATGTAGGAATCATACCACATTTCCGACGGTAGGTCTCTCTTCTTCCTCCAAGTCATCACTTGTCGTCGGATACCCTCCTCGACTACTACCGCAAAACCATTGGCAGCGAAGAATTTGGCTTCTCCGAGAGCACGACTCCACTCGCCGCCAAGTACTGATCTGACTGCAAACGAATGGACAAAGGCAGAGGAGATAAACCCACCAAGTACCTTGCCAACATCTGCTGGCTCGTCACCTCGTTTGCCTGTGAGCTTCCTCTCGATCCACTCTCCGGGCCAAACGCCGTATACTAGGAACAATCGAGCAAACAGCCTGTGCCAACCGTAAGACCAGAAACCTCGCACAGACTTGATGTCCCAGATGCGGGTGCTGTAAAGAGGCGGGAAGTATGCAAGTGGTGACGGTGCTAGAGGGCTGAGCAATATGGCAGCCATGGAGTGTGCCACAGAAAATGCAGCCATGAGGAAAGCACCAAGAGCTGCAGTCAGGAGAAGTTGAAGCCATAGAGGCAGGCGGGTATCAAACAGATTCTCGGTATGAATGCCAAAGTCAGCTTGCGGCACTCCCTCGAGGTAGTTCACATAAGTGGTCCTGATGATAGCAAAGCAGACGGCCAAAACAGGGCCTACGTGGAAGAAGATGGAATGGAAACGATTGGTAGCAGTCGGTAACCAAGTCTTGCGAGTGTGTCGCACGTCAGCTGTCGTCCAGGTAAAGCCGATACCGCGCATGCTAGTCTCGAGCTCGAGAGCCCAAGAAGCGCGATCCAAGAAATTGACCGGCCAACCTTCTTCACTTGTTGCCAGTTCGTAAACCGGCTTCATCTCGCTAAGGTTGGAAAGCCTTTTCTCGAGCACGTAATATGAGTCGGCCAGGGATCCGCGACGAGCATGAGTAGCGGCATCGGAGACAGTATCAGAAACAGAGGGTTCCTCGCCTTTAGCTTGAGCTGCATCTTTGGCTGGCTCCTGAGGTTCATTGTCGGTTTCAACTAGCGCAGGCGTGTGTGCTCGAGAGATGTGCTTGTAACGAACACGACGCGGGATGTGGCCAAATCCATAGGGGCTTATAAAGAAAGCATCTAGGACTCTGCATCCGCCGTAGAGGCCAACAAGAGCGAGCTGGTAGTTGAGCCCGATGCTTTGCGGAACGTAGTAGGCCAATGGCAGTCTGAAGAACAAAACCCCGGCTAGCAAAGCCAGAGCATTGCGTAGCAATTTGATCGCAACGGTATCGATGGACTGCGGCGGAGGAGGCGGTAGGAAGAGTAGCGCGAGAAAATATATTATCGGAGGGAGGACAGCAGCTTCGAAGGTCAAGGGCTTTGTGTTCGGAACAGGCTGCAGCCCGGGTCGTGGTGTCGCATCAAAGAGGAAAGATAGTAGGGATGTCATGGTGATCTGTACCACATGCAACATGCAGAAGACAGTTGCTGGCGCTTAAAAAGAGCTTCCATCATGATGGCTTTTTGGTTGATGGAAAAACAATGAATGGAAGATGTCATTGAAGAAACGCTCCTGGGTGCGGGCCGACGATCGGGCCGCGTGATCGGTCCACCTCTTCGTTCGTCCTCTCCTCTCTCTGCTTCCTCTCTTGACAATGCGTCGTTACAAAGTCGCTATGCAACTACAGCACGATGGGTCTAATGGTGTTATGTTCTAAGTTTTGGCATCTCGGTCACCTGGACATCGATCTGGCATCTTCCGACTGCGTGGCTACTGCGTTGCAGCTCTCATCAAGCCTCGTGTCAGGTCTGGCATAGCAGTCGGCCTTGGTCTAATGCTTGCTCATGCTTTTACTTCCTACTCTCCATCCGATAGCACAGATCCATCTCCGACGTTCTCAAAATGCGCATTGTGGTTTCGTCGCAATTTCCATTGATGAGAGCTTTGGTCGACACTTCGCTGCCAAGGTTCAAGAACGAACGAGTGATCACGCATCCGGAAGACTTCGAAGAGATGATGATCAACATCGTGCTCCAGTAAGCAGAAGGATGTCAAAATGACTAACGGTCCAATCGATTGCTTATGATTCAAGAATGATTTGGCGCATGTACCTCGCTATAACCCAGCGAAATCCTTACTAATGGTGCTAATGTGTCGTAGCACTCCTATATACCACTGTCCCATACAATAAGTCAACAGCAATGGTACATCAGCTTAGCATACCGCATACACCCGTTTCTGAGTCTCCGTTTTCCTCGAAGGCAGACTCAGCCGGAGCATGATCCTGCTCTTGTCAAGACCTTGAGTCGTTGTTTTTGATCGACATGACTTCTTCCATTCTCCTCCACCTCGCGGTCAACCACTCATATATGATCCCATCAAAGCACTGCTCTTGTCACCCATGGTCAAGGCTTCAGTGTCGCTCATCACCTTCGACGAACATGCCTGCTTTCATCATCTCCTCCACATCAGAACGGAACTGGCAGGTGTCCAGCTTCATTCAACCTTCGACGACAAGTACCTCCAATAGTCTATATCTCGAACATCACAAAACAACAAAGAAACAAAGAGTCACCAACCACCCTTCGGTCGTTCCTCGGAATCACCAATTTCAGCCCCACTTTTATAGCAGCCCCTGCCCAATTCCACAACACATCAATCAACAAAAAGATTGCTTGTTACATAACAAAACAAAAGAATCACTCTCCCGCCTAGGCTTGAACTAGGAACCTCTCGATTAACAGTCGAACGCGCTAGCCAATTGCGCCACGGAAGAGAAGATGGTATATTGAAGTTGTACTGGCTTCGGTGGGTCGTGGGCTTGAAGGTTGAGAATATATCCTCTGACTATTTGCTCGAGTGGCCTACACGGGGAATGTCACCTCCAAAGTCCTATACTTGTAGTATAGCGTGACCAGTCTCGAGAACTGTCTGATTGGAAGATACCGAAGGGGTGAGCTCGTGGTTTACAGCCGAGCACTAGTTCTGGTGGAGCATCCCTATTGCTTGATAAGCTTGGGCGTAATGCTTCATGTTGCTAAAAGGTTGTATGAGTTGTCTTCAGATATAAAAACAAGTCTCTATGTCTGATTAGACTCAATGACGGGAAACACGATCTTGAGCATAATGAATGGTTGTGCTTGGCTGTTTTCCAATGCAAAAGGTTCCCAGAGTCTGCTGTAACAACACAAGCAGTGACAAATCCCCTATGATACAATCAGGCAATGTGAAGCCGACTCCATAGATCGCGAGAGGTGTCTCAGGCATTCTTGGTGAAGTCTTAGAGGCGGACTGGCGCAATTGTCGTATGAGTGATAGTCGGACCAGGTCAGGACAGGGTTGTACCCACAGATCGCAGACTTGAAAAAATCCAGGCAACAGCTCCACTTCCGGATATGCGTTCTTGTTGAAACGGACAAACAGTGCTCAAAGATACACATAGTTCTTCCAGTTCACAACAAAGCCAATAAAGATGTGAACAAGAGATCGACAAATTAAGCTTCTATCGTATATGTATGATATATAAATGGCGATTATGCCGAATCCGGCGCGACGTGAATTTGCCAGAATCGCTGGTAGGCCTGCGGCATCTCTTGGGTGCCATTATCAGCACTGTCATAATCAGGATGTGTGACATCCAGAGCCAGCAGTCCTGTCCTCCTGTGCGCTTTTTGGAAGAGCATAAACTCCTCTGTGACGTTGACGTATACGCCTACACCGTCATATACATTGATGGTAGATCCAGTGGTCCAACTCAGCAACGATGGCTCAATGAGAGGTGCATCGGTGACGGATGGATGCGATGTACCCAAGGAAGTCATGAACCAGGCTGCTTTTCCGCGCTTGTTGACATCCATGACCAGATCCTTGACGGTGGTGAAGTGAGGCTGACCGAAGAATATCGAGTGCTTCTTTGACCAGGAGTTGGAGTGGATGATCAGAATTGGCACATTCACGTCGTGGTTGAGGGGACCGCTTGACTTGCCAGGATCCAGGATTAGTCCACCGTGGAAGGGGCGTTCCGTACAAGGTGCGCCCTTCAGAGCCTGTAGAGCTCCTGTGGCACCGTAACTGTGACCCGAGATGGTGACATTGGTCATGTCAAGTTTTCCCTCCCAGCTAGCCAGGTGCTCGCCCTCCTTACGAGGGTTCATTTCGAAGATAGTGGCACCACTGCCGTCGTTAATGGCTCGCAAGACACGAACGGTTTCCTCGATCTCTGCCTGACGGAAGTCCAGTTGTGCTTGCTTGAGTTCAGGAGTGTCGAACTTTTCATCGACATCCAGGTCCCCGAGGCCAAAGTGATACAATGGCTTCTCGGTGCCATCCACGTTCATAATCATGCTTCCAGGACCACTGCCATCTCTGTGCTCAATTGCAGCAACGATGTATCCTCGACTGGCAAGCTCACCACAGAAATGTGTATAGTCTGTGCGAGAGCTTGCCATGCCGTGGGAAAAGACAATTACAGGAAAACTACCGTTGCCCACTGCTGGCTTGCCCTGTCCATGCTTGGTGAACTGGAAGCTGGGCGCGGTTTCTCGTATTGGGACATCAACATTTGCTGGGATGGTAGTGCTGCCCGCTAGACCCCAGAGTGCGACGGTGAAGATGCTGTTGGTGAGGAAGTTGCTGATATGGGCGAATTTCGCATAGCCCTCTGCTGTCACCGAGAGCGGCTTAGGCACCCAGAGATGTTTTGGCTTGTCGGATTTTGCTCCCTTTACAGCTGGGTAGTACACAGAAAACAACACTGTTTCAAGCTGTGAGAGTGTTAGCAGGGGCTGTCGATGTCTGAGCGTCGTGCATACCAAGAATGCAGGTTGGCCTGTCGACTTGAACTTGACGTCGCTTGTCTTGCGGCCATCACAAGGACTCTCAATGTCAACTACGCCAACAGAATGGGGTCCCGTATAGGCAGGGAGGTTCGAAGACAATAGAGGCATTCCCCACAGCCAGCAGTAAATGACGTAAATAGCAACTACAGAGGAGGCGACGTATTTGGGGGTAAGGCGTGGGCGAAGAATCGGCGGTAGACGGAAACGCGACATGATCTAAGAAACATGAGAATTATGTATGAGAAATAATGAGATTTAGAACAAAAAGCACAGATACTTTCAACAATTAGGGGATGTCGAGATCATGGGCTCCATTATGAGGTCCAACTCTTGGGGTGTCGGCCGCCGCGGCTGGGAAAATGATGTCATGCATGGCTCATCTCGCATCGGCCGGCCGAAGTCTCATCTTTTCTTCCTCTCTCTTGACTCAACGCGTGTCTGACTTTTTGTATGTGCATGTATTCATGCGATAAGCTGTCCGAGCCTTGGAATTGGCACTGCTTGAAAGGCTCGAAGCCATGATGTACGGAGGCATATCGGAGTTCCTGCGATGATAGCGACGATCAGCCTACACCGAAACGATCCGCACCAGCGACAGTCATCAAGGTTCTTGAATGCGAATACAGCATGTCGTTCAGGTTACTCCTGTATCCCTGAACAGGGAAGAGAGTCGTGATCGTGATGGTCAGACAATCCAGATCGATGTGTAGAAGCTGCAGGTGGCTTCTCGTAGTCATTGTGTTCCAAGGTTGGCCGAGTAGGTCGTTCCTTCCTATCCTGACAAGATGTGTGGTCCACAAGAAAGCAGCAAGCACCGCCTGATCAAGCGAAATATGAGCGTTGAAGTTGACATGGACTCGCCATTCAACATCCGACAATCTAGTATGCGGTCAATCTTGCAACACAGTCCCATGCTCGTCCCATGCTCAATTTGAACTCCGGACGACGCAGTAACACGCATACAGCTCAGGGAATGATCGACGACACTTCATCAGTGGCCTAAACTACCAATCACTCGTCGACGCGCCGAAATTCTCCCCACGAGGCTATCCAGGAGCAGTGACACGCATTTACACAATGATGACTTTCTCAAACTTGCTCTTCCATTTGGTGCCTGTTCTTCGTCTCACAATCCTTGCGGCTCGCTTGATCCTCTGGCTCACCTTCACGTCTGGTATCGTCAGCGTACACATGTCGCCTCACGATGTCTGGCTCTTCGGCTTTGCTTTCATGACTACGATACACGCCATTTTTGATGCTAGCTATGTGGCTGCCTACATAGCCGACCTGGAGGCCGAGCCTGGTTGTTGGGATGCTATTCATACCTTCATTACGCTCCTCGATGTGCAGATGGCCAGAGCAATCACCATAACCATCGCAGAAGGTCCCGACGAACGAAGCAGGAGTCAGTCGTGGTATGTTGCCACTGTCAGTGGCACGATATTGACCATTATTGTTGAAGGACCGGTCACGTATAGCCTCACACCGGAAAGACAGCCAACCAATGAAGAGCTCGCAAGAAGTAGCCTCACCGTTCCGAACTAGTACCACTCACAGCTCTCCAAAGATTGAAGCTGTCTTCACTTTCGCCCTCGACCCGAATAAGTCTCTGCGCGCAAACGAGCTCCGAATAATTTTTCCTTCACGGTGCTTCCAACCAATTTTCCCCTTTCCAACAAGCTTCAACACTCTTTCCCTCTTCGACTCAACCTCGTCACCTTCTTCACAACGCAATCCATATCAAGCACTACCAACATGAGCGTCTTCGAGACCGTCGCCCGCTACTCCATCCAGCGCATCGGCCCCAACATGACCTACGAGATCTTCACTACTCTCGTTCTGTTCTACGCCCGCATCAAGCAGCTTCAGATCTTTCTCAGCAGCACCAGTCTCTTGGTCTACCTGATGGTTCCATCCATCGGCACCATCATCATCTCTCTCACTTCCTCGTCGACCCACATGCGCATCGGCTGCCCTCTCGTCATGTTGGTCATCCTGAAGCTGGCCATCGACGCCGAGATTGCCTCGAATGGCCTTGTCTACTACTAAGGTCTTTGCTTGCACTGTCAACTGTTGCAACTAGACTATGAAGCGTCCAAATAAGGTGAGCCTATGCACAATTCTGCTTGTTCAAAACAACTACTGACTCATGTCTAGTGCATGTCTGTCATACGTCTATTCACCATCGTCACCAAATGTTCATCTTCAGCTGGAAAGAGGGGAGAGGAATGCAATTCTTGGAATGTCTCAGGTGAAGATGTAGACTTAGGGGGATCAGAAAAGCACATTGTCGCCAACCAAATACTACTGTCATCCTCTGGGATCTAAGCGTCTCTTTCTTCGTTATCATCGTCGTGAATGATATCAAAATGCAGTAACCTATCAGCGATCTCATGCCCCGCCCAAGGAGAGTCTGTATGTCGTCGTGCTCTGTCTGGCTCCACCTTGCATGCAAAAGGTTATGTTGAATTTCCATGGCCTTTTACACTCCTTGGTGTGTCTTTCGAGAGCAACATCGGCCTTCAGTCTTCCTTCGGGCCTTCAGATATGCGTTCATCAGGCTCCTCGTCGATGAGTTGACACAATCAGCTCCATCTCGGCCATTTCCTGGCAACGTATGCCTTACAAATGCACAAGATCCAGAGATGTTGTTCGACCCACAGAGAACAACACCACGTCGCTCTGACCAACGTACTCACCAGGCCCCTTACTAGTATAAACATGCTTCTTATTTTCGTGCCCTCACACTGTCACCATCTGTACCATAAAAATGCACGGTCAAAAACAGAAACACGGTGACATCCAACGAGCAACATTCATTTCCAGCTTCTGCAATAGGGGTATCATCAAATCAAAAATTACAAGCTTGCGTTCCTTTCACCTTTGATCTTTGCAGTCGAATAATCACTGAACCTCAAATCTAGCCTTCAGTTCCGGAAACAGCTTTCCCACCTTTGGCTTCTTCATGTTCTCCTCGACCGAGTTGAGTGGTTCGGCGAAAGTGACGCGCTTGGCACTCTTAGCAGCGCGAGTGGGCGTCTTTGATGGCGAGGTGATCCATTCGTCGTCTCTCTTAATGGGTGTACGGGGAGCACGTAGCGTGCTGGGTGTGCGAGGAGTTTGAGGGGTGCCAGACGTGCGAGGGGTGCGAGGGGAGATGGTGACGAGTTTAGCAGCACCCTGCTCATAGGACCACAGTTCCAATGCTTGGGCAGTGTGGTAGCTGTGTGTTGTTGTCAGTGATGAGAGCAGCGGAAAAGGGGGGAGAGAGGCAACTCACACGACACCCTCGGGTCCGTGGGCGAGGATACGGTGGCAGGTCATCTTGTGTGCGCGGCAGAGGTCGGGGCTGCGTAGCAGGAGGCGGGCGACGCGCTGGGAAGAGGCCGTGTCGTTGGCGGCGAGGAAATCGGTCGCGCGGACGATGAGGAAGTCGTAGGCTCTGATGTGGGGAGGGATGTGGCTGTTGTCTGCGGCAGAGCGGTTTGCGGTTGTAGAAGTGCGACCCATGATGGTGGTGTGTTTGTGGAAGGTGGTTGGCGTGGAGTTGTGGTGTTGGATGATGGATGAGGACGCAGAGTTAGACGGAATGGTGTGGGAAAGATCCGATCACGGACAAGTCTCGAGCAAACGGATTGGCACAAGTGAAGGCAAGTGAAAGTTCATGGGACGAAAAAGAATGTGATTATTTTTTCCAAATGCTAAAGAAAAAGTGCTTGATGAAGACCTGTACGAAAAGAAAAGAAAAGATTGATAGAGCCATCGTTCGTCCCTCGATGCTCCCCTCTCTACAACACGCCCTCAAACCTACGCATATGTGCGTCTCTGGTCAATACATCTAGCAGGCAGCGCCACCGCTGGGGATGTTGGAGCACTTGGTGGACTTCTTGCCACCAGTGATAGAGTTACCGCTCCAAGTCCAGTTAGAGCAAGAGCCCTTGCCGCAGAGAATGTAAATGTTGGTGGCTGAGCTGGTGACGGATCCGGTGTTCTTTGTCATGGTCAGGCCAGTGCTGTTGCAATTGTCAGTCGAACCGTTCGTCTTGTTAACCTGTTCAGAGGCATTTCTTACATTGGGACACCGGTGGTGGGAATACCAGTAGGGCTGCCGTTCTCATAGTCCTGCTCGATGACGATACCGTACTTTCTGATGCCGGAGAGAGTGTTACCGCTGTATGTGACACCAGAAACCGAGCCAGTGGCGCCAGAGACAGTCTTGATGCGGATACCGTTGTCGCTGTTGATGATTTTGTTGTTGAGGAAGTGGACGTTGCTGACAGTGTTGTCGGAGCGCCCGCCAACGGAACCGACCGAGATACCGTGGCCGCCAGTGCAAGAGCCGCCGGAGAAGGTGATGTCAGCTACGAGCAGTTGTTAGTTGTGTCCGGAAAGTGAGAGCGAAGCTACTAGAAACTTACAGCCGGAGTTAACGGCAACGCAATCATCCTGGTTGTGGACGACAGCGTTGGTGATGGTAACACCAGTCGAGCTTCCAATGTCAAAGGCATCTATACAGTGTCAGAAACTCGGCCTCAACTATTCCAACTAGATCGGAAACGTACCGGTGTTGTGTCCGAGGCTGTCTCCGGCGGCGCCGTCGATGGTGATCTTGTCCATGGTCAAGGTCTTGGCGCCGTTGATGGAGAAGGTCTGGACAGGAGAGTTCTTGATGGTGAGTCCATTGCTTTGCTTTGGTCAGCGTCTGTTGCTCTCGAGTTTGCAACGAGGTATACTCACATGGACGAAGTGGTCAAGCTGTGAGCGGAGAAGAACTTGGGCTTGGTCTTGCCGCCGTTGCTGCCCTTACCATCCCACCAACGAGCACCATCGCCATCGAGGACACTGCCAGCGGCACCGGTGACGGTGATGGAAGTACCCGAAACACTGACGAGAGGACCCTCCCACTCCTTGTAGCCAAAGGTGGTGGTTCCCTGGAAGATGACGTGGGTACCGCTCTTCAAGCCAGTAAGGTCGAGGGTGGTACCGGCAGGAACAGCGACGTTGTTGAGGACAATGGTGGCGCAGGCAGCCTTGGACTTGGTGGCAGATGCGGCACCGCTGGAACCGCTGAAAGTGCAGGTTGTGGCGCGCTTGTCGATGGGTGAGGCTGCGGGAGCAGCAGAAACAATGGCAGCACCGCCAATGGCAGCGGCTGCGACGAGAGAAGAGAAGTGCATGTTAAGGATTGTAGTAGTTGGACAGTGAGGTATTGGGTGCTGAGAAATGAAAGATTGTTGAGAAGAATACTTCAAGACCGGCTTGAGAAAGTTGAATGTGTTGCTTGATTGAGATATTCTGGAGGTCACCTCGATACTTATACCTCCTACCTTACGTGCGAATTGCTTGCCCTATACCATCTCCTTCGCCAACTGTGGTTCTGCCCTGTCGTGTCATTTTGCTCGCTTTCGAGGCTCGCAACATGGTCGTCAGCTTTCAAAGCCGTCGCTATAGCTTGAAAGGCTATAATTGACTTCATTCATTTTTCCGTCCAATGGGGATGAACAGGAGCTCGGCCTAGACTGCCTGGAGAAATATAGCGATGTGATCTCCTCTGTAGAAGGCCCTTTTCATCGGCAGAAGGTGTCAAGGTTCCTCGAATGGTGAAACAAAGAGGGGGGCAACAACGAGGTCGAGAATTGCCTTGCACGCATTCAGCAGGAGCCATCGCCTGCACGGTGCGTCAAAAGATGTGGGGGAAAATCGTCCGGGGAGCAGACAAATTAATTTGCACCACGCGGCACTCTTCTGTCAATGCGTGCGCCTATCCTATCACATCAAGCCTCGCTAAGCATATCAGACAAGTCTTGGTGGAGTGCATGAGCCTTGGCCTAGCGGCTTTATGTTTGTGGTATAGTGAGACGCCTACTGCGTGCGGAGCATCGAGAGCCTCAGTGGCTGGGACGGCACCGAATTCTTACACAGTCCTCTAATCTTGTCCTGTACAACCTGAAGCAAAGACCCCCAGGGCTGTCGAATCGGTTCTTTTGGCTTTCTGACCCCTGGACCTGTGTTTCTCTTCCTTACATTCCGTAATTAGAAAGCGAGAGAATGATGAAGCATCAGAGACACGTCAGCATATGAAGCCGGCTCCGTTCTTGTGATCATCTGCCGATCGTGGACTGCACCCTAACGTCTAGGGCGTATACTGAACTCTCAATAGCGTAATTCTCAAGAGAGGGAAGGGTGCACTCGTTTAGCGATGGAAACCACCATTTTCCACGAGTCGGAGATTGGCTTGCCAGATGCAACCAAAATCTTGAAGTCTATCTAGGCGTGGTGCAGATCTACAAACTCTCCTTGTAGCATGCAGAGCTATGCAAGGCCCATGGAAATGCAAAGTTAACTTCAAGATCAAGGATGTGTCCAAAGAGATCCTGTCAAAACATCATTACATCCAGGGCCCTCAATGGAACTTGCTCTGGCTCTCAAAAGTACCGTGCATTTCTATAAATACACGTGTATGGCATATGGAGAGGATGAGAGTCGCCACCGTCTGGTCGCTTCATGATGCAAAGCATGTTTGATAGTATACTATAAAAATGCAAGGTACCTTACAGTCTAATAGACGCACCACAGAAAGCCCTAAATGTGGCGGTGTTCGGACAGGCTCTCATTGGACACTGACGCATCTCACTAAACACTGTGCATTTTTATAGGTGGATATTTCGTCAAGGAGCAAGTTGGGAGCGAGGCAATAATCTTCATTTTCATTTCAACAACCAGCTAGGATACATGATTTGTGCAGTTCTACCGCACCCGGGCGCGCCTTCCACACCTGGCAGCGCCTAGTAGTGAGCAAAGAAGAGGTAGTGAGCAACACCCAGGACGACCACAGTGAAGACCAACCAATTGCCAGCCATCAACTGCTCACTCCCATTGAGGCCCCACATTTGAGCGATGTCCTGCTCAATCGGGATGTGAGAAGTTGAAGTGGTGACGCGAGGCGTCGTAGCCGAAACGACCAGTGAGGTCGTAGTGATTGTGGTACCAATGTGCTTGGTAGTAGTCGAGGTGACTTCCTTGGAGTCGGTGGAAGTGACGGGAGCGACGACAGTGCTCAGCGAAGTGACGACAACACCGTCCACCTCTGTGGAGAAGATGGTGGAAGTGAGTTCGAGGGTCTGGACAAAGACGCTCTTCAGCTCGAAGGGAGGGTCGTAGTCAGAGGCGGCGGCAGAACCGAAGGCAGGGCCATGAGGCGCGAAGCCGGGCAGAGTAGCGAGGTTGACCGAGGTGGTCACGGTGTGGAAGACCGTCTTGGTGACGGTAGCAGTAATGGTAGAGTAGGTGGCGTTCTGGGCGCAGACTAGTGCTGTAAGTAGGTGCGCAAGCCTCAATTGATAGATATTTTGCTTACCTGTGCCGAACAGAGCGGCCAGAACAAAGGCGAGGATGATGGAGATCTTCATTGTTGGTTCTGTCTGGTGCGAGTTCTTTGTACGATGAGCAGAGGGATGGTTGAATGGTTCTGAGCAGATGATGAGAGTTGCGTGAGTTCAAGGTCAGGGAGGAAAGTTGGTGGTTGGATTTCCTGGCTGGTTTAGATTATTGGTCAAACCGAAGATGAGCAGTGAAGCAGACACCGTCACTTGTTGCAGCGCCGGAGTTGGTCGAACTCAAGGAGGGCAACGGTAAAGTCGATTCTGAAAATGCTCAGGTCAACAAAAGCTTGATCTTCAAGCATTATACTCAGCAGCTGACTTACAGTATCCGCTATACCGCTCTTCCTTCCTGACTAACTCGACCGACGACACGATAGTCCGCCTGCACACGCTCGAAAGATTCTTTCCATTACAAGGAGTCTCATACTGGCTTTAATGTCCGCACAACAACGCAACCGCCTGAGCCGCTGCGGCCAAGCAGGTCTTCTTTGGCGCAGAGAGAGTGGTCTGCAAAGGCGGGAAAGAGATCTTAGAGCGACTTCACTGCTGCCACTGAAGTCTTATGACTGCACATGCTACCAAACACACATGAGCCGCGATGTGTTGGTGAAGCTAGGACCGCCTGAATGAACTGTTAGGTAAGGCCTTGCTGAAAAGAGTCTGCCACCACGTCAATGCCATGCCTAGCCGCTGTCGTTATCCTGAATCATTGACACAACAGTACTGGCCGTTCGATCATGGACGCTGTGAGGAGACAAGCAGTCATGAGAGCATTCTCGCAAAAAAAACACCCTGCCCAGATGCACATTCCCGGAGAGGCGATTTCTTCCGGTAACATTCTGACTCCTGTCGAGCTGCACCGAATGTCGAGTCACGAGCAGCAGCAAGTCAAGGGCTCAAGTGTGCCGGGTCACTGTCAAATGTTTAGGGTATACTCCGCTAGATCACATCAAGCGTATCTCCCACATCTCAATCCCCAACAGAATGTATCCGACACCGAAGACGAGCACTCTGGACCGTGTCACGTTCTCCTTCGCCAGATGCGATCGTCGAGGGTCGGATCTTCACCATGACACCATGGCGACAGACCTTTCCCATCCAAGCTGTTTATCACAACAAGACGACAGCATTAGCAGAAGAACAGAAAGACACAGGAACAGTCTCGAACGACGAAAGCGTAGTATTCGACCAACAGGACGACAAAAGCTGGACAGGAAGTCGCGTTGAAATGAGGTGCCATCATCCCTTGCTTGACCGCCCGGCAGTCGTCCACACGACCCTCTCAAAATCATCCTCCGAACACCAACACCAAGGAACCAATAAAAGAGCAGAAATATGTAAGACGAGTACCCACGAGGAAGGAGCCACAAGTTTTGCGTAGGATGCCGCCATCAAGGTGCTGTGGGGCCAGGTCCTCCTTCCTCAACGATCACGTCGCGCAGGAACAGCCACCACGCACGCGATAACCTGGAAGCTGTCGAGTTGAGCGTGTTACTGACCACTCATCGTATCCCTTGTCTCCAGATTGTACGATTTACAGCCTGTCAACCCGCGTGCACAGACGCTATGCCAACCATCAAGGTGAACATGCCAGCTCGACTTCGGCCTAGGATAGAGGTAAGTGGCCAATCATGGGTCAGTAGAAATCATCAAGGTGGCCAGCAGAAATTACACAAAGGTCAGCATTTATAGCAGCCGGTTTTGGATTCCTTCAGCACCATGGCACCCAAACGCAAGCAAAACTCACAACAGGTGTCTTCGGCGAAGAAGAAGAGCAAGCACGAAAAGATGGCACAACAAATTAAAGAAGCATCTCCATTCAAGACTCTTCCCATCACGCTATTGTCAGGGTTCTTGGTAAGTTCCAGGTGTCATTCTAGTAACAGCAAAAACCATCTAACTTTGAAACAGGGCAGCGGCAAAACAACACTTCTCAGCTACATTCTCAACTCGAAAGATCATGGACTGAAGATCGCAATGATTGTCAACGACATGGCCGCCGTCAACGTGGACCAAGGCATCATCGTAGTAGATGGCAAGAAGAAAGGTCGAGAAGCAGAGAAGATGATTGCCATGCAGAACGGGTGTATCTGTTGCACGCTTCGTGGTGACTTCGTCATTGAACTGGCCAAGATGGCCAAAGCTGGTGAATATGACTATGTGTTGATCGAGAGCACCGGTATCAGCGAACCGCAACAGGTAGCTGAGAGCTTTACCACCGACTTTACCGAGGCAATGATGGGAGCCGATGGAGCGCTTGACCAATTCGACGAGGAAGAGAAAAAGGTCTTCAACGAGATGTGAGTAACACAAGAAATCCTGCTTTCACAAGGTCTTGGTCTGACAGAAGTACAAGTGCTCAGAACGGGGGTTTGAACAAGGTCGCCAAGCTCGACACCACAGTCACGGTCGTGGATGGCTTCAGATTCTTCGAGGAGTTTGAGACCATTCAGCTTTTACATGAACGCTTCCAGTCAGAGGTGGAGACGCCAGAAGACCAACGGACTGTCAGCGATTTGATGATCGATCAAATCGAGTTCGCCGACGTGATCATCGTCAACAAGGTAAATGATGGCTTGAGCAAGCAACCTGGTATACCACTAACGGCTCTCAGATTGACATGATTAATGACGATGTACTTGCTCGTATTCGTGGCCTGCTCAAGACTATGAATCCAGGAGCCAAGGTCATCGAAACCAGCCTTCGAGTCTCTAAACAATCCGAGAATCCCTATGGTGTCAAGCCCCTGGACGTCAGAGAGATTATCGCGACCGGTATGTATAGCGAAGAGACCTCGATCAAGAGCTCCGGTTGGTTAAAGAGCATCAACGAGATGTCCATGATTGACAATCACGGCCGCACGGTCATGGCGCCCAAGCCAGAAACTCTCGAGTAAGTCATACACGACGAACTTTCCTGAGTGTTGATTTGCTGACATTATATCAGATATGGTATCAACAGTTTTGTCTACCGAGCAAGGCGCCCATTCTCACCTGGTCGCCTGTACGAGCTTGTTCATGACAAATTCGTCATCTTGGAACCTCAGGACGACGAAGAAGAGGAGAAAGACAATGAAGATGACGCAGAGGACAGCCAAGATGAAGATGACGCAGAGCAAGATGATTTGGTCAGCGAATCTGAGAGTGATGGGAACGAAATTGAAGAACCTCAAGGAAGCAAGACAGCGCACTCTGACTCTGCCGTACACTCTTCAGACTCTTCGAGCCTTGAATCAGCCTCCGAGACCGATGCCACCTCTTTGGATTCAGACGACCAGGATGCGCTTGATACCAAGTACCCAGACCTCGACCTACCCACCCGCTTGGCCAACAAGAAAGCACATCCTATCTTCAAACCTCTCCTCCGTTCCAAGGGTTTCATCTGGCTCGCTACTCGCCCCTTCGTCAGTGGTGATTGGTCACAGGCTGGCGCGATGCTCACCGTGTCTGGTGGCCTCAACTGGTTCGCCGTGGTACCAGAAGAACAATGGCCTTCGCCCAGCCAAGAAGTCACAGATCTGATCAAGAAAGACTTCGAGGGTGAGTGGGGTGATCGTCGACAGGAAATTGTATTCATCGGCGAGGGCATCGATGTCAAAGCTATCACGGAACTGTTTGATAGGTGTCTCCTGAATGATGCAGAGATGAAGAAGTGGGAGAAGATTATGAAGAGGAAGAACTTGACGAACGAGCAGAGGGAGGACCTTCTTTGCCGGGCCTTTGATGACGGATGGGAAGAATGGAAGAACCCACTTGACGAGGAGGAAGCCGACGGTCATGACCATGCTGGTCACCATCATCATTGAGAGCATAAAATAAGAACTATAGCCAGTTTACAAGAAAAGTATCGCTTTGTATACAGACACGGATGTGGACAGGATTGACAATTGAGAAAGAGAAGAAAAAAGTTTTAATTTATTTGAGATCCCTAATCAGAGAAACAGAGACTTACCATCAGACACCAGACACCAAACGACTAACAAGATCTGTCTAGAAAGGGTAGTACTTCTTGCAGTAGTAGCAGTACCACAAAACGTCGGGAGAGTAAGGGGTCCAGACACAAGGCATACCGCAAGTGCGGCATCTAGGGGTGTTGGCAAAGCGATCATTGAGGACAATGTCGCTAGTGGTGATAGAGGTGTTCTTGTAGCACATTTTTGCTTTTGTGTAATGGAGAGTTCTTGTGTGTTGTGTTGTGTTTGGTTGGTAGTGTTGGATCTGAGTTTGATGTTAAACGATCAAGTCCTGCTATATATAGACATCTTTCCGAGGGGTTGTCTTGTTCTGGTGTCTGAAAGGGATTGCGTGTAAGACAATGGACTTGTTCGATGTACAAAGAAACTCAAGACTGCGGACCTCGTTGAACAAAGAATGCTTAACAAAGCTGAAAGGAAGAGCATTCGAGAACAAAGAACTTGTGTTACAATGCTAGTGAGAGCTCAGATTGGTCCTTCACATACACGAAGGTTGGTAACTCACACCCTCCTCCCATAACGGTATAGAGCAGTTTGTTAACCATGAAAAGACACGAGTATATCAGAGATGTTGCCAAAGAGAGCCGATATGATGTTGGCTCTCGATGGATGTAATTGATTTTCCGAGACTATTGTGCATTTCCAAATCTACCCACGTTACATACTTGAAACAGAGAGAGTGTATATAACGACTCATGCTTCCATATGAATTCATTGCGGGATATCTCAAGGAGTAGTTGAGAATTGTCTATGTTGCGAGGCTGGAATGGACAGAAAGACGAAATGTGTGGCGCAGCAATTTGTTGCCAACATGTGCCAATGCGCTTGCACTCTGACTTCAAGAATTTTACGCATCGGTTCGGACTTGTAGCCTGCAGTATTGTTCTCTCTACTGAACTTGATGCTTCAAACTCAGTTTAGCTCGGCCGTCTTGAAATAGTACTTGAAGTATCGCTTGTTCGTGTAGACATCCTCACCACCCCACTCTTGCTCTTCTTCCTCTTTGTATTCGGCCCAGCCTACGTTGGCAATATCGAGATTGCAACCAACACAATCTGCCATGTCGACTCCAATACGCAAGACTCCAACGGTGAACTCGTAATCGTGGTCCGGATCGTCATATGGGTTGAGATCTCTATCAGCGTGCAGGTACACACAAAGAACGCCCTTGGTGCTCCAATCATCCTGGTCGGCCACAATGAAGAAGTGCGGGTGCATCTCGTTGTCGTCTTGTTCGCGAGTTTCGATGTGATAGTCATAAATGTCTCGAAGTGTGCGGCCAGAAAAGTCTGGCTGGGGCGCGAGGACGCAGTTGCTTGTTGTCATATCGCCGGTGTTCAAGTCTTTGAGAAAGCGTTGTTGACCATCTTGATCCAAGGCAACTAAGGAATATGCTGCGAACTTGCTTTGCATCGGGTTATGCTTGCTGTCGCCCTCTGGAGGGTATAATGGTAAGGTGTCTGCGAGTTCTCCGGTTGAAGCCATGTCTCTGTTTTGAAATCTTTGCTCGACTGCTTGATGTTGATTCAAGACTGGTGTTCATATAGGCCTATGTTCTCAAGGCAACAATTGGATCTGCTGCCTGGCTGATGAGCTCACCAGTCTGAAGCTGACTCGCTCCAGGAATCATTCACGCGTCGTCTTCGCGTCAAAATCAAGATTTCACCTTCCATTTTGATCGAGTGAAGTCTTGACCATTGCTGTCGATGAAACTCACGCGCTTTGCGTTTGGCTGACTTCAAATGGTCAGCACAGGGATTGTTCGCCAATCTTGATCTGTAGGCTTCATCTAACAAGGAAAGCACGACCAAGACTTTTGACACTCGGGGAAAATGTTTCGCCTTTCACTTCCACCACTTCTCTTGGCAGCATCCTACCACCTCTGAGGACAGTTTCTCGTTTCACTGTTTCGTTGCTCCTTTTGATACATACCTATCGTTGTATATCTGTGCCTGCAGCCATCAGGGGTTGTGTACACTGTACAGTACAGTCTTCTCCTTGTTCATGAGAGAGTGCTTCGAGTCATGGGCCTTCCCCGTCTGGTTATGCGACCATGTTCTTGGACACGCCGTCTTTCCGAAACCTTAAAGACGATAACCCACAGCAAAACGACGCTTATCACTTGGCTCGAGTTTCTGCCCAACTCAGTTTTGTGAAACTAGCCGAGGTTGGCACTGGTTTAACCCCATCCTACGATCTTGTTGTGTTTTCTGTTGTAAGACACCATGTGAATCTAGTCTTGACGTAAGGCACGCTGCCTTCCGCCTGGCAAAATGCGTGTGAAGCTCAAGGTTGCAGCAGTTACGCTATAACACAACAAATCATTCTATCAGCTATGGGGTGGCTCTGCACCTGTGGCTGCATGGTTGACATATGGCCATGCAGGAGAACGACAGTCAGTACGTCACATGATACATCTCGATCCCAACGATGCCGACTAAGCCACCTTGGGATGCTGTTTTCCTCCTTGGGTAATACATAGCGATAAGAGCCAAGCACCGGGGAGTAGGTGGCTAGGGGTGATGTTGATCGATTTATATTGGTGAGTTTGGCTTTTCTTCTCAAGTCCACTATCCCTCCTTGAAAACCAATAACAAACCATGTTGTTACCTCAAAGGAATCACATAATCCTTGCAACATTGCTGGTGTTTTCACTTATCACGTTGTATCACCTTTTACCAGGGAGGCAAGAAACAACGAGTCCGCTTTCGACCACAGACAGTAAACATGGAGCCACAGCGAAACGACCAAAGGATCCCAAGCTACACATTCTTCTTCCCACCACGATCGGAGACGTCAACCTCTGCAAGACGATACTCAGCGCAAAGGCCATGGGCTATCCTGAACCCGTGATTCTCGGTTGGGGAGACAAATTTGATACCTGGTACCTACTCGCCGGTGGTTCGCACCTCGCAAAGATCTCGAGAGTTCTCGAGTATCTGGAAAGCATGAGTCCTGATCAAGAAGACGACCTTGTCCTCATGATGGACGCATTCGACATTTGGTTCCAACTTCCTCCAGAGACTCTGATCGAAAGATACTACTCGATCAACGAGAGAGCGGACAAGAGAATTTCAGAACACATGGGTAAAGCCGCTGAAATTGAGAACATCAAGCAGAAGATTATCTTTGGTGCTGGAAAACGCTGCGCTCCCAATCAACCACACACTATCGCATGTTATCCTCTCCCGGTCTCGCCGGTTTCCGACGACATCTACGGCGCGAACACAGATACGATCATCGGTCGCAACAAATACACTAGCCACCGCCAACGCTATCTCAATTCTGGATACATCATCGGTCCCGTCAAAGACATGAGAGCAATGTTCAGAACTGCCCGGGACAAGTTAGAGAGCTGGCCAGAAAAAGATCCCAACGACAACGGAAGCGGTGGATCCGATTTCGGATACCACGGAAGTGATCAAGCTATTTTTGCGGTCATATTCGGAGAGCAAGAATACCAGAGAGAGGTCATGCGTCAGCGTCACGACCCAGCTCTCGGAGACAATTCGCCTGTCAGAAAGATCGAAGGGACGGAAGTCAGGGATGTCCTGAATCCGCCCTTTACACATCAAAAGATGGAGCACCTCAAAGGCCGCACTTACGAGTATGGCATCGGCATGGACTACTTCTCCGACCTGGGTCACCAAACGGCAAACGCGGAATGGGACTCCATGTGGCTGAGATATGACGATCCACAAGATGTCTTTCTCAAAAAGACAAGCGAAGAACGCAACGACTTCGACTGCAAATACCACGGCGACTACAAGATCCCCTCGGACATGAAGATCTATGACGAAACATCATTCCTGCCAGAAAAACGAACATGGGAACGCATCAACCTATACACAAACCTCTGTATGGGCACGATACCCGTCATGGCTCACTTCAATGGCGACAAGGCTGCCCGAGAGCGTCAATGGCCGTTGTTTTGGGTTCAGCAGTACGGCAAGTGGATCGTGGAGAACGCTGAACGCCTCGGAGGCGGGCGGGTAGGCGCTTCCATGTGGAAGAAGGATGAGGAAACGAAGTTCCTTGACTGGAACACACTGTGTCCTGCCGAGTACTCAGAAGAGCTGTACAGAGGAAGCGACTCGGCCATTACTAGGTAACAGCATGTTGTGGATGGCACAGTAACTTCCTGGACAAACCTGGAGGCTGGTCGGCATGCTCTTTCCTCGATGCATGCAGGATTGTGTTGAGCAAAGCTCATGCCTCCAGCTATTGACAAATACGCACTATGGAAAAGTATAAGTAATTCAATCATGATCAAGAACCTCTAAACTGTACCCATGACTCACTATTCTTGGAAGCAAGTTGCGATGACGCAAGTTCGGCATGGCTGTGGATAAAATGGAAGGATGGATCATGGCAAGAACGTCGACGCCGCAAGCCACAGCCCTCGGCAGAGTTTCCGCGGAGACGCCGATCGCTGGAAATAAGACGGGCCCAACGTAACGTGGCTCGAGGTGGTCACAATAGTTGGCCGGGCATCCGTATTTTCAAAGCAGGATTGTTCGAATTCGGGCTTGTCCTCACGTTTGTCTGCTGGTGACAAAAATTCGATCATGGAAGCAGGTACCAACCCTACTGCCAAGAGCAACGGCTTTGGTGAGGCGGTTGAGCTAGTCTGGGAGACATATGCCAAACCCTAGAGCGAAATGCTCCGCGGACCGTGGTGTGGCTGGCTGAGATGACGAGGCGAAGTCTTCATTGCCCACTATTGTAGATAGATCGATAGTGGGAGGAGATGAGTTGAATCGTGGAGAGTGAGCAAAACGGTGAGGTGGATATGTTTGATATGCAAGAAGTCCCCAGCTAGCTCTTTCGACATCACACACATCTCGAAATGTCTAACAGCTTCCTGCGAAAGTCATTCGATCGGCTCCCGGAATTCCCGGCTGCACCGAGGACGTTGACCTCGAAAAGCCGTGTATTGAAGGTGTGCGGAATCACAACAGTGGTTCTCCTTTTCCTGCACATCTTTACAAGTGTGAGCAATGGCGTGTCCGTACTAGGTTGTCGTATACTGACCAGAAGCAGCTATCACACTCCAATCATGGCTTCGAACAAGCAGAAATCGACAGTAAACCTGCTTACCTCCATCTCCTCGTTCCCGCATCGCATCCCGACCAGAACCTCTGCAAGGTAGTACTCAGTGCTGGGATCCTCAACTACCCAGCACCGCGATTGTTGAACTGGAACCAGAATTTTGATAATCCGGATCTTGTAGAGGGAGGGTCACACATCGCAAAGATCTCTGGCATCAAAGCCTACCTCGACAGCATGGACTCGGCTCGGGATTCGGATCTGGTGTTGATGGTCGATGGTTACGATATCTGGTTCCAACTACGACCCCAGACGATTCTCGATAGATTTTTCGACATCAACCGCCGTGCAGACGAGCGCGTACGAAAAGAGCTTGGAAGTGACGTTGTACAAACACATAATATCCACCAGCAGATCGTGTTCTCCTGCCAGAAGCGATGCTGGCCGTGGTCTGAGGAAGACCCAGCATGCTACGCAGTTCCCGAATCGTCCTTGCCGAGAGACGTTTATGGTTCGAAGACCGACACAGATATCGGCGACGAGAAGAACCCTTACATCAAGTACAGACAAAGGTTCCTCAACTCGGGCGTAGCAATGGGCACCGTAGGTGCCATGCGCAAGCTGTTTACTGCAGCCATGGCCCGCGCTGAGCAAGATCCGAACTTTGGCAGTGACCAGAAAATATTCAGTCAACTGTTCGGCGAGCAGGAAGTCGCCCGCGAAGCTTTGAGACAAGACGCACGATCCGCTTCTTCGGTGAAGAAACTTTTTCAAGGCGAAGACAACAACGAGCGCGTTGGTCGGTTCAAGAAGGAGCACCTGGATGCAGTCAGAGGCAAGGATCTCGAGTTCGGCCTCGGAGTGGATTATGAAAGCTCTATTGGACTGGCCACCGTTTTTGCTGAAGATGATACCGAGTGGCTCACAGCTAGTAACCAAGAGCAACTCAAGCAAGCCGACTCTGTTCGCGGAATTGAAGCATCGAGCAGCAGGCTGGGTGGGATCCTCAAAGACATTGCGAAAACAGTACCACCTTTCTGGACCTTTGAGCGCCAATCTTTGCCGCGTGAACGATCGTGGTCCGATGTTTCTCTTTTCACGGACGTGTGGACGGGAATTGCACCAGCAGTGATCCATCACAACGCACACCGGGATGGTATGAAGTCGTTGAGAGAAGAGTGGTGGAACCGTGCTTGGTACCAGGAACATGCACGTACTCTGTACAACAGCCATATCATTGCGCCCCTCGGTCCTCTGGCCATCTCGGGTGGTAAGCAATGGTGGAGTCCCGAGGATTGGAAGGGCGGTGCGCGCATTGACCTCTTGCCGGGCTCGAATGAGACCTGGGTGAGATATGAGGAGATGTGCGATGGTACAGAGGATGAGGTTTTCCGAGACGGACTAGGCCCATGGCGCCTTCCTGACGACCATTGAGAAGACCACCGAGCACGAACAGATGTGTTTTCTTGAGAATGCAGGGATTGTTGTGATTCTCCTGTAAGTCAGTCCAAGTGATGGTGCTTTTAGTCTTGGTCCGACTGAGCAAAACACTCTTGCGCTTCTGGTCAGAACATCACGCCCATGGATTGATCTTTTGAGGGGTTGGTGAACAGAAACATGTCGACGTTGGCTACGATTGGAACATCCAACGATTGCAAACCAATGCTGTCGTTGAGAACGCCGGTATCGGTGACGTCACCTTCGCCAGACCTTCCTTCTTCGACAACCTTCCCCGCCCACTCTACCCCAAGAAGATCGACAGAAGGGAATCCTTTTCTTCGACCTCTCCTTCCGCTTTGCTGCGATTCGTACTCGAGTGTCAAGTGAGGCAAGCGCCGTTGACGCGTGCTTGTGCGTGCTTGAAGGTTACATCAAGCATGCCAATTTAGCCTGTACAAGACTTTGGCGGAGCTTGTTACGCCTCAAAACAGCGGCTCCGACGGCACATCACCCCATCTTACAACCAATTTTATGGGGACCCCAGAGAAGAGAATGTGGAGAGGCAGGGAACAGTTGCATCGGATTGCCGATTCAGTAAAAGCGGCATAGATCAACGGATAGGTTGCAGGTGAGAAGTCCGAGATGAATATCAAGTCGTGGCCCATGTCACGACCATGTGCTTGCCCGACGATCAGCTGTACAAAGTACTGCCGGTTGAGATCCTCTTTTTCTATATACCTTTCTAATCTTTCTCACTTTCCTCCTCGTACTCATCGTCTTTGTGCTTAAATCGCCACCTCAGCCTATCTTGAAGGACACTCTTGGATCACTCTCCAGCCCTTCTTGTTTAGATTCCTCATCATGAGCCACAACGTCTTTACGTCTCCGAACTATGGAGACCGTCGTTCGAGCGAATTGTACGACGAAAAGGCCGCTGTCGACATGATTGATCGAGTGGAAACTGCAAACACTCAAGGGTTAACACGGATGGAAGCACCTGAACTCGTCCGCAACATGTCTCCAGAGGAGCGTGCGCATGCGGAAAAGGTCCTTGTTCGAAAGATTGATTTCAGACTCATGCCGATGCTTGTTCTGATGTACATTCTCAACTATCTGGACCGCAACAATATTGCTTCGGCGCGCTTGGCAGGACTGGAATCCGATTTGGCGTTGACATCTTCACAATATGAGACCAGTGTCTCGATTCTGTTCGTCGGATACTTGCTAATGCAGAGTGAGAACAGCCGCGACAAACTCATAGGTGCTTGTGCTAACAACATCAGTTCCTTCCAACCTGTTCCTCAACAAGATCGGTAAACCCGCCCTATATCTCCCAGCAGTGATGTGCGTCTGGGGTGTCATCTCAACGTGTACTGCTGCTGTTCAGAGCTTCGGAGGACTTGTAGCGGTGCGTTTTGTATTGGGTTTCGTCGAAGCTGCCTATTTCCGTGAGTCGAGTCACTTCTAATCGGAATTCTGTCACGATGCTAACAATAGTCAAGCCGGTTGTCTGTTCTTCTTGTCTTCTTGGTACACACGCAAGGAGCTCGCTTTTCGCTCTGCTGTACTCTACTCTGGCTCGTTGATCTCTGGCGCATTCTCTGGTCTCATTGCCGCAGGTATCCTCGATGGTTTGTCGGGACATCTTGGATTGTCGGCGTGGCGTTGGCTCTGTGAGTGTCTTGCAGGATCGTTTCATCGACCATATCATACTGACTACCACTAGTCATCATCGAAGGTGCCATCACCATCGGAATCGCTTTCCTCGCTTTCTTCATCCTCCCCAACTTCCCACGTACCACCAAGTGGCTGTCCGAAGAACAGCGCCAACTAGCTACCTGGAGACTTCAAGAGGATATTGGCATGGATGACTGGGTCAGCAGTGAGGGACAATCCTTCTGGCATGGTTTCAAACTCGCCTTTACAGATATTAAGACATATGTTCTCATGGCCTTGCTGTTTGGCATCGTCGCCAGTGGCTCCGTCACCAACTTCTTCCCAACAGGTAATGATATGCATTAGTTTCGAATTACGACAAGCACTGACAACAGTATAGTTGTACAAACATTGGGCTACAGCAAGATCATCAGTTTGTGTCTGACCGCACCACCCTACTGTCTAGCCGTCATCACTGCTTTTGCAAATGCCCTGCACGCAGACCGTACTGGAGAGCGCTTCTTCCACATCACCATCCCTCTCTGTTTTGCAGTCGCTGCGTTCATCCTCGCCGCTTGCACAACCTCCACCGCACCCCGCTATGTCGCCATGATGCTCATGGTCCCTGGCGTCTACACCGGCTACGTCGTTGCTCTGGCCTGGATCAGCAACACCATCCCTCGTCCACCGGCCAAGCGTGCTGCTGCTCTTGCGGGTATCAATGCCATCTCCAACGCCAGCAGTATTTATGCATCGTACATGTATCCCAGCTCGGCAGGACCGAGATATGTGGTTGCGATGAGTGTGAACTGCGCCACGGCCGTCATGGCAATCATCATGGCCTTTACTCTGAGGACGATCCTGATGAGACTCAACAAGAAACTCGACAGAGGCGAGCATGTGGAGGGAGCAGTCTCTGCTGGACAAGGAGTACCGGGCGAAGCAGCAAAGAAGGGATTCCGATTCTTGCTCTAGAACTTGATGTTTGTGTTTTTTTTTTTTTCCAATTAGTTCTCTTTCACACAATGCGAATATTTACCAAACTATTTGCTGCTCGATTTGTGAGGCAGGTAGTCGTGTCTGGTTCATTCTACCTGTTGGGGTATCCAAGATTGTACCGCGAGCAAGGAATCCAACAATCCCTCTGATCAAAAATAGCTGTGTGACTTGTAGATATCTCTCTGTCCTACAAAGATGGTTCATAACATGATTCATGATAGATGGTCACGTATTGCCAGGGTCTTACCCTCAACCAGCACGCTAGGATAACTTTTTGTGTTTTCTTCTTTGTGGACGTTGTATTTGAAGTCGAAATCAACATGTTCGAAAGCACCATCTGTCTTTGTGTACATAGAGTAGTCGCTAGGATGTATTCCTACCGCATCGTCGTCGTTGACGCGAATACCAAGATTTGTGCTCGAGTACTAAATGCTCAATCACCCTTCTACAATCAAATGTGATTTCAGTGAGAGCACACACCTGTTTCTACCAGAAAAGAACACGCATCTTTACAGGATCTTACAAGTTCAAAAATTATTTGTTCCACCCTTATCTTCCCTAAACACCTACCTACCTATAGGGACGGATATAACCTATAGAACAAAAGCAAAATGAGATTCCGACACGGGGAATTGAACCCCGGCCTCCTCGGACCTAGTTGTTCTGTCGTAGAACGGTATGAGAGCGAGAAATCCTAGCCACTAGACCATATCGGATGTTGTTGAGGCAAAATGTGCTCATCCTAAACCTATACTTATCGTGAGTTGGACACGAGGAAGGCCCGAACCGCAGCACGCGTCACATCTCCAACGGCGTCGTCTAACCCCTTCGAGATACCCCGAACCCCTCCCAAAAAAACCACCCGAGTGAACAGAAGCACCAAAACCATGAACAGCTCTCCTCTAAGCTCAGACGCCGACAGTGTGTTCCCCTTCCACTACGAAACCACCACCCCAAGCTCACGCAATCTCCAGGAGTTAATGCTGCCGAGCCCAATGCCAAAATCGACGCTGCGCACCAACAGTCGGGCTCAGACTGGGATAACCTACCTCAGGGCCATGCGTTACTCAAGATGTCGGAGAAGCTGGGCGAGCTGATCAAGGAAGCCGGGTATAGCGAAATGTACGGGGTCGAGCTGTGCGCACCCGTTGAAGAGTACCGCTACCCCTCCATCGTAGCCATCGCTAAACAAGCAAGCAAGAAGAGCTAACCACAAAAGCAGAGGCAAACCCGCACCCTTCAGCACCCTCCTCATCCTGCAAAAGTTCCTCCGCGCAAACCAAGGTCAAGTCAACAAAGCCTGCGAACAGTTGCTGGGGGCGCTGAAATGGCGTAAAGAGTTCAAGCCGCTGGACGTCAAGAAACAGGTCTTTGACGAGACCAAATTCGCAGGACTGGGCTACATCACCCGCTTGCACAATGTACCCGGCAGCCCCAACGACTCGGATGTCGCTACCTTTAACATCTACGGCGCGGTAAAGGATACGAAAAAGACGTTTGGCCATCTTGACGAGTGAGTCAATGGATACAAAACGCTGGCAAGAAGACACACTGCTGACCACTTCAACCCAACACTCAGATTCATCCGCTGGCGCGTCGCCCTCATGGAACTAACCCTCCAATCCCTCTCCCTCCCCACCGCCACAACCCCAATCCCCGACTACGCCCAAGGCCCCGACCCCCACCAAGCCCTCCAAATCCACGACTACCTGCGCGTCTCCTTCCTCCGCCAGCCCGCAGAAGTAAAAGCCGCTTCCCAAAAAGCAATCCAACTCTTCACAGCCTACTATCCAGAAACCCTGTCCAAAAAGTACTTTGTCAATGTGCCGTTGGTCATGCAGTGGATGTTTGGCGCCATGCAGGTGTTTATGGCAAAGGAGACGGTTCAGAAAATGCAGTGGATGAGCTATGGTGAGGAATTGCACAAGTACTTGGGGGATGCGGTTGCCAAGGAGTATGGTGGCAAGGGGCCTGAGTTGGAGGCGAGTAGTGTCACGCCCTTGTATCAGCACCAAGCTTCTGGAGACGCTGTTGCTGATGCTGCTACCGCCAAGGAAATGGCTGTTTGATCATCTTTCATGGCCTTTTTTTTTACGACTGTTGCCTCTCTTTTCTGCTCAAAGATACCTCTTACTCGCTGTATAGCCCGCGTAGGTAATGATAATGCAAGCTTTCTTATCTGAACGAACAACCCCCTCGAAAGATGCTAGACTGCAAGATGAACGGATGGACGAGGGCCACAGTAGTCACGTCACGGTTCACAAGCAATCAGCATGTCAGACGAAGAGAGGGAGCCATAGGAATTGTCCAGTTTAATTTTACTGACACTCAAATAGATAGTGCACTGTCGATATCAACTGGCACTTAGGAACGTGCACACCCACTCTTACCAGTCCCAGCTCTTGTCACCCTCTTTCGGGAGCGGATACACTGCAAACACGGCACTCTCAAACACTTCCTCACCCAGGGTCTTGTCTCCCTCCTAGAAGAAACGAGGAATGCAAAAGTCAGACTCCGACTCCCAGGCTGACTTTGACACTCTGCGCATGCTCGGCTCATTCTCAGCCAACTCGCAGACAGTTCCCTCATATGCAGAGGGCTCTTCCATGAAAGAGTCTTTCAATGGCAGTGGGAGGACTTCCATGCTCGAGAATGCCGAGCCGAGAGTCGACATGCAGTTGCTCGAAGCTCTATCCCTGGACAAGAAGGTCCAGTCATAGGTTTCTGCGTCGTGCTCGATCATGACAAGATCATCGGAATAATCGTCGACAGGCTCGTCAATCCAATCGGCAACAGGCTCGCCGTTCCAATCAAGAGCAGGCTCGTCATTCCAATCACCAACAACGTCGTAAGGCCAGTCCACGACAGGCTCGCTGGCCCAATCGGTGTCAAGAGCGTAGGCCTGAGCAGTGGCTGACTCAGCATGTACTAGGCCTGGCATTCTACCTTCTTCGCAAATACGCAGCGACTGGGAAGAGTTCAGAGAGTGTTCTTCAAGATCGTAATCATCCTTCTTGTGATACAGAGTACATCTTGTAGGCTGTGGCTGTAATTCGAGATGCTCGTGTTTGCTGGTCTTGAGATCGAAAATCGAGGGGGTGGTCAAATCGAATGGATCAATGTCATGGAACTGGGGTAGTTTTGCTGCCACAAACGATGAATCGATGTCATCGGTGTCCGGAGCGTTCAAAGGCAGATAGGGATCCTGGCCGATGTTTACAGTAACGGGAGGGTTTGGCGTCCATGGGGCCGCGATTTGAGCGTCGCTCACAGTAGTGGCAGTAGCTCGTGGAATGTGTGCGATTTCGGGCAAGCATACCTTGGGCGTCAATGGGGTGAAGAGGCCGGGTTCGGCTGCTGTCATCAAAGAAATTGGCTGAGATGGAAGTGGAGGATATGAAGCCTTCTTGGATGGTGGCGAGAAGTTGATCTCGAGCCTTGACCAGTCTGCGTCGGATATAGGTTGAAGACGAGTGGTTGGTGTGTGTACAGGAGATAGTGCTGAAGGTTGCCACTTGACCATTTGCATGGGTGAGAAGTCCAGTTCTGGTAGCTGAACATTGGAGTTGTGGTCATTCGTCCTGATGACACTGTCGAAACGAGTCGACAGTTCGGCGTCCAGAGCAATAAGCTGGGACTCGACGAGCTCCTTTCTCTTGTGTTCCCTTGGCCTTCTGCGTCTTGAATGGCGGTTGGCGAACCATCTAGATTTGCGGTCCTGAAGATGAGCCAAGGGTTCGAATTGGTTTCCTTGACGATGTGAGTATATCATCATGAGCACAGCGGCCGTGACATACTGCTCGGATGCCAATCAGAAGTAACAGTCAGAGGAGGATCCATCATCCAATTGTGGTTGGATATGGAAGCGTTTGCGGCATCTGCACAAAGTTGGTGCAGTCTCTCTCTGCGAGTCTGACGTCTGGTGTCTTTGAAGTTGGAATGCTTCTGGACAGAGGCACGGGTACGAGCCATGATGATAGGTGCTTTGGGCGAAGAATAGGGATAGTTGTGAAGATTAGAGTTGATGTTGTAAAGATGAGAAGACTTAGGAAACGGTAGATTCAAAGTCTCAGGCTTTGAACAGCGTGAATCGTGCCTTCCTTTTGCATGGTATCCAGGGAGTCTGGCGAGTTCAGGAGCACGTGTTCGAGTTGGACGTTGGCACTCCAGTGTACGAATTTATGGACTCAGGCTCTTTGCGAACTCGATATGCCAATTGTAATCCAATGCTCTCTTGGACGACGATATGTTCATTTTGATAATATTGGATGTCTGTATGATGTATGGAGGAGTCCTCAGTCAGTTTGCTCTATTGTTGCTCGTTTAGATCAAATCAAAACATGTGCACATGTGTAGTCGAGGATCAGTTGTGCTCTAGACGAGCAGCGACTGCCAACAAGAGGCAATACGCTCAAAGGTTTGGTCGAAACTCGGCACCGAGGTGGACATGGAGGGTATGAGACGATGATTGTCAGTTCTACGAAGCAATACGAGTGATTTACCGATCGACATAGCGCAATAATGCTTTTCTGGTCACTCGGAACACGAGATGGTCAATTCGAAGGCAGCTTCTCGGATCAGGCGCAGGATTCACGACTCGAAAAGGGAAATGCGATGCGGGGTGGACAGAGATGATGTCACGGGCGAAGCCAGACGAAGATATTTTTGGACACAGACGGCGAGAATAGCGAAGACGGTATGCTGAGGTCAAGGGCGCGAGAGGACGAGGTTTTTGGTACGAGTTGGACGAGAGAGTCTAGCGAAGCAAGTGGTATCAAGATCGGCACAACAGAGCAGTTGTGGCTTGAGGAATTCAGTTGGGACCTGCCTCGTGAAACGCGTACCCAGTTCCTGCAGGTGGGCCGAGCGCAGCGCCCGGCAAAAAGACAGCGACAGGGTCTCGTTGGCCGACGCAATGGGAAGGAAGCGTGCAGTCGTCAGCTTTTTTCCTTCTTGTTGAATCACGCCCGCCCAATATCTCTCCACCGAGTCCCGACACAGCATTGTCTTGTCGTCATCCTCGCCGCCTGTGACTCTCTCCAATCCACAGCGACCTACCGCCGAAAGCCTTCACCCTCGAATCTCGCCGCTATCCATCTACCATCCCCAGGTCCCACATTCATTTCTCGCCCGTAGATCCGACAGATCGCCAAGGCACACGACTCGTTCCCAGCCGGCAGAGTCATCGTTTCAGCAAGAGCTTGGTACCAGACACACACATTTAACCAAGACGCTTCCCACACCGGCCGCGGCGGCCGTCCCGTTGACATGTCCCTGAGGCGCTCCAACTCGCACCGTCTGTCTCGCCAGGGCTTCTCTCCAATCCCACACGACACCATGAACAACGGCGACGCAACCATCGACATTCCCTTGCAAGAGGTCCATTCGCCCGCCCACCGCAATGACAGCAACACTCCGCTCGCCGCCAACGGCCTCACAAAGACCACTTCCCGCCAGCCCCCACGCAACATCGCCGGACGACGGGCCAAGAGGACCATCAACGACACGTCGGTCGGCTACGACGGAGAAGAAGACACGCTCAATCGCATGGGCCGAATCTACAACAAGATCCTCAACTTCAGCATCATCACCCGCTACTTTGTCTACGTCTCTCCACTCGCCCTCTGCATCGCCGTCCCCATCATCGTCGGAGCCACCGCTGCTCCCCACGCAAAGATTGGCGGCGTGCCCATCGTCTGGCTCTTCACCTGGATCGAGATTGGTGAGTACTCGTGCTTCTCTCTGCCCGCCTTCTTACTGACTTGGTCAAGTGTGGTTGAGTTTGTGGGGATCCAAGATCATCGCGCACTTCCTTCCGTTTGTCTTCCAGTTCGTGGCCGGCGTCGTCAGCTCGGGCACTCGCAAGTATGCTCTCATCATCAAGGCTCTCGAGATTCCTCTGTCTCTGGCGGGCTGGGCCATTACATCTCTGGCCACCTTCATGCCTGTAAGTCGCGCGTCAGACAGCAACCTCACTTGCCAGAAAACTGACTCGGGCACAGCTCATGACACGCAACCCGTACGGCCGCGCGCACAACCAAGGCCAGACGCACTGGATGAAGATCATGAACCAGATCCTGGCCGCGTGCTTGGTCGGCACTCTGGCGCTGCTGGTCGAAAAGTTCTTCATCCAGCTCATCAGCATCAACTACCACCGCAAGCAGTTCAACGCCCGCATCAAGGAATCCAAGCGCAACGTCTTCCTGCTGGGTCTGCTCTACGACGCCTCCAGAGCCCTCTTCCCTGCCTATGAAGTCTTTGCCGAAGAGGATTACATGATTGCCGACCAGCTCAACCTCGCCATGTTGAGCGGAAAGAAGGGAGGAGATCACAAACGCTCGGGTTCCGTCACTCCATTCCGTCTGTTGCAGAACGTGGGAAGATTCGGTGACCAGGTCACTTCGGCCTTTGGAAACGTCGCTCAAGAGATTACCGGAAAACAGGTCTTCAACCCCAACAGTGCCCATTCCATTGTTACCGGCGCCCTCGAAAAGAGACGCACCTCCGAAGCCCTGGCCAGACGTTTGTGGATGTCCTTTGTCATGGAGGGCAAGGAAGCACTCTACGAGGAAGACATTATCGAAGTCCTTGGTGACAACCGTAGAGAAGAGGCCGAGGAAGCCTTTATCATGCTCGACAAGGACTGCAACGGTGACATCTCCCTCGACGAAGCTGTTCAGCAAATCATTCAAATCAGCCGTGATCGCAAGGCCCTCGGAACCAGCATGCACGATGTCGACCAAGCCATCAACGTCCTGGACAGACTGCTTATGGTTGTTGTCTTCATCGTCGTCGTCTTCACCTTCATTGCCTTCCTCAACTCCAGCTTCAACACCACCCTGGCCACTGCCGGAACCACTCTTCTCTCCCTGTCATTCGTCTTCTCCGTCACCGCTCAGGAGGTCTTGGGATCTTGCATTTTCTTGTTCGTCAAGCACCCTTTCGACATAGGAGATCGTGTTGATATCGGAGCCGACCATTTCGCCGTTGATCACATCTCTTTGTTGTTTACCGTCTTCCGTCGCATCAGCGGCTTGGAGGTTGGCAAATGCGTCCAAATTCCAAACAACGTGCTCAACGCTCTCTGGATTGAAAACGTCAGTCGCAGCAAGCTCATGAAGGAGCAGCTCACCCTCGACGTCAGCTTCGACACTACATTCGAGGATATCCAACTCCTCAAGAACGAGCTCATCAACTTCGTCTGCGACAAGGACAACAGTCGCGATTTCCTCCCCGATATTGACGTTGAAGTTTTGGGAACTTCCGACATGTCCAAGTTGCAACTGAGAGTTGAAGTCAGACACAAGGGCAACTTTGCCAACGAGACCCAACGTGCATCTAGACGATCCAAATTCATGTGCGCACTTGTCCAATCTCTTCGCAGAGTGCCCATCAATGGTCCCGGTGGTGGCGGTGATGCGCTTGGTGGACCCGCAAACCCAACATACTCAGTCTCTGTTTCGGATGGATATGCCTCTGAAGCTCGTGAAGCTTCTTCTGATGCCAAAGACAAGGCTAGACTCGTACCCCTCAAGAAGGTCGAGGACGCCATGAGTCCTTCTCAGACACGATCAAGGCACTCGGGTACCGGTCCTCTTGGTCTCTCAGCCAAGGAAGCAGCAATCGTAGATCACCTTCACTCGCAAGCACCCGGTCTTGACACAACCCGTGAGGAACCTTGGATGGAGAACGACAGCAGCACATTGGACGAACGCACCAGCAACGACCGTGCCCAAAACATTGAGGAGGTCAGAGGTCTACTACAAAGAGAAAACACAAAGGGAAAGCGTCGCCCGTCGAACCACCCCATGTCTCAGCCCAGCGTGCCGACAATTTCTGAGCCGGTGCCTCCGATAGCATACACCGGATACGCTCAAACAGCCGAAGCAAGCCTCGAAGTCGACGAGTATGAGCAATACCGCACCCAAGCCCACGACGGCCAAGGCCTGAACCTCAACATCCCCACCTCTGGACCCGCACTCCCCACCAGCCCGTCGGCGTATGTCCAAAGCTCCAACTACGTGGACGCAAGCAGAACGACATCTAGACGTCAACAACAACAACAACAACAAGCGGGTCAGAATGTCGAGATGAGACAAATGGGCAGACAGCCCAGCAACCCTTACCGCCAGCAGTCCACCAGAAGGGCCTCGAATCCGTACGACAGTGATTGATGCTCTCTCTTTGGTGACCGGATGAGGAAAAAGAAAATTCTGAGTTGCTGGTCGACTCGGATCTTGGTATGACTCGGAGAGAAGTTTTGCTTTGTAGCCTGTTCTCTTTTTCTTTTTTGCATTTAGTATCTTTCCTTGTTCTCTTGCATCGGTCGGTACGGGCACCGCCACTCATTTCACGTACAGCCGAACAGCATAAAAAGCACGGGCACAGGAGTTTTTTTCCTTTTCTGATATAGCATTTCACCGGATAGAAAGGGCATCAATTTGCGTACAATGTTTTGGGGATTTCTCGCAGGGACAATAGATGATGAGAGAAAGTAGAATGAACATTTGATTCGTTTTGACATTAAGAATGAGATGAGCATCGCATCGCATCGCAATCCACTCTTTTTGTAGTCTGTCTGTGCAAAGCTCTGAAGCATAACGGATGCATGCTCCCTTTTTTTCAGAGATAACCAAAATCCGAAGTCCTGAACACGGGATCCTCGAACGGCAAAAAGGAATTCGACAGCCCAAAGTCGGGGAGCATGAAGGAATCATTACCACCGCCGCTTCCAAAGTCGTTCTGCGCAGCACCACCGCCACCCAATATATCCATCTGTGTTGTTGTCGCTGTACTCGCACCACCATATGCGTTCTCATTCAAGTACTGGAAACCGCCGTTGAACAGCTGAGCAGCAGCTTGCGTGGGCGTCCGCATGGAAGCCTCGACCATCTTCTCCAAGCCGCCCGCCATGAAGCGCACCAAGTGGTACTTACCCGTGGGCATGAGGCGCAGCTGAGCAACGAGGCGGTTGATCAAATCGTGGACCAGGGTGCGTTGAACCAAGTCTCCATCGTATTTCGTGGTCATTTGCAGCAGGAAGCCGCAGGCAAAGGCTATCATGGTGTGCAGGTAGTGCGGCATACCTACGAGGCCTGCGCGCATGTCGGCGTCCGAGAGGAGCACTTCGACGATTGTGGTTGCGGCGGCTACGGCGGCGGATGCAGAGGAACGGAAGTAGTGGGGTATGGGGGTGGTGGCTAGGCCTCTGAAGATGTGCGAGTGGAGGTGCAGGCGGGCGAGGTTGGAGTGCAGGAGCACGCCTTTGGAGGGCCAGTCTCCGATATCGTCGCGTCGTTCTGTTTTTTTGATCGTTTAGGTTTGTGTTTGTGCAATGGGGAAGGAGGAAAAGGAGGTGCGAAAGCTTACTCAGGTGTTGGTACCAGGTTTCCACCCAGCGATCGATCTGGCGGTCAAAGGAGGCAATGTGTTCGGTTAGGCTTTGGGGTAGTGTTTGTGTGTCTCTGCTGTGTCGTTCGAAGAACTCTCTGATGGCGCCCATAATTACCATCAACGCTACTTGACTTGCTGTCCGCCGGTCTTGCTCCACCGCCACCCGCACTTCCAGATATCGCTCCCAGCCCTTTAGACTAGGGTCGTCGATTCGTATTGTCGTGGGTCGACCGTAGAGGATGCTCAAATGCTGGTCACAGATGTAGAGCATGTACCACAAACGCAGGCAATCCGCAGCATCTTCCGAACCATCGTTCAAGACTCTGTAGTAGTTTGAACTCAGGTTGATGCCCATGGCGCGTCGTATTGCATGTCCGGAAAGCGTGTAGGATATGTCGCTCAACCAGTAAGATCCGATGCACATGGCTCGCAGATATTCACGATCGATGCGACGCACAAACATGGATTCCGCAAGCACGCGTTTGAGCTCTCGGCAACAGGGTCCGAAGATTTGGTTGCTGTTCGGATCGTGCAGTGCGGCTACCGTCAGTATCGCGTTTGTCAAGGCGACCGAGCGCCGTCGTATGGACTGCAAGTCGGTGAACTTGTTTGCAATGCTGTAGGCGTAGTGGTCCAATCGGCCAAGATATAGAGTCGTCAGCCTCTCGGCTTCTTCAAGAGATACGATGCCTTTGGATACCACGTCCGAGCCCTCGTCGGCTTTACTCTCGTCTCCGGAGTTTTCAGCTCGTAGCGAACGCAGTCGTGTGATCTGATAAAGCGACTCGATCGGGACGTTTTGTAAAGACTCGGTCTGTGGTGGTAGTTTGGGAGAATTGTCACAAGAAGGACCGACATCTTCGACCTTTTCGACCACGGTATCATCGTAAGGTGAAGTTTCCTGAAGGTCTTCTGTCGTGGAGGGTGCTTTGAGTGGTTGTAGTGCTGGCATGGATAGTTTCTTCAAAATGTCCTGGACTGCTCCGTGCATGTTGGAAATGTCACGATGCATGTCGTCCTTCCATTGCGATCTTTCGCTGATCAGGGTTTGCAGACTTTTGTTCAAGACACAAGAGAGACCTCGCTCTATGCAGCGCCGACACGGTGGCTCTCCGTTGTTGTTGTCCATGAGACATTTGATCTGGTCAGATATAAGCGATCCAGTTCGACACATCAGCAATGTTCAAGCAGTAGTAATACCTTTTGTTTGCGACAAGCAGCACACGCCTTGACCTTTCGCGATATCTGGGGTCCATTAGGAGAATCCTGCTGGGGACCCTGTGGTGGAGACATTGAAGTAGCGTTGGTCGCACTACGAGAACCCTACATCTCGTCAGCCTCTTTTGCATCGCGCTTTCTGTCAAGACTCGATTTACCGAATTCATGTCGAGTAAGCCCTGAGCGGCGTTCGCCACGGACCAGGATCTCTTTGACATGTCCGCAAGAACAAGAAAGACAGAGACAAGCTTCAATCGTGACAGCTAGATTGGCTTCTCAATGCCGCGCGTCTCATATCTGCCCAAAACGGCCTCCGATACGATCAAGAACTCATACAAGAAATGTCGATGGACAAGTAGAAAGGTAGCGTTCCCCAGTTGTTCTTCGCCGAGGCGTTCGAGACGTCCTTGTCTCTCCGCGTTCGGGAAGGATTGCGGAGAAGAAGCTTGGCGACATCGGATAACATTAGCCGACACGGCTTGTTTCTCGCATCTCCTCCACTTCCTCTTCTCGACTCGACATGCACCTCATGCTTCGATGTTCGCTATGAGAGATGCCTCACGTATTACTTGGCGTTCAGCGCTTGGTACAATTGGAGCTGATATGCTGTCGATGCAACCACCGTGTTCGATACAACACGGTGTGGTAACGGCATGCTGACATGAGAACGCCCTCAACTACGAGTACGCATGCATGAATGCGTCGACGCATTCAATCTCATGACTGACCATGGGAGGAACAACAGCCAGCTGATGTCAATCGGTCAGATCAAGAGTTAGGTGAGCTTGTCTCGCGTATGCAGGGCGCCTTCGATTCTCAGCTCTACACCATTCTTCGACTTTGGTCTGTTGTGGTGAGAATTCAGATTTGTGGCTGCCTCGAGCTCGTGATACATGTTCGCAGTCAGCTCGTGGAGCGATTCTACATTGGGTCAAATCTCGATTGGGTTCGCAATGTGGATGTCTGATCTGACACCGGAATGCTAGGTACGTAGCAGCGAGAGTAGGATCGAGGAGGTGACTTTGTTGGTCCAGTCAGCATGGCAACAAAGTCCAGCAACCTCAGCGTCGCTTTAGAAGCTCCCTCCGTGTATATAAAGGCAAGTCGTCACACACCTCAATCCGCTCATCGTCAGCACCATCAAGCAGAATACCTAGCGTCTATCAACAATACCTATCCCCTCGAGATGCTCTACAACACCCTCTTCGCCTTGTCCATGGCCGCGTCTGCCATTGCCACACCCGTCATGGTCAAACGCGCCCTCTTCGACTGCAACGTCGCCTACACCGGCTGCATAGCAAATCCATACCAGTCAGAAAGCTACTGCAACGACACCCGCAACACCTGCGAAGCCTGCTGGCAAACCGAGCAAACCTGCAGAGTCACGGCCGACTACGCCAAAGGTATCCAGTGCACCGTAGATGCCCAACTCTGTTTCCACGCCACCGAGAACCCCGGTTCGGTGTATGGAGCCTACGACTGCGATGCCGCGTACAGTACTTGCAGCTATGCTCCCAACACCAACCACGCGTTCTGCGCGGCTCAGCTCGGTGCGTGCAAGAGTTGCGAGACGCGGGAGAATCAGTGCCGTGGTGCTCCGGGTGCCAATCAAGCTGCGTGTTCTGCGCAATCGGCTGGTTGCTTCGGAGATGCTGTCACTTCGAATGGCTCTTATACCAGCTAGAGTCACGGCTGTGTGTTGGCCATTGCTAAAGATGTTCAGAGGGATTGTTGAGAGATGAAGATGGATGCGAATCATGACTGGAATAACTCCTTACTGTCTCTAATGTTTTTTTTTGCCTTTGTTGGAAGTGCTTTACGGATCAAGGCATCAGTATGCTTGCAATAATACAAGCTTGATCTTCGATGAAAAATAAAGCTTTCTCCCAGCCCTGACTCCTTTCCCCGAGTGATGAGTCCGCGTATATTCTCAGAGCCAATGGCAGAGACCAAAAGGTCAGCATGCCCAAAAGGGCCGAGCGAGCTGTAAGAATGGAATGCTTCACCCCATGCCAAGAGCAGACTCGACAGTTCTGGAAGCGGCTGTCGCGTGAGCAGGTAATCGATCGCATTCTAATTGGTTGATCGGATCGATCTCCGCTCGCTGAAGATCCGGGGACCGGTGATTACCTTCGATGCCATTGGCTAATCGAGTGAAGAGCTCCCGTGATTGGGTGACAACGATGTCATACTCGAAGTAAGTAAACAGCTCACTTTCCTACGCAACAGATATAAAGCTCAAAGCCACCGCAGGACATAACCACCCACTCACCACACATCTCAACCCACTCCAAGCTTCTCAATCCACACCTCAACCCACTCCACCTCTCCCACACAAACCACAACAAACAATGTCCGCCTCCGTCCCCTCCACCTGCTGCGGCCGCCCCGGCGGCTGCGTCTGCGCAAAAGAAGCCACCTGCTCCTGCGGCAAGCAACCCGCCCTGCACTGCACCTGCGAAAAGGCATCCACCGAAAACGCCGTCGCGGGCGCACGCTGCAGCTGCAACCAGCGCGCGGCCGGCGCCTGCACGTGCTCGCGCGCCTCTGCCGAAAACGCAACCCCTGATGCCGGTAACAGTTGTGCTTGTGGCAAGAGATCCAAGGGTGAGTTTTTTTTTTCCTTTCGTGACGATGTTTGAAGGAGTGATGAGTGCTGATGAGGGTGAAATAGATTCTTGCTCTTGCAATGGTACCGAGGAGGCTGCTGCTGGTGGCGAGTACCCGGACGAAATCGACTTTACTACCAAGGCTTGATTGACTGGCTTTAACGACTTCATCTTCTTCGTCACGACTATCTTTATTTTGTATGACCGACGGAAGGTCTACCGGCGTTATCGGGACTGGGAAGGGCACTTTATACCAACGATTGGAAGGGAGGGAGAAAACAGAAACATTCTTGGGAGAGAGAGAGACATGGGGCACAACACAGTTGGCCATTGCAGAGTTGCCAGAGGGGCGGACAAGTTGGCTGCGTTTGCATTTTGCAAGCAGTTGGCTCTACGCTCTAGTCGACTGCCTTCGGACAAGACCGTTCAACCTCTACAACGCTAGCTATCGGCATCTGGACCCTTCTTTTGCTGCTCGTTATTTTTGGAGCTGAGAGAAACACATCAATTTTGGAATCAGCAATGATCACAACAATCATAATTACTTTTTGACAATCCATGCTCCTTGTGTCTTTCTCGGTTCTTTTGTGAACGTAGTTGATTCTTCATAGGACTTTTCATTGAGATGTATAATACATCACATTCATCGCTGGAGATCGTCTATTTACTTTCTACTCTTTTATTGTACGCGATCAAGCAGCACCTCCACGTCCACCAACACGATCCAACGCCTCGATCTGCTCCTGTGTAATCTTGGCCTCGGGAAGAGTCTTGATACCCTTCTTGGTAGGTTTAGGCATGAATCCCCTAGCGACCAGGAAACTCAAATACTGTCCAACAATGTCCTCGGTGACGGCGCTGCCGGCCGAGAAGTCCTGACCCGATCTTGCTGCATCAGCCTTCAATGCGGCGGCAGAGTTTCTGTCGTCGAGTTCGGGTGCTTTGGTGCTGCCGGGCAAATCTCCGGTGACCATGTGGTAGAGACCGAGGAGGGCGTGTTCTTCCTTGCCTTGCTCGACAAAGCTCTCAACGGCATCTCTCCACGCAGGGAAATCGACCTTGGGAGCTTCGTAGCCAAAGGCTTCGAGGGCGGCGAGGTATTGGTTGAATGTTAGTCGTGGGTGGCCAGTGACGTGGCAGACGACCATGGGTGCGATGGGTTGGTTGAGTGCTGTGGCGATGACGAGTCTGGCGACGTGATCAACGGGGACCATGTTGATGGTGTTGGTGATGTCGGGTCTAGAGCCGACTTGCACGCATCCCTTGAGCATACGGATGAGGAAGTCATCGGTGTTGGTGGTGCCAGTCTTGGGGTCGCCCAGCACGTAACCCGCACGGATGATTGAGCCAACAAGACCCCTTCTTCCGGCCTCCTCCATCAGACGCTCAGACACCCACTTGCCCTGACCGTAGCCAGTAGTGAGGCCTTGTCTGCTTCCCTCCATGTCGTCAGATTCACTTACACCAGCAGCACCGGAAGCAATGAGGTTCTTGGACAGTTCCACGTAGTGATCCGAGTCGAGAGCACTTGTAGAGCTGACAAAGGCCATCTTCTTGACCTTGCCGGTAGCACACAACTTGATTGCCGAGATGGTACTCAAAACGTTGGCAGACTTCAGAGACGAGAATGGCTTGAGCCAATGCACAATGGCACCGTTGTGGATTACAACATCGGCCTCCTTGGCAACATGGTCGTACACATCCTGCTGCATGCCGAGTAGAGGTTGCTCTTGCAAGTCACCAGTGACACACTCAAGGTTGGATGTCCACGAGTCCGACCAGATGCCATACGCCTGGCATGTCGCCTTGACACGCTGCAAAGCATCCTCTGTTGACTTGGCACGGACGTGTGCGATGACCTTGTTTCCAGAGGAGAGCAGATCACGAAGGATGTAAGATCCCAGGAATCCAGTTGCTCCAGTGAGGAACACTGTCTGTTGCTTGGCAGATTCTCTGCTGGCAGACTGGATCTTGGCAGGAATCTCCTTGATCAACTCAGGTAGAGTGTTTGAGTAAAATTCCTCCTGATCATCAGTCTCAGGGGCCTGGGCATCAAGACGGAGTCCGACAGGGTTCAGAGAGCGATCGATGTCACCGGCGAGCTGTTGCAGAGTGGGGTTCTTGGAGATGGCACTGACTGGGACAGTGACATCGGGCCACTTTTTGCGAATCTGAGACGGGATCTGGACAGCGGCGATACTGTTACCACCGAGGTCGAAGAAGGGAACATCAGAGGGGATGCTCTCGGCGGCATAGCTGCGGAGGTAAAGAGCCCAGATTTCCGCGAGGGCCTTTTCGGTCTCGGTACGACTAGCAGCGTCCTGAGCAGGGTGGCTTGATGAAGCAGCAAGCAGCTCCGACTTTTCCGGGAAGGGAAGTGCTCTCTTGTCAACCTTGCCGTTGGGCGTCAGAGGAAGTCTGACCATGGGGACAAAGAGAGTTGGGACGGCGTAAGAAGCCAGCTTCTTCTTCAAGTGCTCTCTGACATCATTGGTCAGACTGTTGAACATCTTCAGCCTCTCGGGGATGCTCAAGTCGTCAGCAACGTTGGTGTCAGCCTCTCCCTTTTCCTTCTTCCAAGCCGACCACTTGCTGAGGTCAGGAACGTAGTAGCTGACAAGGATTTGCTCCTCTTCGTGATCGCGCTTGACGAGAGTAACGTTCTCTCGGATGAGGGGGTGCTGAGAGAGGTGAGTGTCAATCTCTCCAAGCTCGATGCGGAAACCGCGAATCTTGACTTGGTCGTCTGCTCTGCCAGTGCACTCGACGTTGCCATCAGCAGTGTATCTTCCCAAGTCACCAGAGCGGTAAAGTCTGTCTCTTGGGCCCTTGTAAAACTCTCTCCAAGGCTCATCCTTGCCAGCCTTGGTTGCCTTTTCTTGGTCCTCCTTGACCCACTTCTCATTGTCAACGAACCAGTTCTGCACAAATTTGGAGTTGGTGAGCTCCTTGAGCTCGGGGCCAAGGTAACCCTCTGCCAGACCGCCAGCTCTGACATAGATTTCACCAATCTCGCCAATCTCACAGATGCGGTCTCTGTTTGAACGGTCGACAACAAGCAGCTGGACGTCGAGCATACCCTTACCAGCAGGGATAACATCACCCATCTTGTCGAGGTACGAAGAGTCTTCAGACCTGCTGGGGATCTCGTAGAAACTGACAGCTCTTTGTGTCTCGGTAGTACCGTACATGTTCTTGATGCGGACATTGGGAGCCAAATCTTGCAATCTACGGCAGTCTCTCTTGAGGAGAATGTCACCAACGAAGAATGCCGAGTGCAATGAGTTGACCTTGGGTTCCAAGCTACCGAGGAGAATTTGACCCATGGCGGGGGTGAGATGGGTGACGCTAATCTCGTTGTCGCTAGCCCACCTGGCCAGTCTGTCAAATGTGATATCCTCAGCAGGGGGTACAATGAGACGAGCACCCAGGAAGAGAGGAGTGAAGATATCGCGCTGGATAGGATCGTGAGCGATACCGCTGAGCATGGAAAAGTGGTCCTTGTCGGACAGTCCGAAGCGCTCCTGCATCCAAGGGAAATAGTATGCCAGGGAGAAGTGGCGACCCTTGACACCCTTGGGTCTACCCTCTGAACCGGAAGTGAAAGAAAGAGTGGGGGTTGAATCGGGGCCAACAACAACGTCGGGAAGCTGGGCACGAGATTGTTGCTGGGACTCGAGGCAGTCGCGACCATCAACACTGCCACCAATGACGGAACCATCGTCTTGCAATTGCAAGCCAGGAACCTCGGTTCTAAGTCTCAGGTTCTCCTGAATATACTCGCGAACGGTATCAGAAAGCTTGCCAGCTTCTTGAGAAGCCTTCTCGATGACCACGAGAGCACGAGGCTTTGCAACATCGAGATAGATGATTTGACGATCCGCAGGGTATAGAGGGTCAATGACGGAAAAGGTAGCTCCAGCCTTGAGTACACCCATTACAGCGACAACCAGATCAACACCACGGTGAGCGTACACCATGACAACCTCGCCTCGTTGGACGCCGCTGGCTACTAGGTGGTGTGCCAGGACATTACTCGATTCATTGATGTGTTGATATGTGAAGACCTACAGAGTTTAGTAAGAAAGCAGTTGGAGGACAGAATGACAATGGTTACCCTCTTGGGAGAGTTGGAAGAGGCGGTCTCTACAACACAAGTCCTCTCGGGGTGCTTGTTTGCATTTGCAACAAAGATTTGGTGGATAGCACCTCTATAGTCACTCCAGTGGAGGTCCGAGGTGGGGTTAGGTCTCGGGTCAGCCATTATGGTGAGTCCTGCAAGATTATTAGCATTGAGAATAGCTAGGGGAGAGGCATGTGAAGGTACAATGATGTGAATATTTGTATATGGGGGATGACGTGGTTGGGGGTGATTTGGGCAATAAATTTCTTGTGGCCGGTATCGGCGGTAGTTGGTATAGGGAGGGATATGTCAACTGAGGTGGTATACGGGAGCAATTGACGATATAGCGAGCAGAGGGTAGCAGATGGCAGTGGAGATCAGAAAGGAAGGTCAAGACCGATGAGTCGAAATGTGTCATAGCAGACGCAGTTTTAGTCTGACTGTCGGTGGTCTGTGCCCCGGTGGTTTGCTCGAGCAGCATTGACGTGTGCTGTACAGTACTTGGTTGTTCACGTTTGTTCACATTGTAACCATCCGCATGCCGCCATGGCAGCTTCTTCACGTCGGGGCAGCGTGACCAAGGCGCCAGAGGCGGTCCGCTATTCCCATGAGCCCGGCAGGTCCAAGTCAAAGGCGTCGATCTCGGTGTCAAGCGTGGCTAAGAGCAAACACGAGAGCTCGACGTCCGAGAAACGGCCCAGACTGCAGCGAAGCGCTTCGACAAGCCAGAGCACCCGTCTCGCCGACACGACCGTTGACAGGGACAAGGACAAGAAGCAGCACCGTCGCACTTCGTCATTCTTGGGCTCCATCTTTCGATCCTCGCTTCCCGCACCAGCCCCCGTCTCGTCGCCCGCACCACGCCTCCGCACCACCGAGTGCCTGACATGCGCCTCCGACGACGTGCCCGTCACTCGCTCGGCCAAGCTGCCATGCGGCCACCGAATGTGTAACTCATGTCTCCGCCGCATCTTCACCATGTCCACCAAAGACCCCCAACACATGCCCCCCAAATGCTGCAACCAAGACCACATCCCACTCAAACACGTCGACCACCTCTTCGACGACAAGTTCAAGGTCCTGTGGAATGCCAAGTATCAAGAGTACACGACCAAGAACCGCCTTTACTGTCCTGCAAAGGGATGCGGCCAGTGGATCAAGCCCTCCAACATGCACAAGCTCCAAGGTCGCAAGTACGGGCGCTGTCCGGCATGCAAGACCAAGGTGTGCACTCTGTGCAACAACAAACTGCACACCAGTGGCGAGTGCCCCAAGGATCCAGACACTAAGAGGCTTGTCGATCTGGCCAAAGAAAAGGGATGGCAGCGTTGCTACAACTGCAAGGCCATGGTCGAACTTAACGAGGGCTGCAACCACATGACCTGCCGCTGTGGCTCCGACTTTTGCATGCTCTGCGCCAGCCCTTGGAAGACTTGCGAATGTCCATGGTTCAACTACGCCGCTGTCCCCGACCAAGACCGCCTGAACCACATGCGCGTCCCCGAGACCGTCGTGAACCTGTCTCGCCACCACAGAAACGACAGAAATGAACTCAACGATAGAAACGACCGACACGAACGACGTAGAAACCACTCTCAGAATCCACCATTGACCTACCAGCAAGAGCTTGATGCGCGAAGGCGTCAAGAGCGTGCCGACGAAGCTCTGGCTCGGCGTCTATCCACCACCAACATCTCCGACCGACCGCTACCTGACCGTCCCCGTCCCCGTCGACGTGATACCGTCACAGAAGAAGTCTTTGGCAACCGCGGTGACCACTTCCTCAATGACAACTATGTCTCGGCCACGTCCCGCATCAATGCCAGCGTCATTGGCGATGCTGCCTTTGCCCGCCGTGGTGAACGCGAGAGCGGTCGCAAATCGAGACGTCAGTCTATATCTCTCTTCGACAACGACCCCGGGCTTGCGCCCAATGCATTCGGCACCGAGAGCATGCTCGGTCTGGCTCCTCCTCCAGCACCTGCGCAACTTCCTGCGAGACGACCAAGCTTGAGGCAGCGATTGGGCAGTATCAGCAGCCAGAATGGCCGCGAAAGAATTGGTGGATGGTTGAACAGACTTGGCTGACACGAACGATTTCCTCACGACGAACACGATATTGCCTAATCATTAACACCCACGACTTTGCTAGATACCCAATTCATTAATGACTCATTGTTTTGCTGTTTCACCCTGACGTCCAGATTGTTCTCTTTGTTGTGTCGGTAGGAAGGAGCCATAGAGGTTGCAAAAGGCTCGGGTTTTCGGCGAAAGACCGACCCGAAGCTATTTCTGCGGAATGCATCTGCCAAGGCTCCCAGGCACCAGGGGTATTGGCCGATCTCATCCCAAACCAAATGCAAAACAACAACTCCGTATTCCTTGCAGATTGAGTCCATACCTTGCTTCACCAATTGACCCATCTTTAGTCAAAGTCTTCTCTACACCATAGAAAGCATCCATTGTGGTCAAACCTCCACAGCCCCCATGTCTACGGCTGTACTGTGATAGATACGAAGAAAGGGGCCGCGGCTGCGAAACCCGATTCGGGCTTAGACTCACCTGTCCAAGAAACCTAGACCTGCCTTGGCCAGCGGCTTTCGTGGCATGCATACGACAACATTGGATTGTTGACCTTGTTCTGGTTTTTGCCATGCGTCGTGCACGCACAAAGTCCTCGACACATTGACAGTATTCCTCTGATCATGCATGAACGACTCTGATGCCGCGATTTCAGAATTGCCGGCTCTTGGGAGTTGGTGTTTTAGTATTGTTGACCTATGTTTGTTGGAACAGTATTGGGTCGGCCTTTGGGTGTGTGTTTGAGCGGCCTTCTTTCGCCCCCTGATGTGCCACTGACTTCTCAGTAGCAGTCACCATGGTTTTGTCACCGACCGCGAGTTTTCTGGCTTTGGCCATGACATGTACAAGGCTTTGAAGGAGAATTCAGCCGGTGAAGTCGATGTACAGCGAGCAGGACAAGCCGCTGCTGTGGTCTTTTGGACGACCAATGCAGAGACACCCAGACCGGATCTTCTCAATCTCACATCTACTGATGTCGCCACCATGCGGTTTGCACATGCGACATATCTAGAATCTGCACGCCACATCGATCTCCCATTCCAGAAGGGTGCTTCGGGAATCGTTTCTGCGGCTGCTGGAAAGTACCTCCCGGTCTTTGTTATATCGTTGAGGATGCTACGACGGACCGGATCGCAACTGCCGGTTGAGCTCTTCGTGGACACCGAGGCGGAATTGACCTCGCACACGTGCCAGACACTTCTTCCCAGCATGAATGCCCATTGTCTCCGACTGGAAGACCGTCTGGGAGGATGGGCAAAGTACCTTGCGAGTTTCCAAGTCAAAGTGTTTGCAATCCTGGCTTCTTCGTTTGAAAACGTGCTGTTCCTGGACGCCGACGCTTTCATGGCAAAAGACCCTGCTCATGTATTTACGCAAGAACCATTCTCTTCCACCGGTCTCGTCACCTGGCCGGACTTTTGGGCATCGTCTGCTTCGGCACATCTCTATGATATTGTAAACCAGCCCGTGCCGGCAATGAACGCACTCGCCTCTACAGAATCCGGACAACTCTTGGTTTCCAAACCCAGGCAAGCGTTGACCCTCCTGCTGTCAGCCTACTACAACTACTACGGCCCCGACATGTACTATCCACTGATGAGCCAAGGCGGCCCCGGAGAAGGCGACAAGGACTCCTTTGTGCTAGCCGCTCGAGTGGCCAACGCACCCTTCCACCAGGTCAAAAAGTGTGTCGATACGATAGGCTACTACGAGCACGGCAGCTACCACGGAGGCGCAATGCTGCAGTACGATCCCACGCAAGACTCTTCCTCAACTGCCGCCAGCGTGGCCACCATGGAAAAGACTCCCGACGCCTTTTCCGTGCACCACAATATCCCGAAGTACGATCCGGTGCAGCTGTTCGATACGGGTGTGCTCGTCGATGCGGAGACGAGTGTGCCGCACAGATTGATCGGCACCAAGGAAGAGACCTTGAAGAGGTTTGGAAGGGACATCGAGGCGGAGCTTTGGGAGGAGATTGACCACGTGTCTTGCCAACTCTCTGAACAGATTGTAGGGTGGAAGACAATACCCACTAGCAAAGATGAGAACGGGACTTGTGACAAGGTTCGCTGGTACAGGAAGGAGGTGTTTGTATAGAGAATATGTGTTCAGTGTGAAGCTTGCCCAAAGGCCGACTTATCTTTTTTTTTGGAAACACACCAGTTGATTCGGATGGATGTGATGGTGGTATAACCTGATGCAAGGTATACAACCAGATAACCAAGCTACCAATATACCCTTCACCCTCCACGCAAACCCGTCTGTCTGTACTCCAGACTCTCCCTTCCCTATCCCAATCCGTCGACACCGTATACCAACTCCCTTTTGACCTATTCCATTCAAAGCAATACTCCTTTTCTCATCCTCCAAGACATCATCTACAAAAACGCACACCATCCAATGTACATCTGACACAAGTTCCACGGATCCGTGGCCTGTCCAATCAACGCATTGACATGCCCCTCCACACTCAACGGCACAGTCTCTCCCCTGAGGAACCCCTTGAGCTTCCCACTAACCGAGTCCAGCACCTCCTGCGGTGTCTCGGGCACCCCCGGCGTGGTCCTCTTCTTCTTGCCGATGAAATCGGTCGTGGGGTCATGCAAGAACGTCTCCAGGATATTCATCAAGGTATCCTGGTGTTGGCGGAGCAAGCCCAGTGTCAGTTCGGCCGATTTGCGGAAAGGGCCTTCGTAGCCGTATGCGCCCATTGCCGCAATCATGTTGTGCGTCAGGCGGAAAGGGACGAGTTCTGGTTTCTCAAACGTGAGTCCTTTGTCGAATAGGCAGTTGAAGTCGACATGGAATACGCCGCCAGTGTCCTCCTGCAGCAAGATGTTTTCACCGTGTCGATCGCCGAGGCCGAGTACATGTCCCACCATAGACATGACTGCTGCTGAGCGAGCGTATCTCAGACGAGCGGCGAACCACGAGTCGGGTTCGGGGAACATTTCCGCAAACCATTCGTGGAGAATTGAGGGGAACACCTTTAATACTTTTTCGTTGAAGATATCCACGTTGGCCGGATTAGAGCTTGCCTCGCTGAGGAAGACTCGCAATTCGTTGTAATTGGGTTGAACACCCTTTCGCTGGTACAATTTGAGAAGGATATCGCGCAGAGGTTTGATGCCCTCCACCCACTCAATGGTGCCAGACTCTTCGCTCAACGGCGTCACTCCATATGTCTTGATGTAGAGACGACGTTTGCTTGACTCCGTGTCTCGTTTCAGCGCTCTGTTGATCATCGTGTTGAACTCCATCAGGCGCTGGTCCTTTCTCAGATCATCCTTTGGCTTGCACAGGAGTCCGTATTGTTTTCCATCCGAGCCTCTTACTGTCAACTTTCGTGGTCGCTGCAGAGAATTGAGCACCAAAACTTCGTCACTGAAGCTTTGTATCGTGATGCGCTCTTGAGCGAACGCCACAAACTTCCGGATATGGAAAGCATCCTGTACAACCGGAGCATTGGCTGTCAAGGTAGATTCCAGAGGTATAACAAGAGGGTTAGGGGCCAGTTTGTGGTTGAAGTTCAAATCCTTGGAAAGACTGACGTTCGGCGACCGTGTTTCGATATGAATCTCACAAGCTTGTAGCAGACCATCCGATAGCTTTTGACCGTGCGTTATCATCACGCGCAAGTCTAGACCTGCTGATTCGTTCTTGGGCCTGTTCTTGGGGTCTTTGAGCTTGTTGATAATGGCTACGCCGCGGCTTGCTCTGTCTGGTATAGAAGCCTTGCAGACCGCTAGCAGGAACCAAAGTGCTTGACTAGGATGGGTTGAAACAATCTTCTGGATGATCATTGACAACACTTCATAAACCTTGGGATTGGGATGGGTGATACGTGAGATCATCTGCGGCAGAGCGTTGTAGAAGATGTACGGTGGTATCCTGTCAAAGTACTTTCTCATCTGCTTGTGAATCGCATCGAGCCAGTGAGACCGTTTGGCTATCACTTCGGCCTGGACATCGTTCCTAGTCCTCTGTATACAATCCATACCTAGATCCAGCCAGAGCGTGATTATCTTCGGGATTGTTTGGTACCAGTATTTGGAGCCAAAAGGTACAGACCGTAAGTAATTCTCGATGACCAGCTTGGTCAGTTCTCCAGAAACGAAGGGTTCAGATTGCTTGTGGGCAGGAAGAGTTTTCGAGGCGTCTAGCAGCATGTTGTAGTGCTTTCCCAAATAGTAGTGACCCTTTTCCCATCTGGAGTAGTGCCTGGCGGCATACTGATATTTGACTACGACTTTTGTTGCCTGTGTCTGTCCAGAAGCGTCTAGCCATTTGGCGAGCAGCAAATGCGCTCTCGCAGAAAGCATGTTCTGCTTCTGTTGTGCTTCTTCAGGATTGCTGGTGTCCACCATCCTCTGGTCATAGGTAGCGAACGTATTCGATGCAATAGCACCCTCGAGACTCCGGATAGCTTGTCTGTGCTGGTTGTCTTTCCACAGCAGCCTAGCATGTTCTATCTTGGCTGCATCGTCTCCACAACTGAACGCATTGAGTACGGCGTAGTGCGCGACAGTTGAGACGTTGGTCTTTCTGGCAAGACGAGCTGTTGTGAGCCAGGAGCTGCCAATACTAACGCTCGAGAAATCGACACTCGATAGTCGCATGACTGCACGGCGAATGCCAAGCAAGTACTGCTTGTCAGAGATGTACGACCCAACAACGGCCAATCTCTTGTCCATGACTGCGAGAATCGATGTCGCGGCTGGATCCCGAGCGGCGGGAACATCAATTGTTCCACTGAGCGCACCTATCTCGTACACAATATGGAGTTTCAAAAGAACGTCATGGCAAGCCTGCAGTGAGCTTCCAGAGACAGAGGTGATGCCCTTGACCACGATGTTGCGGAGTTTGTTGACCATGGTGGACACTGCATCTTGGTTCTTCTCTTGCATAGCGAGAAGCACTCTAGCAACACCCACATTGAAGTCGGTCTGGCTTTCTTCCGGAAGTTTTGAAAGAGTGTCCTTGAGGGTGTCAAATCTCTCTGTAGTCCAGCATGCCTCTGTGATATATGACAGGAGTGTACTCTTGTCGCCCTGACTCGAGTTTCCATTGTAAAACGATGCATATCGCAAGACTTGATCGTACTGGCCGGATTCTCTGAGACAGCTCAAGAGATCAACTTGGCGGCTTGCGTTCAGGGGCTCCTTGACTAGCTCAAACTCGTACCAACTCTGTGCAGCTGACCATCTGCCCGTTCTTTGATGTTGGAACGCTTGTTGCTCAGGACTGAGGATGTTGAGATGCGCCGAGATACCATCAAGACCGTCGGGCTCATCAATCTGAGAGTAGATTGAGTGCAATCGTTGGAACATCGCGTCATGTTCTTTGGCGTTTTGGTTCGTTGGTCTTTGGGACTCACTTCGGATATAGCTCTCCCAGTGGAACAGGGCACGAGCATACGAACCGCACTCCATAGCACGTTGAGCGATGATGTCTGCAGGAATCGACCTTATCACACTCTCAACACTTTCGATCTGGCCAACATCCTTGACTTCCTCCAGTTCTGAGGGAGGATGACCAGCTCGCAAGGCTGCAGTTCGGTACGCAGCCATAGTCCGTTTCTTCTCCTGTAGCCATTTCGACATGTAGTCCAATACAGCAAAGACGTTCTCACTGCATTGTCGCAACGCCTCCTTCTCTGACTCGACGAATGATTCGGTTGACAAGACTGTCAGCATTTCGACTCCAACATCTCTGGCCTCCTGCACTGTACCGCCGAGAACGATATTGAGAGCCACGTAAGGAAGTAGGAAGCTGGCAATAGAGATGTCATGTCGGTTGATGATGCGAGCCAGGATGGGGAATACCATCTCTGCGTTATCGCCTTTGCCTCTCCACATCATATCGTATGCCCATTCGCGAAGCCAGGTGCTGTGTCGTTTTCCAATGGCAAAGACCGGGTAGCTTCGTTTTCCAGGTTGGACGGACGAGTTGCTATTTAGCAGATACCTTGAGCTCAAGAATGGTGTGAGCGTGTTCCGGACGCTTTCTGTCATCTCCGCCCAACGACTATGAGCAGGACCAGCTTGTGATGGCCTCAAACGTGCAGTCGCGGCTTCATTGAAACCACAGAACCGAACCAACTCTTGCATGACATAAGCCAGGAACCCTTGGTCTCGTGCGTTTGTCGAGGATCTGAAAGCTGGTACCAGAACGTCTTCGAGCATGATAGCAACCCAGTTGATAACTTCAGAGGCTTTCTCAAAGTTGGAGAGCACAAGCACCTGTCTTTTGCTGCTACTCATATCAACGCTGTTTGGATCCAAGCAGCCAATGATGCCAATACATTGTGCACTCAGGTCGACGACAGTGGAGTCGTGATCGGCATATTTGGTGCACACATCCAACAGAGCACGCATCACATCCGCAATCGCAGCCTTGGGCTGTTCGCTAACAGCTGCTTCATGAACGAAGCCTTGATTTTCGCCGAGCCAGGGAACCAGCTCGCGCAGTCCTTGGGTGACGATTGCGACATTCTCATCATGCAGTCGTTTAGCAAATGCACGAAGATGAACGTCTGGGCGCTCGTCCTTTTTCAACCTCTGGATTTCCAAGCCAATTTTGGACATCAACGGGATCGAGGCCAAGGATGGTATGGTCATGAGCTTCTCTCGTATCACATTGCTGTGAGTCTTGACCATCTCGCTGATGGTATCGTGGATCTTCATTTGCAGAGGCGATGAGAGACCATCCCAATGTTGAGCCACAAGCGCAAAGGTATGATCAACCATGTCAGCAACATCATCGCCTTCGAGAACACTGACCAGAGTGAGCCAGGCGGAAAGTGCTGACTCTTGAAGTTTAGGCTGATCAATGGCGCTCTGAAGACATGCTCTTATCTATGTTTTTGTAAGTCACGAGGTCGGTTTGCATGAGTTTGATCGAACGTACCTGTGGAAGAGCCACGCTGACCTTGCTCTTAGCTAATATGATCATTTGTTCAATTGCCTTGACACAACGAAGCTTTTCCGATGGTGACAGCGACAGCGTATTGTCGATTGAGTTTGAGAATTCAGTCATTATGCCCAGAATATGGGCTTCGAAGAAACTGATAACCATACGGTTGGTTTTTGCGTTCGGCTTTGAATGGCTTGGCTTTCCTTCGACCAGCATAGTGAAGATTTGTATAGCTTGTTGTGCCTGTGACAATCTCCCGTATCAGCATTTGATAGGTAGCTCACAACAGAATACTCACTTTTGACGCGTTCGAATCGTCTTCGTCTCCCGCCGTCTTGAGCATCTCGCAAGCGATAAGAACAGGATTTGATCTGATCAGACTTCCCAGATCGCTACTCTGAAACCCAGGAGCGACCTCAGCGAGACATCTGGTAGCATTGCCTTCAACGTCGCTAGATGGTTGGTAGAGGAGGGTGGATATCACAGCAGCAAGGTTAGCAGGAGGTTGAAGACAAATGTCTTGTATGCTGGTTTCTGTACTGCGAGCTGAAGCAATTCGCTGTAGAATGTCTTTTTTCTTTGTCAAAACGAGGAAAGGTACAGTATCTCGCTGTGTCAGCAACAGGAAATGGCTGACGCTCATGCCTAGGAATTCAGAAAGTTGCTGAGCCTTCTGCGGTTTAGTGGTGAGATCTTGGATGACAGCAACAGCGATACTGCGATAGAATGGTTTGAGGAGTGTCTGTGGTGAGAGGGACAGTGTTTCGGCAATATCCTCCAACTATTGTGATGTCAGAAGAACCCACCAGACTAGAGTACGTGACATACCTCGCTATATGCAAGAGAGCAGATTAGAGAATTCGGATGACCCAAATAGTCAACCAGCCTGAGTAACGCCAGATTGAGCTCTTTTTCACCACATACCCTATTACTGTCAGCACTCCGTGGCGCGACTTGTGGAGTGAGCGACACTTACACTGCTACTCTGCCCCAAGCCAATATCAAAGTTTCGTGGTGGCCTACGATATCTTTTTTTGACAGTGCTCTCAGAAGATTCAATGCAACCTGTCGATTGTTGTTGCGAATCTCGGTAGGCAGTCCCTCGCGAAGAAAAGCAGCCATTGTTCGCCTGTCCGTGTCAGCAACAAGCCAAGTTTCTGTCTTGCTTTTACTCACCCTGCAGCAACTCGTAATTCCCTAGAAGAACTGTGTAGGTATTTCAAGCAGCTTTCTGCCAAGAAGGACTTTCCAAGTTCGAGTTCGTTAGAATTTCTGTTGTGCAGCACAATTGACCGGATTGCCAGGACGGCAAGAACTCTATTCCTGTCAGAAAGCTGAAGATCTTGACTTTCGAAGAGTTCCGTGAGCATTAAGAACATCTCAATCCAATCATCAGCTCGATTATTCTCTTCCCAAGTGTTCTTGTCTGGTTCTTCCCGTAGACGGCGATCGCCATCGCAGAGCGAGCATTTGCCGTTGTGCAAGTTGTTCGTCGCAGCACAAGCACAAGATCCAATCGTCTGCCAGAACATGCTTCGTTGGTTTTCGGACATGGAAGCATAACAGGTTCTATCGAGAGTTAGAATACTGAGAAACAAGGGTTTCACAGAGCGAACTTACGCAACGTCAGGGTGATTTGTAGCTGTGCCATCTCCTCTGCCCAAAAGAGTGGCAACTCTACGCTTAAGTTTCAGATACAAGTCTTCTGACTGGCTGCTCGAAACCTTGTGCCCCGGTTCGCGAAGCGTCTGTAGACCTCTATGCAGAGATTTTGTCGTCGCTGGTTGCATGGCTGGTACTTCCTTGCGAAGCTGAAGAACATGGTCGGTCATGACTGTGTCAGTCTGGCCGTTTGTGTCATGCCTTTCCAGACATTGATGTACCACGCGGCGCAAAGATTCGCTAGCAGCCTCAAGCTTTGACGAATCGCGAGCAAAGGCTCGGAAAGAAGGGAGAAGAAATTCTTCGATTATGTATCCATACTCTGCATCATAGCGATCGATCAACTTCTCAACTGTCGACGCAAGCTCGTTTTGCAATTCAACATCCAGCAGTGACTTCTCATGGTGAACAACGAGTCTTGAGCAACACTCGCAGAGGCTACCGAGCATATAGGATACGCGATTGTGGATAGTCGGATCTGACGAGGTGTCCAAAACGAAATTCTGAAGACGAACGATTTGCAAGGCAAACGTAGAAAAGAAAGAGTGCTGTTCAAACCATGACTTGTGTTGAAATAGTATTCGGTTCAAATAGGTGACCGAGTCAGACAGCCATTTGTGTAAGGGAAATGTTGAAGTCTGGAACCGAGTAAGGGTTGTTTTTGCTGACGCAATACTTCGCAGGGTAGAAACAAGCAGCAGCTGTATCCTGGTGGCTGATAGAGGGTCATTTGTAGACAACTGATGGCCTAAAGACAGAGCTGCATTGTTCTCTGATCCAGGCCATGCATTTGATGTACTTCTGACGGGTGGTAGCAGGACAGGGGGAACTTTTGATGCGGACTTTCCGAAGATGCGACCATCTTGGAGGAGTAGAAAAAGGTCAGTAACACAGTCCCGAAGCATCTGCAGCAATGCTTTTGCGTATGGCCATAGATCCAAAGTCTTGGACAAAGTCAATACTAGTGAGGATATGAGAGAAGCCAACGAGTCTTGTAGTTGATGGCCCTTCGAATGCTTTGATATCATGAGTAGCTTGGGGAAAAGCCAAAGCAGCAGATGTGGATGTTGATCCGAGTTTGAGGAGGCATTGTGGAAGAGAATGTCGGGCTGTCTTTGGATGGTGGACTGGATAACAGCAAGACTGTCGACTGCTTGAGGAATCAAGAAGTCCCACTGGGCGAACGGATCATCTTGAAATAGGACATCGAGACCTGCCTCGACGACAACCTTGATCAATTTATGGTTGACGTCCACATCGGTCTCGGGTACTGAGGTTTTATTGAGAATTTCTTGTAGGAGCTGACGAAACGTGACGGTGGTGTCTGGTTGATTTAGACCACGGGCAGTGTCGACATGATTTCTTACGAGCTGAGCAGCAAGCGTAGAGGGTGGTGGAAGATTTGCATCCGTCGGGCCATCGCCACCAAAGGAAGCGGCCCCGCGAGCATGGTTATGCGCGAGAAGCCTTCCGACCATCTTGCAAGTCTTGATCAAGACACAGCGGCAGAAGCAGTAGAAGGCTCATCTGGCGAATGTTTGATGCTATCAAGCATGGTGCATGGGAAGCCAGGAAGACGCGACCAATCGAGGGCACGTCGTCACGTGTGCTTTGTAAATTGATGGCCTTGGAGGTTGCGGCGTTCAGAAGCTGGAGATGCGAGGGCTACGCCAGCAGCTGGACAAGCAACCGCATATTCGCCGCTCACATTCACATCGGCCACTGTTGTTGAGACATCACACTCGGACACGACCTGCGCATTCAGTCGCACACAAGACGCACAACCACCCAACAAGATGGCCGTCTTCCCTGCCAAACGCTTCCGCTCGAGCTCGTACAATGGCACCATGCCTGCTAGATACCGCGCACTGTTGGCGAAACACCCTTTCGCTCTCTTCGGCCTCCCCTTTATTGCGACAATGGTCCTGGGCTCTTTCTTCTTGACGCCAGCAACCGCCATCAGATACGAAAAGCACGACCGCAAAGTCAAGCAGCTTTCCAAGGAGGAAGAGCTCGGTATTGGCAAGGACAGGCGAAGGATCGACCTGAAAGAGGAATACTACGTACGTATACTGTGCTCGCTTGCCTATACAATACCATCTGACTCGAAGCGCAGAGACTGGCGGCCAAAGATCTCGACAACTGGGAGCAGAAGAGAGTCAAGAGACTACCCGGCGAGCACGACGGCATCCTTTGAATCGCTCCTTCGACCACTCCTCCCGGTCTTCTTCGTTGCATGTACGATATCATATCCTGGGTTTAGCAAGGCGTTGGGTTGGGAAAGTTATGGCATCCACGAGAAACATCAAATATCACAATACCCCATTGATCCATCTTCGGTCCACCGCACCGCTTTGTCCTTACATTGGCTCAACTTCAGGTCACACGCATTCTGTCTCTCCAAAATCCGCTGGCCGTCATGTTGTTAGCTTCTTCATATGCTGAACGCATTCTGTCTTCTATTTCCTTGTGCTCAAGAAGCCGAGGCACGTGTGGAGAGTGTCGACGTCATCTCTTGTTGATATTCCACCTTCAACACCCTACCTTGCCTTTTGTCAAGCCGTCAGACTTCTCGTTGTTCATAAACTGCCATTCGTGAAGACACTCAACATGGACGACTCAACTTATGGAATCATCAAGTTTTTGTTCCCACGCATCCCATCGTTGACAAGAACGGCCCTTGCACACTCCCTGTGGCTTTCACCAACGTCATCGAAATGGGATCTGAAGACTGAAATGACCGTTGCATTTTTACGCTCTTTGATGAACGGTGGCCCTTCACCAGTTGGAAAGACTCAAGCTCAGACTTTGAAGGATCCAGGCGCCAAGGGCAAGATCTGGACGGCCAAAGTCACCATCCCAGTCCCCGAGGATGAAAGCATCAGAGACGCGACCTTTACCGCTATTGCAGACCTCGGAGATGGCAACGAAACATACACAAAACCGGGGCTTGCTGCTATTGACGCCGAGTGGACAGGCTTCAGACCCGGAGCCAATGCCGAAGAGCCTCTGCCAAACATCTCGGAAGAGGAAAAGTATCAAAAGCTTATGAACGAGCCCACCAAATCGAGCAAGACAACCATCCTCTATCTTCATGGCGGAGCATATTACATGTGTGGTTTCGGAACACACCGACTGCAAGTCTCGAAACTAGCAACGGCTTGCAATGGAAGAGCATTCAATGTTGGCTACCGTCTTGCACCACAGGCTGCTTTCCCATCACAGTTGTTGGATGCACTAAACGCATATCTGTATCTGTTGTACCCGCCTCCTGGATCCTTACACGAACCAGTCTCGGCTAGCGATATTGTCTTTGCCGGTGACTCGGCAGGTGGCAACCTGGTCTTTGCACTTCTCCAACTCTTGCTGCAACTCCACCGTACCAAACCATCGAGCGCAAAGAACCCTACTGTCCGATACCATGGCAAGACCGTGGAAGTACCTCTTCCCGCAGGAGCGTCGGCCAACTCGGGTTGGTTTGACATTACAAGATCGATGCCTTCACTTGTGCACAATGCAAAGTATGATTACCTTCCACCAGCAAACCATGATGATGCCTTGGGCCGGTTCCCAAAGGATGACGTCTGGCCGACTACACCGCCAAGAGGTGACTTGTTCTGTGATCTCAGTATGATGTGTCACCCTCTTGTATCTCCGCTTGCAGCCAAGGACTGGACCAATGCACCACCGCTTTGGATTGAAACTGGAGAGGAACTTCTTACAGATGAAGACGAGATTGTGGCCGTCAGAGCAGCCACTCAAGGCGTAAAGGTCCATTTCGAAAAGTACGAGGCCATGCCTCACGTCTTTGCTATGCTTTTGCCTGCCCTTGCCACTAGCAAGCGATGCGTTGATTCATGGGGCGCATTTTGCCGGAAATGTACAGAAGGCAGTGTGGAGACGAGTGGTACCTGGATTGAAGCCAAGACAGGACTTGAGAAACAGGTGGATGTGACAAAGGTCACAGAACTGACCGTCGAAGATGCCATCGAGAGGATGAGAGATGCCCAAAGAAGACGGTACGCTGGCTACGAGAAGGAGGGCAAAGCAATGCCCAACCCGAGTTTGTAGATTTAGAGGCTTTCTTCGTTGCAACAAACTAGACTTTCTGAATTGTGTTTGGGAACACTCGGCGTTGGATCTTGTTGGATACATCTAGATTGGTCAGTTGTTTTGCTAGATCGCAATCACCCTTAGTACAAATGATGATTCTTCCTAGAGTGTACTGTTCAACCCGCAGTATCCGAGACCATTTCCGAATACTTCGGAAGAGACACGTTCCGAACCCCTCCTTTGGTATGACGAAGTGACTCGACACAGTATTATTTTTCTCACCTTTCGACCTTCGTACAAACACACAACAGTTGACAGTTACACAGTCGGAAGTTGTGATATACCATCTGCTAATTCCACACTTGGTTTCATCTCGTCACTTCGTTCTGAAAATGCCATTCGCCAAAGTCAACTACAAAACTCTATACTATAAAGACTGGTCACCCAAGGATGGATCTACTCCTCGAGCAACACTTGTCATGGTAAGCAATCTTAGTCAACATGAAAGGGAGAGCTGCTAAGAACTCGATAGAGCCACGGCTTAGGCTCAAGCAACAATTACTACACTGCAGTAGTACCTTCCTTGACAGAGCAGGGTTACCGCTGCATCTGCTTCGACATGACTGGATCAGGCCTCTCGCCTTACACACACGTCGAACAGAGCATCCACAGCCTGGCAGAGGACGTAATCGGTTTGATGAATGTCTTGTCAATCGACAAGGCAGTCTTTGTCGGCCACAGCATGTCTGGAATCGTTGGTCCTGAGCTAGCAGCCGAATGGCCAAACCGCATTCAAGGACTCGTCTTGGTGGGACCCGTATGGCCTACAGCAGAAGTGGCACCCGTCTTCGAAGACCGCATCAACAAGGTTGCGGCAAAAGGCATGGAAGTCATGGCAGACACGGTACCCTACGCGGCAGTGGGTTCGAAAGCAAATTCCCTACACCATGCTTTTATTCGAGAATTACTGCTCGGAATGGACCCTGCTGGGTACATCAGCTTGTGCAGGGTAATTGCCAGTGCATACAAGTCACCACCGAAGTATGACAAGGTTTCGTGTCCGACTCTTGTCATTGCTGGAGACGAGGATAAGAGTGCACCTCTGGCCGGGTGCAAGAAGATCGTCGAAGCGCTGGGCTCGGATCAGAAAGACATGGTTGTCGTGAGCAAGTGCGGCCATTGGCACTGCATCGAGGACCCAACGGAGGTTGGAAACCTGTCTCTTGTTTTCTTGAAGCAGATCTCATAGGGTCGACACGAATCGTGTTCATTGCAGTGTTGATAACCGATATCACAGAAAATGCTTGAATGAAAAATCCTGCAGGTATCCGCTTGGTTGAGCTGCATCACACAACTGGCTCCAAAAGCAAAAAAAAACTTGATATTGCTCAGAGTGCGAGGTGTTACACTTGGTGCAGTGGTGGATGGAATGAGAGTACAAAGATGGATCTGATATGATTAGATATCCCACCGCGCGATCATCTTGCTCCAGCGAGCATTTGTTGAGGGAAAGGGGGACATTAAGGCGGTGTGGGTGAGGGCTCTGACTACCGAACGTGCCAGAGACTTTAATTGACGTTTCGACAATCCAAATCCGGCAGTTGCTCCAATGTGCTTGTGTCCAAGCTGCGACAAGACACGAAAAAACAAGGTCTTCTCGAACTCGAGAGCGATAGTGATGATCTGTACAAGTGGGAAGAGCCAGTCATGACAGATCAGACTATTGACATTCCGAGAAGTATCGTACGAGTTGTTTCGAACATGATTCCACGAAGCAGAAGCTCTTGGCGACCGGCGTTGGATAACAAGACGTGGGAAGCTTATCCAGCGGCAGGCAGCCCCTTGAGTGGACTGATTATTTTCTAGACCAAAGTACCTTAGGTAATTAAAGTGGGAGTATAATTTGGCGCGCAGTCCTCGAATCAATCTCCACGTCCATCTCTCTACCCTCTTCCCTTCAATCCAACGCTGCTGTTGATTTCTTTGTTGAGCTTGTTGCTTCGTTGTTTCTTGCTAATATTGTTCTGATACTTCCCCTTTCCACCACACTCTCAACTTTTTTCAATCCCTCCGCCACAATGTCTGAACGCCCTGAGAACATCGGTATCAAGGCCATTGAGCTTTACTTCCCCAGCCAGGTGTGTATCCGGTGTATTATCCTGCTGCATAGCAATCGCTGACGACGGTATCCTGCAGTGTGTCGACCAGTCCGAACTCGAAAAGTTCGATGGAGTCAGCGCTGGAAAGTACACCATTGGCCTCGGCCAGACCAGAATGAGCTTCTGCGACGACAGAGAGGGTGAGCAAGCGATCAGCAAGTGCTTTCCGAGACTCGAACTAACAAAACCCCCAGACATCTACTCCCTCGCTCTGACCGCCGTCTCGTCGCTCCTCCGCAAGTACAAGATCGACCCCAAGGACATTGGTCGCCTCGAAGTCGGTACCGAGACCATCCTCGACAAGTCCAAGTCGGTCAAGTCTGTCTTGATGCAGCTTTTCAAAGAGTCGGGCAACACCAACGTCGAGGGCGTCGACACTGTCAACGCCTGCTACGGTGGCACCAACGCACTTTTCAACGCCATCAACTGGGTCGAGTCCTCTGCATGGGACGGTCGCCTTGCCATTGTTGTCGCCGGTGATATTGCTCTGTACAAGAAGGGAGCCGCCAGACCCACCGGTGGTGCTGGTTGCGTCGCCATGCTGGTTGGCCCCGACGCTCCCCTGGCTTTCGAGCCCGGCCACAGAGGCAGCTACATCACTCACGCATACGATTTCTACAAGCCCGACCTGACCAGCGAGTACCCCATTGTCGACGGTCAATTCTCCATCAAGTGCTACACCCAGGCCGTCGACGCCTGCTACGAGGCCTACAACACCCGCGAGGCCCAGCTCAAGTCCAAGGCCAACGGTGCTGCCAACGGCAACGGTGCTCACGCCGAGCCCGAGACTCCTCTTGACCGCTTCGACCACATGTGCTTCCACGCCCCCACCTGCAAGCTCGTGTCCAAGTCTTACGCCCGCATGCTTTACAACGACTACATGAAGAACCCCGAGAACCCCATCTTCGCCGAGGTTCCCGCCGAGATCAAGGACATGGACCTCGAGAAGTCGTACAGCGACAAGACGGTCGAGAAGACCTTCATGGCTCTCTCCAAGAAGCGCTTTGCCGCCCGCGTGCAGCCTTCGATCCAGGTCCCCACCATGTGTGGCAACATGTACTGTGGTTCCGTCTACGGTTCGCTCTGCGCTCTCCTCTCCAACGTCTCGTCGCAAGACCTCCAGGGCAAGCGTGTCGGTATCTTCTCATACGGATCAGGTCTCGCCTCGTCCTTCTTCTCATTCAGAGTCAAGGGCAGCACCGAGGAGATGATGAAGCAGATCGACCTCCAGAACAGACTCGACTCGCGCAGAGTCGTTGCCCCCGAGGTGTACGATGAGATGTGCAACCTCCGTGAGCGCGCACACTTGAAGAAGGACTACTCGCCTGCAGGCAACCCCGAGACCCTCTTCCCTGGCACCTACTACCTGACCAAGGTCGACGACCTGTTCAGAAGAGAGTATGCCATCAAGCAGTAAACGTTTTGTTTACCTGTGTGGTGGGAGAGTGAATGATGGCATCGTGGTGGAGACAAGATGTTCGGCACAGACAGTAGAGCGAACCCGAGGCCGGCTGTCCTGTGTTTGACGGAATGCTTCCATGGCTCGTGTCTCGAACTCTTTTTGTTTTTATTTCTTCTTCTTCTTCTTCTTCTTCTTCTTTATTTTCTCGGGTTACAGATGGACCGACCAGCGGCGCATACAGAATTGTAGTAGTACTTTTGACCCGTCATGAAGCCTCGATAGCGAGAGGCCAGACGATAACGATATGAAAAGCATGCAAATATAAAAAAAAAACTTCAAGCCCATCGAGAGCAGTGCCGGAAATAGCGGTTCAGACTGGTTTCGAGAGTTGATGACAGACATAGCCAAGTGACGGAAGAGGCGGCTTTGGTCTTGGTCTTGGTCTTCGGCCGAATTGTGCGCCGAATTGTGCCTGGGTGGTCCGTGGTGCATTCTTGTCCTTGGCGGGCAGGCCGGCACCTGGCAAACTGGGCGTTTGGCAGCAACGACAAGCCATTTGCTCTTGCCCATCATCTCTGCCTATCCAACACTCGCTACTCGACTCCCGTGACATCTCCTTCTACGACCACATCTTGACCCACCCAACACGCCGAGCCGACCAAACGCGCTCGTTTTGCTGCCCTCACCCTCTCCCGAGCCCCAGGTGCCGGGCCCCCGACCGACGACCATTCGACCGCGTCTCAACCACCGGTTACCACACGAGCGACTCTTCTAAACCATGGCCAGCCCTCGCGATCAGCCTCGCAAGTCGACAGACGATGTTTTCGACGACGAATACGCCGTGGACGACCACTTTGACGGAGTCGCTGACGGCTTCGCTCCTGGCCGCGTCCAACCGGCCGACGACCGATGGTCAATACACTCTGAGGATTCTTCTATCCGCAGCGTTCACGCACACATGGCCGATGGCCCTCGTTTTTCCACTGGTCCCAGCAGGAACAGCATGCACAAGCCGCGAGATGTCCAGAACCCCTTCAGCAGCAACGAGGACGACGATGACGACAATACCGACGCCCGCTCAGCACTCCATCGCTCATCAAGCATCCAATCCTCTTCGACTGCTCAATACGCCCCCGGCATTGCACACAGGCTTAGTACCGCCTCGTCAGCGAGGGCTTTTGCCCGTACTGCGAGCCCATTCCACGGAACCACCGGTCCCAGCCACCCCTACTCGATGTACCCTCAGGACACCAACGTAGCCCGCAATCCCTCCATCTCTACCACCGCATCCACTGTTCGTGCTGCCCAATCTACTCCCGTCCCAAACCGAGGGCCCACACACCCGTACAGCATGTATCCACAAAGTGTTTCCGCACATGATGTAGCCGACTCTGCTGCCGCGCCGAACCATGCACAGACGGTAATCCCTGTCGGCTTTCCTGGCAGAAATCAAGGCTTCGTACAAACTCGAGGTCCTGGAGACGAAGAGCAAGACATCATCGGTGTCGATGGTCACTCAGAACAACTTCCTCCTTATTCTGAATATCCTGAGGATGGTGTACCAAAACCAATTGTGCTGCCAGTAGCAGGACAAACCGCCACTCCTCCCAGTGCCACTCAAGTACACATGCCGTTGATGCAACAACAGCGTCAGCCGGAAAGCATGTCAGACCAAGCCGCCGCTCATGGCCTTGCCGAGATGCAACAACTGAACTCTTCCGATTCAGATACCACTTCGTCAGAGAACAAGCCCTGGAAAGAAAAGACTTGGAAAGAGAAGCGGAAGACGCGCTTCTGTGGTATCCCCTTCTGGTGGATATTGTTGTCTCTTTGCGTGTTTGCTTTTATTGCCATCGTCCTAGGTGCTGCTATTGGTGGCATCTTTGCCGGTGCTCGAAAAGAAGCTGTGAAGGCTGCGATCAAGTAAGTTGTCACGGCTAGCCTTTCCTCTTTTCCTTACTAACGACATGCTCAGACACCATGGTAACAACACGACCACCCTTCTAGATGCCTCGCCCATTCCTACATCATCGATAGGAGCACCACCACCGACTGGTGTCTATGCTCTGGACTTTGGTGCGCCAAGAGCGACGCAATCAGCTTGTATAGCCAACCGAAACTACTCGGCCGCTTGGACGTGCAACCTATATGGCACGCCACAGATGGCCATCAACATTGGCCTTCCACCGGATGGGGGTGACAGTGAAGGCGCCTCCTTGTATGGCTTCAGCAACGCCACTGGCATCAACTATGGCACTCAACCTCCCAACACTCACTTTGCTCCTTTCATCTCCGTCGAAGATGATGATGAACCCTACCGAGGACCTGCTTTCTACTTCCAAACCTTCTACGACAAGTTCGTTGTTGTCCCCGAGGGTTCCCTTCCCGCAAGTGGTGCTGCCAACCTGCAAAAGCGCTCCTACATTAATGCCGATTGGTTCACTCAACACCAAGTCCAGGCTGGAGACAAGCCGTGGTTTTGCTGGTTCAACGGCACCTTCCTCGAAGGCTTCATCTACGCCAACAACTACACTGATCCGAGCGAGTCCTCGACCTCTTCAGCTCCATCCCCGTCCTCATCCTCATACCCTAAAAATGTCAAGACCTCGTCGTCTCCACTGACCACTTCAACCATCATCGAAGTCTCCGGCCCTTCGACGACAGCTACCCTGACTTATGCTACCCAATCCGCCACTTACACTCATCCCGTCTCCGACCCCAACACGCATACTCCAGGCGGACGTAGAGCAAAGCGTGATTGGGAATTGGAAAAACGTACCTGGTCGTTTGCTGAATTGTCGTCCTTCGGCTACGTTGTCAAGATCGAAGAACGTCGTGTGCCGGATAGTGTGCAACCCTACTGCCAACAGTTCCAAATCTTGGACAACGGCATGGCAGGTCCTCTAGGGGACCCAAGTACAGGGCAGCAGATAACAGTCTACCTGCAAGAGACTGACCCCGATTACAGCGCTTACCAACAAGAGACATACGGAGCGTCTCCGACTGGATCGTCAAAGGTCAAGCGTGATCCCATCAATGGCGCGTGCCACTGCGAATGGTGGAGTGGATCTTCACCCGACTCGTAACCTTCTCTGTTTTATAATTGTGTCTATGATTTCTTTCCTCTTCTGGTACCAGGGAGATATCTTGTTTCCTTTGTTATACTCTGTTCTTATCGGGAAGCGGGCCTAGAAAGCTGGATGGCGTTAGTTATCGGAGGATCAGATTGTGGATTTCTTGGAAGCGATTCTGTTTTGTTTTTATCTTATGGAAGTAAAAGGGGCTGCTGGTGTTCTCGCTTGGGGGCGGCGTGGCGTTGGTTTGGAGCGGTGTCTTTAACTCTTCACAGGCACAGCACAGTAGCTTGATAGTTTCTTGCTTTTGACCTTGAATCCAATCATGAGAATATGCAATTTACATGAGAAACATTCTTTCACTTGACTTGCCGTTTGTCTGTAAACAGTGTCTTGCCTTTTTGTGTCGGTCGTGTTTGCTTGGCACTCACTTCGTTAGTCGAGCTGAACTTTTCGTAGACGCGCTCCTTCCTTGTGTTGCGCCTTCCTGCGGACGACGACGTAAATCGACAAGCACAAAAAACATTCTTCAAGATGTTTTCCGCCGACTATCCTCCATCACCCACCTCGTCCGAAGCAGACATGGATGCCATGACAACTCACGTCGAAAACAGGCCCTACCACGAGGCCTTTATGCGCGAGGCCATCAACATGGTACGCTTTCCCCCCAATTCTGAAAATGCTACTCATCAGATCTTTCAAAAATGCTAACTCGCATCTTTTCGATCAGGCCGAGCTGGCACTTGCCTCTGATGAGACACCTGTTGGTTGTGTCTTTGTTCACGATGGCAAAGTCATCGCGCAGGGAATGAACGGCACCAACGTTACCATGAATGTAAGCAAACATGTTGCTCCCGCCATCAGGATATCCCTTCAATCGAACCATCTGCACTCGACCCAACACTGCTTTCTCGGATATGAAGACTCCACTCAATGCAACCATCATCTGACACGCTCGCTTCCAGGGAACACGCCATGCCGAATTCGTGGCCTTGAGCCAGATCCTGGACCAACACCCACCTTCGATCCTCCAGGAGACGGACCTGTACGTCACCGTCGAGCCATGCATCATGTGTGCCTCTGTCTTGCGCCAGTTCCGTATCCGCGCCGTCTACTTTGGTTGCCTCAACGACCGCTTTGGTGGCTGTGGTGGAGTCATGCGCATCTGCGATGAGTGAGTGACTGCATCCTCGTTGCTGGTGTTGAAACGAAGGATACTGACCAGTGTTTACAGTCCCAACATTGAACCTCCTTACAAGATCTACGGTGGCATCTACAGAGCCGAGGCCATCATGCTGCTTCGCCGCTTCTACGTTCAGGAGAACGAGAAAGGTTTGTGGATTTACGAGGTGTTGATGTTTGACTTGCACCACTGAGTTTTGACATTTTGCAGCTCCTGAGCCCAAGCAGAAGAAGAACAGAGAGCTCAAGACCGACATCATGCCCCTGGTCAACATGAAGAACCCCGAAGGTTGAAAGGACTGAAGCCCTCTCCACACACCAAACCTTACCAACCTATTCGATATCCAACTGCGTTGTTGCTCTTCCTCGCTGGTCCTGGAGAACGAGTCGAACTTGTTGCATGTCACAACACATGCAACGAATAACAGAACGGACCGCCCCACACCAGCAGCTTCATCGATTCCCTCCGTTCTGTACGATGAGATGAAGGAGATGACGCTACAGTCCATCCATACAAGCAGAATTAGCTAAACATTGTCATGGAGATGCATGGGATTATGAGAAAGCGAGACGAGCAGAGAGGTTTCAAGCATAGAACAACAGATGGCATACTTACTCGAGAAGCGAATTATCAAAACTGTTTTGCACCAGCGACTTTCAGACTTTGACGTGGCTGGATGGAATGAATTTCTGCCTTCTTGTATATCTGCCCTCCCCCCCCCCTTCTCGTTTTCCCTTCCTCGACCACGATACAGCTCCATCTCTTCCCACTTTTCGTGTGTCCAAGAAAACATGATCAACTCTGTCGTGCATCCCTTGCTATCGTCCATCAATTCTTCCTGTTCTCCGTCCCGCCGCTAGTCAAGCTCAGATATATCCTCATCCACTCATACATAAGAAAGCAAGTACGCGAGTACAGACCATCATGATCTCTTCCCTGGTTGACTGTGTCCGTGACAGCGGAAACGCATGGGGGTTGTGCTCCTGCGTCAATCCCGGGAAGAAAAGCGACGTTTCCATCCGCAGAGGCAGCTCGGGAGTGCAAGGCAAAAAGCCGTAGCTCTTCTCGCAAAAAGGCCCATTGGTTCGGAGGAGTATCGTTCGTGTTTTGATGAACTGGTTTTGTTACACTTCAAAAGGGGGGGGGGGGGGAAAGGAAAAGAGAGAGAGAGAGAGAGAAAGAGAAAAAATCAATGTGCCTGTCCAGTTTTGTCGACCGAGCTCATCATGCCCAACCGCCACCGCCGCCGCCGTTATTGTTTCCACCCGTCCAACCTTCTTCCAATGTACGATCCTCTAGCTGTCGTACAAAGTTTGCTTGGCTTCGGGCGTCTCTTGGTCCTCTGCTCATGCGTCTTCTGCCACCGACGTTGCCGACGTCGCCTGTTTGCTCGTTGGGAGGGGGATAGTAGGCCGGGCTGGGCTGCAGACGAATGGGTGCGTTGGGATCGAGGTGGGACACTACTCTTTGCAATGTGGATGGGATACCGTTTGCCAGGTCCATGGTGGAGGCACGTTGGCGACCAGCTCGTGTGGTAGCCTGTGCATAGAGCGACGATTGAGGCTGGTTGTGCTGGTAGGCGTGCTGCTGAGGCTGGTGGCCGTGCATGGCAGCGGTCGGCGGCGGTTGCTGCAGCATTGGCGCTTGATTGTATGTGTTGGGGACGGCAGACGAAGGGTATGGTGGTGGAGCCTGTTGCTGCTGTGTGGGAGTGTACATGTTGGAATACATGGGTGATTGCTGCGCGTGAGGTGAGGTCGGGTAACCAGGTGTTTGCATGTGCAAGCCAGCATAGGCAGCGTTTGCAGCAGATTGAGCCTGCTGTTGTTGATGCTGCTGCTGTTGTGCAGCCTGGGCACGCTGCTTGGACAGAGCCTCGGCTTGCTGCTGCTGTTGAAGGCCAGGAGCGGGTGAGCGGGATGATGATGGTTTGAGATGCATCTGAGGCTGGAAGGGGCCAGTAAACTTTTGTTGGGTGATGAAAGGATGAGTGCGAGCCTGTTGTGGTGTCCATCTCTCTAGCGGGTTGATGTTCAAGAGACCATGGACAAAGTCGATAAAGGCGACTCTGTTGTTCATTTCTAATCGGATGTCAGCACTCGTCGACGCTCATAGCTGCCATGAAATACGTACCGCGATCAATCTCTGCTTGCTTCATGCCCTTGCGCGGCATCGGGTAGTTGCGGATGATCTCAGGAAGCGTCGTGGCAGAAAAGTACTTCTTGCTAGGTTGCTCCTTTGTGCCATGCTCTCTGGAGTACTGATCCATTGGCTTTAGGCGGTAAGTTTTGCGACCAAACTCGTCATGGGTCTTCTCAAAGAATTCGCCCGATTGCTTGCCGACTTCGAGCATCCAAGTAGGAGGAAGACCCAGCATCTCGGTGATTCGCGACACTTGATTGTACTCGGATGAACCAGGGAAGAGAGGCAGGCCGAGAAAAAGCTCGACGACAATGCAGCCCAAAGACCACATGTCGATGGCTGCCGAGTATGGCAAGCCGAGCAGAACTTCTGGAGATCTGTAGAAGCGCGATTGGATGTATGTGTATACCGTCTGGCGTTCGTCGCATGCCGACCCGAAATCGATTATTTTGATGATGGGGCTCTCGAGGCTGTCCGTTTGTTAGTCGTTGCTTGAGGTGTGGATATATGGGTTTGAGACGGACTTTTTGAGCAGGATATTCTCAGGCTTCAGATCGCAGTGGATCAAACGGGCTTTGCTAAGCAAACACAGGCCACTCAGCAGCTGCTGAGCAAATACTCTCACAAGAGTAGTGCTCAATCCTCTGAACTGATTTTGCTTGATGAGCTCATACAGGTTGACCGACAACAGCTCGAACACCAAGCACAAGTGCTGTCTGTGGATGAATGTGTCCTTGAGTCGGAGGATGTGGTGGTCGTCGTTCTTGTCCATGCGTCCGTTGAGCTACGTGACTACAGTTAGCGGGTCCTTGTCAGTTTCGTCTACAAGATGCTGTTGCTTACCAGGTCCAGAACAGAAACCTCCATCATGCTCTGGTTGAAGTAGGCAGTACGGTTCTTCACCACCTTGACTGCGACAACCTCCTGCGTCTTGAGGTTCTGGCATTTGACCACCTGGCCAAAGGTTCCCTGGCCGAGAACATCGAGGATGAGGTAGCGGTTTTTGTTGTTGGTATCGTCGCTGCCGAGAATGTCATTGACGTAGAGGATGTAATCGCTGTCCTCGTTGTCGTAGCCGTCGTTTTTGGTACCCTTGGATGGCTTGGTGAGGACTCTGCGCGGGTTGCGCGAACTCTCGTACTGGAAATTCGGGTTGCAGATTCTGTAAGTCGCAGGCAGTTGCGTAGTCAAGGCCTGCAGAGGCGAGATGAAGCCGCCGTCGGGATGAGCTCGCCTAAAGGGCGGCTGGGCATTGACACGAGGGTGCAAATCGCCGACGTTGTCGCACTTTGTGAAGACGGGAACTGGGCCGCGGGTAGGTGGCTCGGATTGGGGCTGGCTAGGAGGAGGCAGGCGCGGAGAGTGGGGGCCGCTCTGGTTGAAGGGCGAGGGGTAGAAGTCCGAGTTGGACTGGATCGGGGGGAGGTTCGGGCGCGATTGGGTAGGCGACGAATACATGTGACGCGTGGGCGATTGTCGCATCTGCTGGGGAGTGTATTGGTTCGGGCTGGTCATGTAGGGCGAGGTCGGAGAGGTCGTATTCATGGGCGAGTAGCGGCGTGCAGTGGTCGAGTCGGTGGTGGGTTGCGACGAGAGGTAGGTGGTCCTCTGGGTGGGAGTGCGCGAGGTCGACGACGAGTACTTCTGGCGATTGTAGGGATCGGCATCCTCCATGACTCTGTCTCCGTCCGTGTCGCCGTCGAGGGGAAGGTTCTGCAACGAGGGACGGGTCATCTTGTAGGGATCGTACTTGGGCGGCTGCTGCTGCGACGCGGCTGCAACGGAACCATGTCTAGACGCCGAGGCTTGCCATGGCTGCTGCTGCTGCTGTTGCGGATCCATGGCGGTAGCAATGGACGCGGCCTTGATCGTGGTTGGCGGCGCGCCTTTGTCGTGATGGTGCGAGTAGCTGGCTTTGGGTGGGATCCAAGGCGCGGATGAGGAAAGATGGGGTGGATGATGCGACAACAGCAATAGAGTACCGCCGCGCTACCTGTCCAGTGTCGACGTCTGCACGAGGCACCCACGTCAGCCTGCGACATCACTGACTACTGTGCGTCCCTGCTCACCTCTTGCTTGTCCTTGCGACTGTCTGTCAAAGGCCTCGGCAGCTAACGAAAGGGAGCTGCTGCTTTGGTGTTTGGCTGCTGCTGTCAAAGGGACCTTCCACTTCCACGCGGGGCTCAATCCTCAATCCACAGCTTGCTCCTGCCCAACGCGACATGACGCAGTCGCTTGCCCTCTCCTATTCACTTCCTCTCTCAACTCAAACCCACACTGCACACACCACTCGCCCCAGCTTCTGAAGTAGGTACGTTCTTTTTTGCCATTGCATCGTGCGATCTAAGGGGGATAGAGTAAAGAGATAAACTGTAAAACGAAACATGACAATCCTGCCCGGCTTTTGGTGTCCCTGTGCGCTGCAACAACGTACAGAAATTCTGTCACTATGAGAAGAACGCCAAACCCATCCGCAGCATCCGTCGACTCGCCATTGAGCCCTTACGATCTGATGGCGTTGCCCAGGACACCGCCCTGGAAGCCACCGCCACCCCTTCTGATGCCCTGGCCGCCGCCTCTGCCACCGCGTCCGCCTCTGGCTCCTCCTCTGCCTCCCCTCTGTGCGCCTTGTCTCTCAAACGCGTTGGCAGTGCCTTGTGTTCTCTGCTCCAGCGTCTTCTCGTTGCTCTCAATGAGCCCACTGGCCTTGTCGCTGAGCGTGAGCGCCAAGCTTTGCAGTCTGCTGAGCTCAACCCCCTTTCTGAAGATGATGGCACCGTTGACTTGGTCAAGAGCAGCGGCAAGCTCCTCGTGGCTGATCATCTTGCTGACAATGGCCGAAACCTTGCGCTCCGACAACTCAAACATCGACGCAAGCTTGTCAATCGAAAGAGTGTCGTAGAAAGGAGCGTAGGTGAAAAGGTAGGTGCGGAGACCCTCTTCTTGGATCTGTTCCTCGAGCATCGTCTTGATCTTGGAAGCCTGCGGCAGGAGATCCCAGATCTTGATGGCGGTGATGAACTCGGCAGCCTTGCGCCACTCGCCCTGAGCGAGAGCCTTGCTTGCCTGCATGACGTGGTCACGAGTGTTCTCGGGAGGACCGGTGAAGATCTGGCGCTCGTGGTACTCGAGCATACGGCGGTAGGACTTGCTGATGACACGCTTCTTGAGGTCAGGCGAGGAGCCGACCTGGGCAAGAAGAGGAATCTCGAGCAGCATGGAACAAGTGAGGTAGACACACTCGAGAAGCTCGAGGTTGACGTGCATGTGGAAAGGAAGCTGGCGTTGGCGTTCGATGCGCTCCTGCTCGGGGGTGATTTGAGAGTAGCGTTGCATCTGCAGACCTTGGGCAAGCAGCTCCTTTTGTCTTTGAGAGCCGCAGATGTCCTGGAGTGAGTTCTGGGCCTCGTAAACAAGTCCAGCGCGGAAAGCACAGAGACCGACCTGGGTCAAGGTACGGTTGAACAGGATCTGAGTGTTGACATCGAATCCAGAGATGGTCTCCTGCAAATGCGACATGAGGAGCATGTCACGAGCCTTGAAGTACTGGTCGTGAAGGGCGAGGTAGTACACTTGGCAAAGCATGGCACGGGCACGGATGATGCCTTCGCTGTGAGTGTAGAGGTATGTGCAGATGGCGGTGACAAGGATGGAGCTGTCGCCGGCAGCGGAGCGGGGAGTGACGGAAGAGTCGAGAGAGGTGGGGAGGGCCTTCCAGACGTTCTCCTCGAGGATGTTGATGACCTGCGAAGGCTTGAAGTAGATGTGTTCAAGTCTGCGCATGGCAATGCGGTTGGCTGTCTCTTGGACAAAGTTGAGCTTCTCGTCCTTTGCGAGGCGCTCGCAGTACAGCTGAGTGCGGACAATGTTGGTGTAGAGGGAAGCCTCGTCGCTGAGACGCTCGACGTACTCGGCGGTGTGCGGGTCGACTTGTTGCAAGACACGGGTAAGCTCATCGTCCAAACGCTCGACCAGGGAAACGATGCTGCCGGGGATCTTGAAAGTCTCGTCGGAAGTGATGGTGGGGTGCTTCTCGTCGTCCTCCCAGTCCTCGGCGCTCTCGATGACGACCAGGTAAGGGTGCTCCTCGAGAAGGGCCAGGAGAGCGGCGATTTCTTGCTGAACCAGCTTCCACTGTTCCTGTGCCATGGTGTTGCCGCTGCCGCTGGTCAAGTCGAAACGGGTCGAAACAAGAGTCAGGAGCACGCGAGCCTTCTGGTACTCGGTAGCAGCCACATCGAGCAGTTTCTCAAGAGTACGGATTTGCTCCAGACGGTCGGTGTTCTTGCGTCCTCTGGATTCGACAATAGTGCGTAGGTGCTTGAGGATACCCTCGGGGGTGTAGGTCATGGCCTTGCCGCCAGCACCGACCACGGTGAAACCGTCATCGTCGGCACCAACGACGGTCTCGTCGGTAAGAGCCTTCTTGGCCTTCTTGGGAGCGGTAGCAGTGGGCTCCTCAACGACGTCCTCCTTCATAAAGTCGTCGGGGCTGTCGCGGTAGGCCTTGATGTCGGCGTCGTGGTCACGGTTGTTCTTGCGGATCTTCTGGCGCATGGCGTTGAGACCCTTTGCGGCGACGGGGTTCATGTTCTTTTTTGCCTTTTGCTTCTCCAGGGCCTCGAGCATGGCGGTTTCGAGGTCGGCAATGGTCTTGATGTACATCTTGGGGGCCTTGCCATCGTTGTCACGCTGGAGGACGGGCAGCTGGCGGTTGAGCTTGTCATAGTCTAGACGGGTGGGTTAGCTCTCGCGTCGGAGCACAAACAACGATGTCGACAGTCGGACGTACTGTCGTTGATGACGCTCCAGTCGTTGATCTTCTGGGCGTTCTCAATCAGGCGGATGGTGCCCTCGAGCTCGTCGAAACGCTTGTCCTTTGCACTCTTGACCACGGTGCGGTCGTCCTCCTCGTCGCTCTCGTCCTCGCTGGACTCATCGCGCAAGAAACGGTTGGCACCGGTCTTGCCACCCTCGTCGTCGCTGGAATCCGAATCCGAATCTTCCTCGTCAGACTCCTCCTCGCTCGATTCCTCTTCGGACTTTTGTGCCTCCTCCTCTTCGCTGTAAAGTTCCTCCTCGTCCGAGGAAGACTCGCTGGAGCTGTCGCTGCCGTAGAAAAAGCGAGACATGTTGGCTGACGCTGGGTATACACAGAGTCGAATCGCGGCGCGCGGCTATCGAGTTGGTTGTGGATGTTGGCGAGCTTTTTCCCCGCCAAGACTTCGCCCGCTAAGTTGTTGTGTGATGGCCAAATTCCGCACGTGACGCCAACTCACATCCAGCTTATGATGGTCATGATTTATTCCATCGAAACCCACACTCACCATGCCAGGTTCCGCGCTCTCTCGTTTGGTGGTGACTCGCTGGCGTGTACCCAGAGCAGCCGGCTTTGTGCGTAACAATTCGACCAGCCAGCAATCGCGCCAAACGGACCTCGACATCATCCACCGCCTGCGCAGGCAAGAGCGTATCACAGCCGCCACTCTGGATGCTGAGATAGACGACTTTCTGCAGCGATTTGCTACTTTTTACAAATCGAGGCATGCCGTTGAAGAAGATGTCAAAACTGCTCTGCGACAAAACAAGTATATCTCTACAGAACGATTGAACCAGACCAAGAGCATGGCAGCGTTTGGTCAAGACATCATCGACCATTTCAACGACCTGAAAAATCACATCAAGGACCTCGAGGAAGAGCCCTTTTCAGACTGGCAGCCCGGTGACTCGGATGTAGTCCTCCGCCAACTGGATGATCCCAACCTGAGGCCCGAAGACTTGGAAAGCGAGTTGAGAACCAGACACAAGGACGTCACGCGCCTTATCGACCAGGCTGACCAACACTACAAAGCCTTGGTCAGAACCAGAGAAGCTCTGCGCGACAAGGGTGTGGCTGCTGCTGAGGCTGTTGCCGATGACTTTGTCAACTCACATTCAGACGACTATAATTTTGCGAACATCAACGTTCCTCTGGACCCTGTCGATCTCGATACCATAGACGAGGACACTACCGCCATTCTTGCTCCCTTGAGAAGAAACACTTCTTGAAGCCAACGCCTTGCGATATCTCAATCAGACTTTCTCCAAGGCGTTCAGAACTGTCATAGGAGACGCTTAACATGGCTGCCAGAGACTTGGTCGCATTTCTGTACAGCCACAGCCTCATGCGGTGCCAGATCTGGCAAGCAAGCTGCGAGATGTGTTTTCGAACTGCGATGATGCGAATCAAGCACACGATTTGGTCAATGGAAATCAAAGCTGGTCGACAGAGGCGTACCATTCGACCAATGAGATGCTCAAGCACACGGGAGTCATACTTGCCAACTCGAGAGACATTGCTGCGAATCGACATGAGGCTCGAGCAGCAGCATCGAGGTTAGTTCAGAAGATCAGCTGGACACTTTGCAATTCTTTGATATCATCATCAAGTCAAGGAAACCCTGACAGCCTCTGGGCTATGTATTCTTGAACTTCGTTCGCTCCAGGACTCTTCAGATTCACCTCGCAGACACAATAGCACGGCTTACATTCACTCATCTGAAGAAGTTTCGTCTTGGTGCAATCACTTTGCAGCTAGCGTCGAGTAAGAAAAGGATTCTGCTCATCACTGTGAAAGAACGCTATGAGCAACTGGTCATAGCAAGCAAGCCTGTTCTTCACTCAGGAAAGCCTTCAAACTGTAAGGGCTTCATCAGCTAGTTGATCTGTTAGACCCGCAATCATACCGCGGATACAAGTGATTTCAGAGCTAGATAGAACTTGAGTCATCTAAACACAAAAGGCATAAGATAATCACTACCCTTTTCCGAAGCTCTACAATATATAGCCATCTTGAGATAATCCTTCCAAAGAGAACGTGCAATGACTAGGAACCTTCTGTCTAAACAGATGCGCAGAAAGAGCAGTCAAGTAGGCGGTCGAATGAGTTCAGGTTGATGGAAGAGAGACGAACGTCGAGGACAAGAATTGGGGCTGATTAGAATCGATTGACGGGGTGTAAAAGTTGAGATTGTCGATGTCTGTCTGGGTGAGTGTAGATACTTGGTACAAGGCGCGGCGGATGTGAGCGCGCACGGACCACATGAATCACGGGATCAAACGACGACGGGCGAGTGAATTGGGGCGCGCGACTGCGAAAGAGTTGTTAGTAGGCAGTTGCTAGAGAAGGAAGCCCATCATATCCACACTCCACTCAATCGCCATGCTCGGTCAATCTCTCAGGGCCTCGGTATGCCGCTGTCCATGTCCACGTCTTTGCGCACAACAGAGCTCCGCCCACTGACACCCGCCGCAGCGCCAGTCGCTCGTTCGTCTTGCTAAGCAGCAGTCGGCCACCACCTTCCGCCGCACTTTTGTCACTCCCACTGCTGTTCGCCAAGGTACATACTCTGCCGCATCATTCGAACGCCTGCCGAACAGCTGCTCATTGATTCTTCCTGCGCAGCCGATCTTGTCCAGGACCTCTACCTCCGCGAGCTCAAGGCCTACAAGCCCCCCACCGTCAAGGCTTCCGACTCTGAAGGCCAGGTCCAGAAGTTCGCTCTTCCCCAAGCCCCTGCTTCTCCCGAGGAGGCCGACATTGCCAGCCAGCTCAGCGCATACGAGACCCAGGAGGTCGAGGTTGAGGGTCAATCCACCGAGGCCGGTGCTGCCCCCGTCGAGGACTGGTACCGCTCCCACGATTCTGATGCTCCGTCACGAACAACCACCGCTAACCACCATTCTCCAGGTTTGACGAGAGCGAGCTTGCCGACGAGGAGCCTGCCCACCACTAAGCTCCTGTAATTCCCGCCATGTAAAACAGTGTGAAAATGCATTCAAGAGCTTGACCTTCATAACATTTATTTCCACCTCCTGCTCACGTCCTGAGACCTGCAAGCACGGGTTCTTACGTGCTCGAAAACCGTACAATCGATTCATCTCCTATGCTCTCTCACAGCCCCTGGATCTTGTCACCGGGGTCTGTCCGACTCGATATCTTCAAGCACAAAGGATCGGCTGCTTGGGCATGCCTCATATGAGCATTTTACAAGCACTCCGGCTTGCTATGAACGAGCTATTGGTAGATTAATACATCACTCCGGAGCCAGAGCAAAATAATCTACCCCAGTGCATCGACCGCCGATCAACCTGTTTGTGATATGCTGATTTCCAGAAGCGTGTTCATCTTAGATGAGATGGTCCCCTGAGTTTCTCAGAGATGAAAGCTGCCTATCTTTCATCTTGCCAACGTGATTTGGATGGGTGTTCCCCACACAGTAGGGCATGTTGATATTGAGGTAAGATGAGCCGCATTATTCGTTTGCTGTTCACTGTTGCGAAGACATTAAAGGAGACACGTGCATCGACTGATCTCATCCTGAGAGAGAGGCCCTGAACGTGTGGATCGTGTGAAGCGTATTGCCTGCCACCTGCCACGACCATCCGCCAACCAGCAGCAGCCACCTTTTTGTCAGAACATCTCGGAGGTACGCAGCCGTGTAAATCACAACCTATATTGATTTTGACGTGCATGGTTGGGACCGAATCACGCCCAAGCCATATCCTGCAGCTGTATCATGTAATCAACATTGTGCATATGACAACCGAGCAGGGGCAAAGTGAATAGACAAGACAATGCATGAACAGCTTGACCAACGCTTCGCCAGGATCATGTGAGTGCCGCACCGAGTTGTGCGGGTTGGAACTTTTTGCAAGACGTCCGACGGGACGCCGTTGTAGCCGCGTAGATCAAAGGAGTCGACGACGCGTACTAGCTAAGCCGGGCCTTTTGCGACGAGGACTTCCGGATTCCTGACCGAGGGTGCAGATGGTATGCCTGCCTCGACGAGTACGACCGTACGAGTCGTCGGCCTGTGCTTGCACCTATCTCAATGGTGCCATATCCGACTCAGATTAATGTTGAGATTCGGGAGGAACGAGGCTGCTTTTACGGTGTAGTCTGCGCGCGCGATTATTGTTGGCTGGAAGCGAACGGCAGTTCACCGGACTCTTGAAAGTCGTTGACTTGAGCTAGGATGTTTTGTGCATATTCAAGACAGATCGAACCAGGGTAGGGGAACAAAGGACTGGAGATTGCAAGCTGTACTTTGCTTGGCATACAGCAAGACATGCTTCCACCACGGACAAAGGTCGTTGATCACGGCCTTTCTGCGCCGAACGGTCAAGTGTACGAGAGCAAGTACGAGGGCCAACAAGTCATGAACGAGACATGGTATTGCGGTCTGGAGATGCTAACAAGGTCACAGAGTGACGCTAAACTGTTGAGCTTTGACGGGCAGCTGTTGCTATTTACAGTTTCTGGAAGGGAAGGGACAAAGGCCCAGTTGGCTTTGGAGCTCGTGCGGCAGGTACGTGTACGGAGTCGGTAAGCGTCTCCAGTCGATTTTTTGCCAAGGCTCACTGTTGCCCGCCCCTCGAACAAGATTCGGCCCTGGATCTACGGCTCGTTGGTGGTTGCTGGCAGTGCCAGCCATGCACGCGCAGCGATTACTCTACTGGTGCAATGGCGCAGGCAACAGGCATAGAGACGAGTCGGACAACAGGGGTCCTGCAAACTCTAAACGTCATGGTCAGAGAAGCGAAGACAGCGGTTGTCGGGATGGGATGCTGCTAAGGTTGACCAAACATCAAAGCGTGCCGCCGCTGGTGCCCTGTTTAATAGCACCTTGCCGTTTGAGACTACGCGCATGGACTTTTACCTACACTGTCCCCTCTCCATCACGTCTCGCATTGCTCTTCTGTGCCTTTTCTGTTCTTCTCTCTTGCATCTGACCCATCGCCTGTACATACACCTTTGTTGCCGTCTCGACCTATATACCACTACCATAACCACAAATTGACTTGCAAACCCTCTCGAGACAAGTACCAGCTCTCGTCTAGGTCTGTGCTCTTTGTCCTCGTAAGCACGCGTACATCTAGCCACAGCAGCCCGACCTGCCTCGGATCATCTGGAACCCATCTGCGCTGTCTCTGCTGTATTCGGACATGGCTGGATTGTAATCGCAGCGCCCAGTGTCTGATCAACTCCCCTGAATCGGAAGAGTGTGGCATAGAAAGAGAAAGACTGCAGGAACGGAATACAACACGAACATCTACAAGAGAAGAGGACGCAGATCTCAAGCCGGTACAAAGAAGATCCAAGACAAAGATCGAGCACATTCACCAACCATGACGAGCGTCGCCAACAACTACCACAACCATGTGGACGGACTTGCAAGCCCAAGAGCAAGGAGGTCCTACATCGAGGCGTCGAGTGCTCCAGAGTTTCAACGCAGTGCCAGTTACACCTTTCTGGGACACGCAGCGACAAAGAATCCCGCCTACAACGCTCCCCTGCCCATCACCAACAGAGGCAGCTTTTGCGAACATGATTTGATCGCTCCTATGGTGGACGACAGTACCGACACATCACCGCCCGAGTCGTCTGGTTGGTCGACACCTGCTGACGATCAGATGATGCCTGTCAGCCTGCCTCAGGACCTGGTTGCCGAGCTACACAAAAGTCCCAAAATCACCGTCACGGCCGACAGCGAGCACAACCCGAGTCCACCCGCCTCGCTCAAAGACGGAACCTCCAGCATAGATTCGGCCAAAGTTCTTCCTGCTCCCGTGCTCGGCGACCGCACGCGCTCCGCCTCGAAAACGAGATCCCTAGCCAAGCGGTTGAGTAGAAGGTTGTCCAGCGCACCTCCCTCGCGCTCTCCCTCGCCATCCAGCCCAACACGCGAACCAAAAGTCGACGAACCTGCCCAAGATGTTGCAGTTACTTTGTCGCCAGTGGCCAACAGACCGGTGGCTCCTCGTAGAAAGTCGATGTTTCGAAGAAAAGACTCGGAGAAAAAGAAGGACGAGACAGAAGCCACAGAAGCCGGTGGTTTCTTGGCCAGAAGGGGCACTGTGCTCAAGAGGAGATCTTTCAAACCAGTCGCCCCAACAGTGAGAGCGTCCATGGAGGAACCCTCCAAACCTCATTCGCATATGCCACAGCTACCCAAGTCCTTTTCGACAGACAGGCTGCAAACCACCTCAAATATGCATCCGGGTCGCTCGAATCCCATGCCACCATTGGCTTCTACCGAAAAGTACCAGACTCTACCCGCTCTCACTCTACCGCGGAAGAAAGACGAGTTGTGGAGTGTTTTCAGATCGCTTGATGGCGATTACACAAAGTTCCAATCAAAGTCGAGCACTTTGAAAGCGAATGTAGTCAGATCTTCGCTGTTGCCCTTCCTCCGAAACTACGCCGATCACTCGTCCAATCTTGCACTACGAGCAGAAGATTTGGACCGGCGCACCAACATTCTCAACAAGTGGTGGACTGGTCTTCTTGATATGCTTCATGGAAGAAACAATCAGTCCATTTCCGGCACTGATCGTCCAGCCATTTTGGACGGCATATCTGGCATAATGGATCGTCAAGAATGGCGCCTCTCTCCCTCTCCGTTCTGTCCTCTTGATCGAAGGACTGTCGTCATGCCTTCAAGAAACAAGTCAACGACTTCCTTGTCTTCGACTGGTATCGACTTTCTGACCGAATCTGTTCACCACAACGTACGAAATATGTTTGTGCAGAATCTCAACTCACAGATGGCCTTTGTGGTTGACAGAATGTCGCTCAAAAACGCATCCGCCAGTTTGGTGACTTTTTGTGGAAAAGCCACTGCATATGCTTTCTTCTTTTGCCCCGGAATCGCCGAGGTGCTCGTACGCCTGTGGGATGCACCGACAGAAGTCATGCGAAGAGTTCTTACCGAAAGTGGTGTAAGCAGATTCGACAATCTTGCCGAAACTGCTGCAAGGGTCAACTCGGCTTTCCCTCCTTCCATGCAATCTTTGGGCTTTGTTTCATTGGGAAAGACGCTCAAACATCTCAGAAAGCAGACACCTTTGCCTCTTGGAACAGCAAACATCCAATGGTATGGATATTGGCTCGAGCGCTGGTCAGGTCGCGAGAGTGACCTCTTCTTCGCTTTCGTCAAGCACTTTCACATCCTGGTTGCCGACTACTTGCCATCGGATGCTACCAAGAAAGAGAGAATCTGTGTCCCGGGTCTACTTTTTGTGCACTCCCAGATCTTGGTCAATCTGGATTCTACCATTCACCGTGATGCAGGTCAATTACACGGTGATCCATCAACCAACATTTCTCCCACTTTTGACGACGTTCTGGTTGATCCAGATGCAGTTGCGTCACCTTTGCCTCTACCACCTACTAATGCTATCCGAATAATGGCGGAAAATCGCCTAATAATGCTAATTCGAGACTTTCTATCCGAGAGAGCCTTGGAGCATCCTTTTGCTCGACAACTTTTTGCAGAATCCTTTGCAGGTCTGCTACAAGCAGGTGCACGTGGCATTTCTGTTTACAACCATCTCGCTTGCTACACTCTTTGTGACTTTTTGGAAGAAGCATTCCCGATCATCGTCCGCTACGAGCAGATACATCCTTCGCAGTCGTGCCTTATCGATACGGACTTTTGGATTGATGTGTGCAAGAGAATGGTTTTTAGCCAAAACACAATGACTGAGATTAGGTTGTTCGCCTTCCTGTTCACAATCTGGAGCACGGTCAACAGCAGTCCAGACCGCAAGACCAAGATTTGCGTCGATCTTCTGCTCGATCAAGAAGTCTTTGAAAAGACTTTTAACCACTGGTGTCCTATGGTTCGCGCTTACTACATGCGACTGCTCTGCTGGCGTTTGGGTCGGTACGATGGGGAAGGATCTTTGAGTGATAAGTGCGTGGACTGTCGTTGCATCACTTTTGAACAACTTGCTAATTTTACATCATTCTAGGTTGATCTTTGAGACCCTGCTACAACGTCTACAAGTAGTTTGGTCACATTTCTTGTGGCAAAGACAACAAGCCGCTCAAGGAAGGATGCTGCCGCCTTCGACAACCCCTTGCAATCCTGCCCCTAGCAGACGTTTGTTGATCATTCGCACCGATACCCAGGTTGCACCGGGCGGTTCCTTCCTAGCCTTTGATGGTATCGTACCACCTCATCCATCAGCCCCGATCGGCACGCCCAACCAGGCCTGGAAGAGAGATTCGTTCATATCACAGGCAGCTTCGTTGGACGTTCGACCCACTTCGTCAGCGTCTTCTGACTTCGGTGTTGAATCCGAGCGCCCTGAGGGCGGACTACGTGGCTTGGTCCGTAGCATCTTTGGAGGCAAGAGCCGGTCAAAGGCAGCATCTGTCTCGGCAGTCAAGACTTCCTTGCCACCTGCGCAAGAACCAATGGTTTCGGGTGGCAAACTGACCCGATCAGCAACGACCGCTACTCAGGCAGGACGATCGCGTGCTTCTGTTATGAAGCAGTCACCTCAGGCAACACCCCACGTCAGTCGGGGTTCATCACTAATCAGACACCGAAACTTCTGCTTCAAGTTCTCCCTCGAGATGCACCCCAAAGCACACCACCCTACCGCCATGCGTCTTGCGCCACCCAGACTCCCTTTGGCCGCGCAACTCTACCTCCAACAAGACAACGACGACGAGCCAGTCATTCGTGCCGCTGAACCCGTTGGCGAGGCTAGAGCTCGTTCAACATACTCTGGCAGAGCTTTGGCTGAGTGGATGTGCATTCTCATGGAGTGTCAAGGCTTCTTCGAGCGCAGAAAGGGCGAGGGAGTTCCTACCAACAAGCACGTCGAGACACCAACACTGGGTGTTGAGGTCTTTGGCAAGGGAAGATGAGCACGTCCTTTTTGTACATTCTTTTGTCCATTTTCTGTATATAAGCCATGGGTTTTTTTTTAGGATATGGGGTTTCTTGTCTTTTTTGTTGCATTGCATGGTTGGCCGTTTTGCATTCTGGGAAATTTCGATCTCTTACAAGGCGTCCGATATATATATATATATATATGGTTTTAGGTTGACTATTAAAGCTCCGAACGCTTTGAGGGATGTGTATGGACATCTACAGAAATACTTCTAGAGTGAGTCTTCAGGCAATTTTGAGACCCTGCCGAAGCGCCTCTCACACTACTCATTGTTCTATTCTTCTATTCATATCTTCGTCTTTCCGTTTGGGAAGGATTGTTCCTGTTGTTTCCCTCGTCAACTAACCCGCCACCAGATTCCTCCCCTCACCTCCACCACCTCTCACTGCCATGTCTTGAACTCTGGCCAGACAATCCATGCTCTCACATCCTTTACAACTCAACAACAAGTTCCTCTTTACATCCTTGTGAAGAAGCACAACAAGCAGTCATCTGCTCTCGGTCTACGTCGGCTGAGATCACCATCGATCAAGTTGCCACCACACTACTTTCGAGGATATTGAAGCAGCCCCCTAAGAAGTACTGTACTGCGAGGGGGACACCCGTCATCCTGGTCTGCTGGCAAATTTCCCCTCGAGTGAAGCGGTGTTCTGCATCCGACAGAATCCAAGCAGGGGACTTTAGACCGAGATCGCTTCGACTTTCACTTCGACGTTACCACAACCTTCCTCAGATCTTCATACACCTTCGCAATCTTGTTTCAATACTCCACCACTATCGACCTCCACGACCTCCACGATCTACCCATCTCCAACCTCCACGATCTACCCATACATCTTCGATCCCAAAGATCTTTCTATATACATCTGCACTATATAAACCTGCGCTCAAAAAAGCACTTTGGAGAGGTCCCACTTTGCCCACTATGGCGCGCCCAACTAAGAGAAAACGCACCGCTAGCAGTGTAAGTTCATGCTGTTGAGGGTATCGAAAAACATGACTGACGGTCCACATATAGCTCAGCAAGTCGTCTCAAGCTGCTACAGAATGCCCCGGTGATCCTGGTGACCCGGCCAGCTTTCTCGCATGCCATGAAATTGAGAGCAAGACCGCAGCATACCTCGGTTTTGCCAACACCAGAGACCTTCGCATGACTGTCATCTCTTGGCCAGTACTTTCCGCACTCGTACAAATCAACCAGAACCCGAAATACACCAACGTCCGTGGAGCTTTCAAGCTCTTGAACGACAACCGGACAGCATTTCAAAATATCCCGGATGCGGCTGCAACATTTCCTGTCACGGGCACACCTGAACAACAGAAGAACGTGCCGGACAAACGCCTTGCTGCCATCTTAGTCAAGATGGCTGAGGACTTCGCACTTATGGGTACTCTTTCTGAACAGGACAACAACAAACGCCAGAGAGATGGGATGAAAGCGTTCCGGGCCGCTTTTCCAGGAATACCCAAGCTGCCTTTGTTCAAGCCTTCTGATTGTATTGTCCCTACACTCGGCCCGCTTGACGATGAAAGTGAGCTTGAGCCGTACAACAGGTGCTGGATGATCGCAAAGTACTTCAAGTACTGCCAGCAAATGAAGAAATCTGCTTTCGAGAATCGTTTCCCTCTGGACGGAAAGATCAAGGGAACAACCGTTACGCTCGCGTTCACACCAGCCTGGATGCGACCTAAACCGAAAGCCAAGGATCCTGAGTCTGCAAAGTTAGAAGCAATGCAGCGCGCTGATGCATTGCCAAAGAAGAAATTCAGCCTTCGTTACTATCCTCGCCTCGACAACCCAGACAGCAGGGATCATCTAGAAGAGAATTTTGAGAAGGCTGAAGAACAGGGTGTGGATCCATTGGACACCGCTCCACAGGAATTTTCGATTGACCCTCGACTGTACGACACCATCTCACCCTTGAGGGACCAAATTCGTCTAAAGTTGCGTTGTCATGTGTTCCGCACTAATCTCGCTAGAGTCAGGGTAGTCTATCAGCGAAAGGATGAGGAAGGCAGCTCTGAAGAGCAGCAGATCTGATGAACGACTCCTGGCCAAGTATCAAAGCTACTCTTGAAGATGACTATAACGACGACTTCGACTTCCGCATCGGTTTGACAGCTCGACCCTTCGAAAGTATTGACCATGCCTTCGAGGAAGTCGATGTGCCGAACTACTTTAGGTCAACCGGCACAGGATCGTCTCGCGACATCACAACAGATACTGCCGGCATCCAAGCCAACGCCCATCGAGTTTTTGGCCCTCAGGAAACCAGCAGATGAGGCTGATACCATCGATTCTGGAGAGAGGATATTTGCATACCTGGACCAAAGGTCTCGCACTCGGTTTTCTCTAAATCATCATATGGCGGCTTGACTCGGTCGGATAAACGGATGACTTGGCGAGAACACATTTCTGTAAATACTCCAGCAGCCTCCATAGCCTATTCAGTCATAGGAAAGCCCGGTTTGGCCATCATGGCCTTTAAAGTCTTCGGCTGATTGAGTTCTTTTGTGACCTTGGGCGCGTCTACACTCTTGCTCTTCGTAGGGCAATTCAACCCAAACAGAAGTTCTGCGCATTCTAACTGGATCCCTCCTAATTCGTTCGACATCTCTATGGTGGATGCATCCTAAGTGACCTTTACATAGTAACTTAACAGCTAACTGAGCGACGCGTGTACTAGAGATGTGATTAGAAGATTGGAAGATACTGACCTATGCACTCTCGATCGCTAGTCTATAGCTCGAGTGGAGATTGCACTCTGGCCTTAACAGAGCGCCATACGGCGGTCGTTTGACTGGCTCTCCCTGGATAATGCTCTGTCCTTGGAAACAACTGCGCATTCTCACAGCTATGTATAGTGTACCACAGAGGGAAAGGAGATGAACTTACGCTCTGCTCAAGTTCCTTTTCCACCTTGGACAGCTTCTCCTTGTGCTACGACTGTAAACTTTCGAGTTCGCTGGAGTGCTGGTCGTTGAGCGTTCTGATGGTGGTATTATGCTGCTCCTCAGTATCCTTTTGGTCAGACTGGGCCTTCTTCAGACCTTCCTCGGCGTTGAACCCGGCTGATTCTTCGGAATCGAGTTTCCGCTCAATCTTTGACTTGTCCACGATAATGCTGTTGACTTTATGCTGCTCGGCAGTGAGACATTCGTCAGACTTCGTAAATTTTTGATGAATAGTCTTGATGACGGAGTTCAACCCCTCGAGGCTGAATGACTTTGAGAAGAAGTTGTGGCGGGCCAAGAGGATGGTCTGCTCAGCCATAGGAATAAACTCCGATGCGACTGACTCGACAGCAAACTGCATATCCTGTATTGTTTCACGCTCGCTGTCGGTTGAGGACTTGCGAGTAGCTGAGAGAAACTTCAGGACAGCCAGACGCTGTATCTGGACTTGCAGGACGTCACGGTCATACTGAGTCTCTTTAGATGTTTGTTGGAAGTTGTTCAGATAATCCATATTAGACTGTTAGCATGTGGTGTTCTGCCCCTGAAGCGTATCCTGCCCCTGGAGCGTATCCTGCCCCTGGAGCGTATCCTGCCCCTGGAGCGTATCCTGCCCCTGGAGCGTATCCTGCCTCTGAAGCTTCTTCGATCATGAACTCCCGAGGTAGATGATGGCAACATGACCAGGAATGTTCGTAATGTTGAATCAAACACAATGATACCCAAGTCAGGTATAACACGTCAATGTGATCGATCACGAAAACAAAGGCAGGTCGAGTATGACCGAGGAACGACTTTCCTGCGTCGGCTTTCCTGTTTTCCGCTTGCCGACAGTGCTTGGACCACTGGCTCTTCGCCGCAAGATGCACGTGATATAACATCTTATCCGTCTCCACCATCGTCCCTCGGTGATGATATCAGTATATTACCAACCATCACTTCGTAGATTCGATTATGATTGACACGCCTAGCAACGGTATTGGAGACATCTTCCATCTGATGCTCCAGATAAGAGCGTCGGATACTGTTGATACTTTAAGCAGCTTGGACGATAGCAACGAACGCCGACGGAAGGCTATTGAAAGCATACTGTTCTCTCGCAGATTCATCCTAATCTACAACTTTGTACTGTTATTAGTACTGGTTTGTTCCACGGCTTGGTATTGGGGTTGCAGAGTTGATAGACTTCGACGACGTAGACGTCTCTCCTCTCGTTCGCCACCCATTCGACCAGCAACCTCGAACCTGGTTCGCAAAGACGACAATGAAGGCGAAACAACACCCCTCCTCGACCAGAGCAAGGTTCATGTTGACCGCTCTTGGAGTGCCTCGGCGGTCGCTCAAATCAGGGCTTGGTTGATATACCAGCCTCCCAACATACCATACGTTCACAAAGTTCTTCCTTCCAATGCCACCACAATTGGTGTTTTACTCTTACTTGGCATCAACTTGTTTTTCTTGCTCTACAAAGCTGAGCTTTCTGTAGCCACTGCGTTTGTCTTTGCCGACCGAGCCGGCCTGCTCTTTGTGGCTAACTTGCCACTTCTGTATCTCCTTGCAGCGAAGAACCAACCACTCAAACTACTCACCGATGCTTCATATGAGGGTCTGAACATTTTCCATCGCCGATTAGGCGAATGGATGTGTTTGCTTGCACTCTTGCACGCTGGCAGTATGGTCCTGGTCTGGTATACGACACTCTCTGCTCGTCTCAGTTTCTCAAGATTTCTCGCCCTGCCCATCATCTGGCTTGGACTCCTCGCCCTCATTTCCTACGAGACGCTGTATCTCTCATCGCTTGGTTCTTTCAGGAAACGATGCTACGAATTATTCCTTGGACTTCATGTTGTTCTTCAAGTTGCTGCGCTGGCCTTCCTGTGGTTCCACCATCACAACAGCCAGCCTTATGTGCTTATAGCCCTGTGTATCTTTGCAATCGACCGCCTGATCTTCAGAATGATTCTCAAATCACGGACAGTCAAAGCTGATCTGTCTATCTTGCAAGATGGGGAGACTGTAATGTTGAGTTCAAACTGGCAGTTACCTCATGCTTCTTGGTGGAGGTCTTGGGGCATCAAGAATGGTTGGAAGCCTGCCGAACACGTCTTTCTCACGGTACCAGCCTTGTCACACAAACACTTCGTCCAAGCACATCCTTTCACCATCGCTTCTGCGGCTCCAACCAGCGCTGACTCACACGCCTGGCTCAATTTCTTGATACGAGCTCAGGACGGCTTCTCGCGAGATCTCCTTCGATACGCAAAGTTCCACAGCTCTGTGAACATTCGCATTGATGGACCCTACGGGTCGTCGCACGCTCTGGATATGCTTCACGACAACGACGTTGCCGTCATCGTGGCCGGTGGCTCAGGTATTGCTGTAGCGTTCCCTCTTGTCTGGAGTTTGCTCGCGACATCATCACGAGGTCTGGAGCCAGAAAGCAACAGCCAGTCTAAGCCTCGAGTATCCCTGATCTGGGTTGTTCACGACAAAGAGCACATCGACTGGATCCCCCAAGACAGGCTTGATGAGCTACGTGAGCTTGGTTGCAAGGTCATGATACCTCCGCCGACACGCAAAGCAGGAAGGCCTGATCTGCCACACCTCCTCGAAACTGCTGTGCACGCATGGAACAACGAGGTCGAAGACCCCACTGTTGGTGTTGTCGTGGCAGGGCCAGATGGCATGAATAGAACCTGCAGGAACGCATGCGCAAGCCTTGTGAATAAGGGTGCTCGGTTGGAGGTCTCTGTAGAAAAGTTCGGTTGGTGACCTAGCGTCCGTGGTGCCTGAGGTGACGAGAAGCCCTGTCGGTGTGCTGACAGACAGCATGCAATGAGTGTCTCATAGAAGGGGCCAGCAACAAGGTATTCAACCCTGACATGAAACAATCTATTATCAACCTCCACGCGGTCCTGGAGACAAGAAGTTGGCTTGTGAACCCTATCAGCATGCAGGCATAGGGCATCCAGGGAGGAGATCTCAATCAGGGACATACAGGACATCGTTCCCTCCATCTTCAGAACCACCGCAAAAATGACCCTCTATGTTCACCCTGCCATGAACCAAATGTCCTCCCCGCTGGACAGCGCGGTAGTCACATCCCCCTAGCAAGATACGTTCTTCGATGCGCAGAAAAACCCTCGTCAAACCCTTATTCGTACGCTTTGAATCGAGTCTTTGTTGTCCTTTGGGATCCAAAGGTGTCCCTGTGAGCCTTCTAGAACGTGTTAGCTTTCACGAGTGTTGGTGGCTGAGTTCTCGAAGCGACGCCGTCACGTCCCGAATACATGTCAACCTTACGACGCGCATCAAGCCATCCCAAACTCGTCCTTACCAAAAACATGAACGGATCCAATCCAGAGAGGCGCTTCTCGCCGTACATGGCAATACCAAAATCACCAACAAATTTTGTCGAGGATTACAAATACGAATCTTATCGTTTCGCCAGCATTTCACCCATGGACGAAAGTGATCTCGACCACAAATCTGATCACACCAGATATCCCGCACAACAGTTATCTGGACACACAAGATCGAGAGTCAAGGATACAAAACCAAACTTTCCTCGTCGAAGCCGCATATCGCCCGGCCGAGCATTTGCATCTAGAAGATCCTCTATCGTCAGCGAAAGCAGTGCCAAAACCCTTCATGACCTGCTGGAAGATTCAGGTTTACCAAAATATCCTATCATGAAATCAGCAACGCGAAGGACATCCAGCTCTCTATCTGCCATGGTCAAGCCGTTCTCGACAGCTCAGCCAACGATGGAAGATGAAATATCTCAGCCCCCTTCCCCAACCAAGGAACGCCTGCCACCCTCGCCTAAACAGGAAGTCAAAGATGAGGGTACCACTAAGCCTTTCGGGTTCTTGAATACCTCCTCATACCAGGAGATCATGACACCACTCCTCGCACTGCCATACCCAGAGCGTCGCTCCCTGAAGACCTCGCAGGATTGGTTTGAAGCGATTCATGCTCGACAAGAGCTGTTGCACTTGACAATGCAACAGCTGTTTGAGCAAGCACGCTCTCGTCAAAACAACTTTGCAGTAGCGATGGATCGTTCCCGGTGTCACAACTAACGATGAGCTGCAACCGCACTCTGTCCGCTGCATGGTGAATGGAACTGAAACGAAGGAGGCGATTGCTCAAGTGGGTGAGGAGTTGAAATCCATGCGTCTTGCATTTCAAGAGTTGGCGTCGGAGTATGCGGTTGCTGAGCTTCGAAAGCAAGTGGACTTCCTGGGGCAGACACTCACGGTTCGGGACGCTCGGGTTAATTCAATCCATGAGTTTGTCGAACAGCAGATGAAGTTGGACTTGGATCACAGAAGAACCAAGAGTGGATGATGTGGTGGGCTTTTTGCTTTTTGCTTTGTGTTTCTTCAGCTTTTCTGTTCCTGATTTTCTCTTGGCTTCCTCAATGCCTGCTCTCTCTGAGTGCTTGCTTCTGACAACCACTCCATCCTCGATCAGCTCATGATCGTACGAGTTCATCAACAAATTCAACGTACCTTCTTACCACTCACTCTTTGCCTTCAACTGTTCTTTCAGCGTCTGTCGTACATACACATCCAAGACTATCAGCCTGCAGACTGTGTTCCAATGAGAAGGCACAGGGTCGTGCTGGACAAAGACTGTCATTGTTATTCCAGGCATGCATCGAAGGGACGACTTTGCTCAATGTGCTAAAATCTTCACAAGGTTTGTCAAAACTAGCACAGAATTCACAGAATCACAGTTGGAAACTAAGATGGTGTGGTGGGAAAAGACATTGAACGTTTTGAGAGCTTTTGCCATGAGCTGCATTCTACTTGTGATGCAGTGCCCGTGGGGTGTCATGAAAATCGAACACAATGCCTTTCCGTTTGCGCCATGCTCCACCCAAGAATCAACCAGTTTTGTCGTCAAGCGAACGCTTAGTTCATGCGGGCAACAAGGGCAGAGATCTGCTCCTCGCGGTTGCCAAGGTCACCACCTTCGATCTGGAAGAGAAGTTAGCAAAATGGATAACCAAGGTGAAACCAAGGAACATACGAAGTGGTTGAATTTGCGCTTGTGGAAGCCACCGAGAGGGTTGGAGAGCTTGAAGGGCCAGAGGAAGTTGGAGGCCTGCTTGAAGTTGGGGCCAACGGTGAAGATCTCGTGGATCAGGTCCTCCATGCAGACGATGCCGTACTGGCCGAGGTTCTCCTCGACGATGGCGTTGTCGGAAAGAGCGATGCGCTGCTTGTTGACCTTACCGTAACCACGCTTGTAGACGAGCTCACGGACAGTCTTGAGGTTGGGGTAACCCCAGGCGACGAAGGGCTCGACGATCTTGAGCATCTCAATGGTGGCCTTGGTCAGACGGACAAAGACACCGTTGTTGATCTGGAGAAGACGGAGGAGCTGGAGGGTCTTGCGCTTCTTGGGGTCAATCTTGTTGATACCCTTGATGCGGACAACAAAGGCAAGCTTGGCCTGGGCGGGGACGTAGAAAGAACCCTCCTGCTTGGCGACACGCTGCAGGCGGATCTTCTCGCGCTCTGCATCGCGGTACTCCTTGATGTAGGACTCGGCGCGCTTGAAGATGACCTGGCGCTTCTCCTTGTTGGCCTGATTGTTTGGGTCAGTAAAGGTCGAGTTGTTGTTGTGTGTGTGTGCCAGTGAACAGGATGTGTGTCGATCAGACCCGAAAGATGGTTAATTTCGACAGCACCGACCCGAAGGTCTAGTCGAGGTGTGGTTGTTATGCATCATGTAGACAACATCCTGCTCTTGCGTGGCGGCGGTGTGACTTACAGCGCGCTTCTTCTGGAGGTCAGCGGTGCGGGCCTCGCGCTCCTTCTCCTGGGACTTTCTCTTCTTGAGAAGAGTCTCAGGAACAATGTCCTGCTTGGTGGGGACCGAGCTGCAGGGAGAATGTCAGAACACAAGGTTGCGTTGAGGGAGGGCCTCGTAGCGGAGAACTGCAGCACAGCGGCATTCTCTACTGGTTGTGAACTCGACGGGTCGATGGGGCCATGGGAGACCGGTTCGCAGTGGTTTGCGACCAAGGACCTCGACCGTACATTCTAAGGCGCCAGACGTGCAGAGACGCTTGACGGCCAGAGGACTACGGTCGGCTTCAAAAGTATCGAGGTAGCGCTGGTGTTTCGCAGCGCTCCAGCGAGCGAACCGACTGTGTCTGCATTTCTCCGCGCAGAGCAGGAACAATCAATTCACACATACGTCTTGACGGTTTGGGAAGGCATCTTGACTGGTTGTTCGGATGGCGAGGTCGTCTTGTCAGGTCGCTGCTGAAGGAAGAAAATCAGTCTGGATTTGCAAAGGACTTTTCGTGCGTCCGACGGTTGTTCCCGAGCTAGCGCCATGCCAAGATTCACCTTGGCGTTCACCAACGGCACTCGAGATGCAACCACTCGCATTGCAATAGAGTAGTCTCTGTGATAGCATTCTGAATATAATTTCACTCAAACATGGCGAACAACAGACGCGGAGTTGGGCTTTCCGCCTTCTCGCGCAACGCCCTCACCTCGGATCATTATGCCTCTCACGGCGCTGCTCTACGCTCTGCACACGCCGACTCTTTGGCGAACCAGCTCTCAGTGTTTCAAGCCGCTCTTCATTCCTTCTCTCTCACACATGGAGCCGAGATCCGTTCCAACCCAACATTCAGGGCTGAATTCGCCCGCATGTGTAATGCTATCGGAGTCGACCCACTTGCCAGCTCGAATCACAAGACCTCTAAAGGTGGTAAGAACGAAGGAGGAAGCTTTTGGTCGCAGATGCTCGGAGGCAGCGTCAACGATTTCTACTTTGAACTTGCTGTCAGAGTCGTCGAAGTCTGTCGCGAAACTCGATCAGAAAATGGCGGCATGATCGAAGTGCCTCAAGTCCGGAAACGTGTTGAAAAAGGACGAGGCATTGGTGGAGGACTTGAAGTGTCTGAGTATGTAGATATACAGTCTATCAAACGTCTTTTACTGACTTGGAACCAGTGATGATATCCTCCGCGCCGTCAAGTCACTGGAACCCCTCGGCTCTGGTTTCACTGTGATGAAGATTGGCTCAAAGCAGATGATTCGATCCGTGCCAAAAGAACTCAATACTGATCAGTCGACTGTCCTCGAGGCCATCCAAGTGCTTGGTTATGTAACCGTTTCCATGCTTCAACTCAACCTAGGTTGGGAGCGTGCCAGAGCTGTTGCTGTCATTGACGATCTTGTTGCCGACTCTCTGGTATGGTTAGATGCCCAGGCGGACGAGAAAGAATACTGGAGTCCAGCACTGATGCATGAGATTGGTGGTGATTGAGCCATCTGTCACCAATGTTGTATTTGATTGGGATTAGGCATGCTTGTCAGTCTTGATGCAGAGTCTTCTCAAGACACTCGTACCACTGGATCAGACTCTCGATTAGAAAGGCTCAAGATCCCCGGAAGGTCGAACACGATGCCTGATATTGCGCCCAACTACTAGCGTCGTAGCCAAAAGCAGAGCACAACGTGAAGTTGGAACAGTCATGAAAAACACCGGAACGACAACTAGAAACCCCTTACCCGATGCCACCGATGAGATTCCAAAATCCAATGTCCTACTTTCGATGCAGGCTACCACCAATGCTTCCGAGTCTCCATCATGAACAACCACCCCAACAGGATGAAGCCACTGCCACCAACGATCTGCGACATCCAGAAGGTTCCATCACACAGACTCAGAAACAGTATTTTGAAAATGCCAGGAAGTGCTACAAATCCACTGATCTAGAAAATTGTGGCACATAGCAATTGACTCAAGCTAGCGATGAAACCAAGCTCATGGAAATAGTGAGTCTTGCGCTCAAACCAGGAGGGACAGCAAATCCATGAGTCGGTCTTGGCTGATTTTGCTTATCTGAGTCGAGGACTGGTGGTGTGTTACGTGGTATATGGTACAGCTTGCTTACCAGGCTCGTCTTGTTATGATGATGGTGGTTGCAAGCGTCGTCTCCAGGCACGACTGCAAGCCGCTTCCTTTGCCAATCTCGGCCTTACCGACATACTCATCCATACACCGGTTTTACTCCGTACCCAAAACAGCCTTCTCTGTTCTCATTGACGGCTTCCAACATCAAAAAATATACTTCCGAACTCGAAGATCATTGCTCCAATGAAAGCGGTGATGCCTCCACTAACGAGAGCTTCGTTGTGGAGTGTCGAAGAGGGCCGGATCAAAGGAAGGAAGACAAAGAATCTACCCACAGTACACTTCCCGGGCCAAAGACATAAGCCACGCACCACGATATGTCCCACACAGGATAGAACGTTATCATTAACCATGTTGTATGCGAGATGGATTGCCAGTGGGCAGTGGTCGAGGGGTGGTAACATTCGCTTCTGGGTGTTCTACAGGATTCTTTGTGACAAGGGTGTGTCGACCTTTGCGATTGTCTCGAGCTGTCCATTTGTACTCGATATTGGTGGTCGGTAGTTTAGAACCTTCAGCAGGCGGGATCAAGTCCGTCGTGCTGAGAGGCGTGGTGGTGTTTCGAAGGAGGTCTCGAGTGGGCGATATGTGTATCTTGTGTTTGTAGCTTGCTTGCGTGGGGTTCAAAGAAGGTGACTGGTTCTCCGACTATTGATTGAACGAATTGCAGGGTGTGATTGCTGCGGAGGGGCTCTGGATCAACTGTAAATCATCTGTTGTGATTTACTTGCACAGAAACCATCTGTTTGATGAGTTACACGAGAGGGCTATGAGAGAAATCATGTATTGGTACTGCAAGCTTGAAATCAACATGATGAGATGGCCTTCCCTACGCAATCATCACAAAGAAACTCGTTGCTTAGGACCAGTGTCGACTTCCCATCTCTAACACCTTATTTGCCGTCAGTTCCGTTCCTTCGAACAGAACATGGATTTGCATGGTCGCATGTGCAGTTCTGAGAACACTGTGAGGATGCGACTGTTCCCTTGCGCAGCACCCTGGCCAAATTTAGCAAAGCTTCGGTTGCCTGCTGCTTCACAAAGCTGATCTTTCTGCGACGAAGAGTAAAAGGTGTCGCAATGCACTACCCCGAAGCTCAAAAGCATCTCTGACAGGATGAGGTTTTGGTTTGTACAGCCTTGCGAAACACACTGTTTCGGTCTGTCGCAGCGACAGGGTCTTTGTTTCACGCGTCGGGAACATCTGCACCGTGACACAGTTTCCGCGACCACAGCGGGTATCGGGACCAGTACCGCGGTAGAGGGCTGGTCCGAGAAGTCAGCTGGAAACCTCTCCGACACGAATCTCGATCCTGGACTCTGTTGTATCCAACGCCAGGTTTTGGCCGCGACTTGCCGCAGCTTTCCAGCACCACAAGAATACTTCCGGGCGCATCGAAGATGCCATGCGTTGACAAACACAAGGGTGGGAAAGGAGTCGTCGCTGTCTCGCGGTGGATCCATCTCAACGGCATCTACAGTACTCGGTCCTTCGCTTCAACAATAAAAGTTACTATCGAGTAAGATGGCAGCATGCGCGTGTGAGAAGCGAGATGATGTGATGGGACGGCGGGATGATTGCACTCTGCGATCGGAAGATTGTGGCAGAATCTGAGCACGCATGTGCCGGCTCGACCATCTTGCCGAAAGAGATAAACAAGCCACGAGCAAGATAAATTCGACCATTGGCACAAAAGAAAAATCAAGGAGAAATAAAGATCCACCAGAATCAAAGAGCGGCAGGGCAGCTCTCTCAAGTTCAAGGATGTACATGATCTATGGAGGGACTAGCAGCGCTTAACCAGCCACCGCGCAACCTTTCTCCATGGCATGCGTGCATAAAGCGGTACCTCATGCCAATAGGCAGGGGGGGCTTCAACTGTCTAACCAGATCTCTTCGGTACGTGACCTCTTCTGATACGAGACGTACAATTCGGATTGCCCAATCGCGGCCATCACTCTCGCGAACACTTGTAGACTCTGACCACGCCTCGTTCACAAAACAGTCGTAAGCAAGCGAGAGCTACCAGAAACGTGCATCATCCTGTACGTGTCAAAACTGCGTGTAACGCGAGGCGCAGTCAGCGATGCATGGAAACGTACCGTATATCGTGGCGCCAATTGGCTGGGTGGCTGCAGACGTGTGATTGCATGTCGTTGTGCTGCTTGCGCACTTCTCGTCGATGCACCATTGTGGATTGGGACAGAGACTGCATTCGGACTAAAAGTCGTTCTGCTGCACAGAATGATAATGTTGAGGACAGTCACATATGAATCGTGAGACAGTAGAGTGAGGTGTAGACAAAAGTGATGGTATTTTGTACAAACAACACGTAGCTTGATAGCTTGTGGTAAGGTATCTTCTCAAATCCGAATAAAACAAAACGCCAAATGTGATGCAAGTCCTCCGACGACCGTGTATGCCAGGAATGATTGGTATATAAGTGCGGAAATGAAACGCCTCCAGAAATCTAGGCAGAGCCACGAACGGTATATTTACAAAGTATGATTGGGGAGATGAAGGAAAACGTTGATCATATCATTGCGATGAAAACAAAAGCAGCCCATATCGTGTGGGTTGAAAGCAGGTCGTAATTTGTTGGCGTAGTTTGCGGCGTTGTCTCGTAATAGTGCTTTTTAGTATGTGAGGTGTCGGAAAATGGTGAATATAGACAGGCGAAGTGAAAAAGGTGAAGAATTTTAGAAGACACGCGTCGGGAAGATCGAAGCGTGCTTTGGAAGAGTTGCCATGAACTGGCTGTACCATGGTGCAATGTAGGCATGAGGGGTGCATTGACCATTGAAGAAGGCGAAGGGGCCATTGGCCTTCTGAGGCTCCGGTGAAGGCATGGGTGGGCTTCTAGAAGCAGGAAGTTGCTCAAAGTGTGACACGGCCGTTGGAGCTTGAGAGTACTGAAGGTTGGACACAGGCAACTGAGACATGGGTGGGATTGGCTCCATGAGGTGACCAGATGCCAGGTAAGCGGCGTCTCTGGCAGCATCAGCGGCATTGTAGGTTGGCGAGGGCATGGGCATAGGAGCAGCAGGTTCGCTGGTGAGCTTTGGGCAGTGAAGAATGGCCTGCTTCAGTTCGGGAAGTGTCATCCTTTGAGCAGGGTTCAGATCAAAGACTCTTCTCAAGATGTGATCAAGATCGTCCGAAAGAGGGAGGATGGATTGGAGGAAACTGCGGTCCTTCATGTAGGCACGGAAAGTCGAATCGTCCATGGAAGCCCGCTTCCAGGGGTTGCGGCCACAGGTCAAGTTGACCAGAATGACACCGAGAGACCAGACATCATTGGCAGCAGAAGCGTAGCAAGCATTGGGACGCGAGTTGGATTGCTGGCACTCGGGAGACATGTAGAAAGTGGATCCACAGCCAAAGTCCGAGGTGTAGTAGTCCTGAGTGGCAAGGCCAAAGTCGGCAAGCTTCAAAGTAATACCATCCGAGGAAACCAATATGTTCTCCGGCTTGAGGTCCCTGTGGTAGATACCAACGGAATGGCAAAACTCAACGGCTTCAAGGATTTGGAGGAAAGCATTCTTGGTCAAGGCATCCTGGCCAATGTAGAAACCTTGTTCGGTGATTCTTGAGAAGAGATCACCCTCAGGGCAGAACTCCATGACGACGAAAGTGCAATCGGTGGATTCCAAGACTTTGACCAAAGAGACCACATTGGGATGTTGGTTTACTTGGTGGTGCAGCTGAATCTCTCTCTCCTGGAAGCTCCTCTGTCTGGGTTCAAGTCCAACCTTGTTCAACGCCTTTACTGCGTACTGGACTCCTGTGCGCATATCAAATGCCCGGTAGACAACTCCGTAGGCACCGACACCAAGGACTTCGGTCAATTGGATGCATCCGGCAAGGATTTGGCCTAGGCGATCCTCGGGAGCGCAAGCACCGCACGACCTTGGAGAAGGAGGAGGAGTAGGAATCATGTTAGAGTCGAGGTTGTGAGATGCTAGTTCCGAAGTTTGGTTGATTCAAGAGAAGAATGCTCAAGCAAGCATAAACCAAACAAACTCCTTTTGTGGTCCGGATAGGTCGTTGATATAAAAGCCCAATGCGGACAGCCACCCAAACAAGTTCTGATGTTGTTGGAAGGGTAAGCAGAGAAGGTATATGAATGAATGGACGTGCTCGACAGAAAAAGAAAGGTTGGTCGGGATAGATGAATACTAGTAGTACTGCTCGTGGAGTGTACGACGAACAGGAGGGTGTATGTATGTATTGACGGGAGAGAGTGGCTCAGGCGGGTGATATGACGAACAAACGGTCCCGGCAGAGTCTAGTTAAAAGTAGCTCGGAAGCAAAGACATACTTTGTGTGGCATAGAGTGTTCGATGGCCTTTTTCTGGCGGGGCCACACAGCTCTGTCCCTGACGCGAAGCATCCTGGGTGATCGTTAGCGGCGCTCGAAGCCTGTCACCTATGCCCGCGCTTGCAGGCTAGTGCACCGGCCACTAGCTGTGTGGCGCAACGTGTGCCTATTTCTGAGTCGTTGGAATGGTGGGTCCGCAGAGGGCATGCACAAGCGCGCCAAAAGCAAAGGCGTCTCGGGAAAGCTTGCAACTTGGGTGGAGAGGTGGCACTTGGCCACCTTGCCGCATGCGACCTTGTGCTTTATTGGTCCGACGGCTGGGTGTGGCAAGGATGGACAAAGAGTGGTCGTCATGCCACTCCTTTGCGGCAGCAGAACCCAAGGAGCGAGCAGCAACATCCCTCGCGCATGCGACACACGGTTCGATGCGGGCGTCAGATCTGCTCTGGGATGCTCCTTGACACCGCTGTGCAGGCTGCAGCTTCGTTTCGTTCTGTGGTCAGCGCTGATTCGCCGCCTAGGCTCTCGTACGCACGTCTGATTGCTGTGCAGAGATGAGGAATGACCAAGCCATGACTCCGTCTCAGGATGATTTACATTGCTGTGCAAATGGTTTGTTCTTTGCAAGCGCCGAATGAACAGAAGTCACAGCAGGGCTACAGTGTTGCAGCTGCTCAAGGCTGCGTGTCGTTTCGCAAAACTTGCGCATCTCTTTGATGATTATGAATCCTACTCATGGGAATGTGGCACGCCAATTTCTGTTTGCAACCACCCCAACCTTGCTTTCTGTTTTCCTCGACGCTGAGTCTCGTGGCCGCCGGGTGTGGCAGAACTATCTACGCTTATTCGCTTGGAAAGCAGATAGTGTGTGCGGTAGTGCGTGGTATAACACATGGCCATTGTCGATCATCCTTCCAAGATTTGACGTTCTCGAAGATTTGGGCTGCGAAGAGGCTTGACGCTTGGTCCTGCTTTCCTTGGGTTCGTGTTTAGGAGCCGCGAGCCGCCGTTTGGAATCTTGACAGGTTGCAAGTTTCGAGCAAATCTGCGATGCTTATTGGTGCATGGAAATTAGTCCTCCCGGGTCTCTCGACACAAGAGTCAGGCGCCATGGCGCTCAAGCAAGAGAGAGAAAAAAGCAGATCCTTTTGATTGCAAGCGTTCATTTTCATTTGCTGAAATTTCTCGAGGCAGCCATATCAGGAAAGGAATCCTTTGTAGTTACGTATACGATCAGCCTTGCGCCTCTTGGGAGCCAAGCTCGAACGTGAACAGATTCCAGGCAGCCAGAGAGAAAACGAGCTGTTGTTGGTCCTGTCACGAAAGACGTGTACTGTACGAGAAGACCCTGCCTGCCACACGAGTAACGCAGCTGTTGGTCTGCCACTCCCTTGCTACGCAGGATCGACCATCAGCCCCCCTAGCCAGCCCGCGGGTTGCATGCACAGTCTGCCCACCGGAACGTCATGGCACAAGGGAGAGGGTGAGGTGGACCAAAAAGTCAAGGGTTGGCAAGGCGCTTCCAGGAGAATCCAGACTCCCAGACCGCATACGAATGACTCAACAGCGCAGAAGGAAGAAAAAAAAAAAGAAGATGTGGACGGTGCAGAGAAATGCAAGCACCCTATCCTCCACTTTCACGATGGAGCCAGTCTACTTGCAGCAAGTCCCCTGCCTATCCCGTACGCGTAGTCAATGCGTAGTTACGATACACGTATCGCGCGCCCGCGAGGCTCATCCGCGACAACCGACGACAGCCCACGCCCGTGAGATGTGACTGCGACTGCTCTCCCGGTACTGCTGCAAGCAAACCGATGCGCTAGGATTCGGGATGCTCGACGATAAGCACGCATAAACTCACTCGTTCTGTGAATGTGACAGCGCGGGCGCGTGCTCCCTAACCAACATGAAGCACATCCCATCTGTTAACAAGTGCATGTCGTCTTGGGTTTGCTGCAGATTCAACGTCAATCTTTGTCCAGTGCTCTGGAGCGACCTGTCCTTTGGCAGGCGCATCTTCGGTACCTCGAAAATCAAAACATAGCCACGGCACTATGCATGCATCTCACGACTACTATCGTATGGGCGCAGCGGTTGGCACGGCTTTGCAAATTATATCGCCAAAGTTCATGGCAATCTCAATCTTGAGACTCTTGAAAAGTTGAAACTCGAGTGTCGAACGCCCAGCGCTAACCATTCCGAGCGATAGTTTTGGCCGTCCGCCGGTCGCTCTCACGCCCGTCGCCCAGCTTTTTTGCACTCCAGAGCCTTTTGAGTTGTTCGAGCATGCCAACGCTTACACCGCTCCCTTGTGCACAACGCACATCCCTCAACCCCCTTTTTATCGTCCGTTGCGCTAGGAAGACAGCCCAAGAAACGGTTTGAAGATCCAAGCCCGCAGTGTCCACCCGTCCAATCAAAAGTGTCTCGACGTTGTTAATGCGCTTGCGCATACCGCTTGCCAGCGGTCTGCGCAAGTGGCCATACCGACTTTTTCTTTGCTGGGGTGGCTTTGGAGTCGATCAACGAACGACACTCGATGACTTTTTGGTGTGCAGCAGCAGTCTTTGCTCAGCAGTGGCCTCGGTTGCTACCTGCAGTAGTCGCGTTCAGTTTTGCCCACTCTCTCTCCTCTCCTCTCCTTGTCTCATGCTCGTTTCAATGAATCGGTTGCAATCGAAGAAGATCATTTTATTCCAACAGTCGTCGCAATGAACGTGTGGTCATGATATTGGAGGTCCATACATCAGAGACAGCCTATCAGACACCAATATGTCGAACTGTCCTCGTGCTCAACGGCTAATATGTGATCCTTAAGTCGACAAGCATCATTTGCTTCCATCCAAAACACAGCAACAGTCGAATATACCAAACGTCCCGTTTCATGTCTCTGTTGTTTCTCTTTTATTAACATGGCCTCTCTGCTTGTCGTCGTCTTCCGGCCGTTGCCTTGCTGCCTGTGTCCAAGCGTTTCAGTTATCGCGATAGCAACGTCTGCTTCCATCCGTCCCTACTAACCATCCACTCCACCTTCCCGCCGTTGTCTCTTCCAAACAGCAGTGCCTACAAGAACCCGTCGTTCGTCGCTACGGACCCGACAAGTGCCGTGCAAAAGTGGCAAATGACACTATCGATTGCGACCGTTGTTACATTCTACATGCGACGCAGCGCCCCTTGCAACGATCTTGCATACAGATCTTACGCCCACCTCTGCATACCACACATCACTAGGGAGATGCAGGAAACGGCTTGACGTCCGCCAGCCATGCGGCTCTCCACTTTCCAGCGCTTGCGCAAACGCCTGTCGTGCGAGACCGCTCAGCTCCGTGAAGAGGAGAGAGCTGACTTGTCTTCCTCTCACTCCTCGGCGTTGCTGCCAAACGTCTTGGTCCAACAGTCCCTGTCGTAAAAGCACCAAAGAGTACGTGTTCTCAAGACAGTGTCTGAAGGTAAAAGGGGTCAGCTTCCGAAAGCAGTTCCCTTCTAGTGAAGAGTGTCGTACCCCTAGAGAAACGCTCGCGTACAGCATACCATGAGCATACCGAAAGCAGAGGATCAGCAAGCATCTTCAAAGACACCGGGAGCTTCATGTCTCCAATCTTGTTGTCCTCCTCCGTTGCCATCCTGCTACAAGAGCTTGTTTGAGCCGCATCGAAACAGACAACATTATACCAAACTCCAAGCGGCCGTTGAACGAACCACAAGTGCGCTCATGGGGTTTGTCTTTGGCGGGTTGCCCAAAACTCCCAAAGTCGTACACGGCAAAGGATTGTTTATTGGGCAACAACGTTGTTTCATCGCTTCATCACACGGCCGACCTGAGTCGGTATAGATGTCTCGGAGACACGTGCGGCACAAGGGCAATCTATCGAACGGCTTTTCCAGAAGATCGGTCGAACACGAGTGCAAATGTGCAATACGGCCGGAATCGAACACTCCGTTCTATTCTATATTGTTGTTTTACTTCATCTCCACGTTGCTGTCTGAACTTTAACTGATTGTTTACAGCTCGGATGTTGGTGCCGTGAGGACATCAAAGCACTGAAGCAGGCCCCACTGAGACAAAATTGAGACGGGTGTCTCGTGCGAATCCGACTTGGCCGTGCAGTCTCCTCGTTTATATGTCTACTCCCGAACGATAGACTGCTGTCTATGTATACAGCTGTGCTAAACGATAGTAGTCAGCTTGAGTAAGGCCAGCGGAGTTGGTGGAATAATCCCTCTACAGAGAGCGGTGAGCAACAAGGTGAGTGTTGCGGTGTGTCGCTCACTAGGGTGCAAATGCTGTTGTCGTTGCTGGCCTTAAGACAGCAATATCTTGGCAATGTAAGCGTTCAGGATGTTGATCTCACTGGATATCTAGCACGCTTACGTGTGGTTTGACCATACCGCGACGTATTGAAGGATTGTCACAGGTGTCTGACGCCTCGTGTCTACAGGTTGTCAATTCATTTAACGACTGATAGCTAAGCTTGCAAGCGTGGCAGCTGTATCAGGGAGTCGATGAAGCCGAGGCCATTAACCTGGCAAGCAGCCTCACATCGCAACCGAGCATCCACGGTGGGTGTGATGTGCTCTGGGTCAAGCACATTCTCGCGCGGTTTGAGCATGCCACGACGCATTGGAGCATTGTCGCAGGTGTCCGAGGCCTCGTGCCGGATTCTCGAATGAGCATTTATGAAGCCCTTTTGACATCCAAGCTGACATGGGAATGAACCGTTGCGGAACAACCACGCTGCATGTGAGGGCTCCTCCATGTGTAGGTAGAAATCCATGGCCAAAGTCTCTGATTTCATTACTTTGTTGCACCAAGGAACGCTGCACTTGAAACAGATGTTGGGGTTCGCAAGTCCGTAGAATGCCAGGCTTGTATGCACCGAATCGGGATTCATATTTTTTGGGGTCTTGTTTGCAGTTGCATGACTGAGTGGTTCGCGCGCAATTCAAGAGCCCAGATGCATCTTATGCTGAAGGGTCTCGAACAAAGGAGGCGACGCATCGACAGAGGGTGGCGACAGGGTAGAGTCTGGACGCAGATGCGAGATTGGGCTGACATAGTGATCGTGCCGGAGTCCAGGAGCGAGTCGACTCTGGTAATCACCATGTTTGCGCTGAGAGGCTGTTATGTTGTGTCTGTAGTCGGACTCCTCAACACTCCAGGGAACAGGGGCAATGTCTGTCGATTGCGCAGGATGCGTTGGCGCCGAATACTGACTCGCCGTACAGAGAACAGGGTCGTATAGCTTGCCAACACTGGTAAGACACTCAGATGTGTATGGCTTCGGTGAATACTCGAGGGCTCGAGAGGCACACATGTCGTCCTTTGCGGTTGTTCGAATATTTCGGCAGGTTGCGTTGCTATGGAAAGCAAGCCAATGTCGCACGAGTAGAGATTTGTCGATGTGGCCGCGTGAATTGCGACGAGAACGCCACACACACTGGGTCTCGGGACAGTAGTTGAGAAGATGAGGTCTGTCGCCGCACTCGAAGTCACAGTAGTGTATGAAATGGGCCAGGGTGTCACAGAAGCCCTTGTGGCATCCAAGCTCACAACGGGTGTGCTCCTCCTCGTACAAGGCGTGCTGGTGTGCGAGATCATCGCAATGGTTCCATAGAGCTGCCAGTGTAGCGTCCTGGGCGAGAACGTGTGCGCAGGCCGGGACAGGACAGACGAACCTGGCGGTGTCGTCGCCATCGTCCGTGAACTGAGAGGCGGTCCGTTCCATCTTCTGGCGAATGGGGAGTACATGCATCTTGCCAGGAGCAGCCTTGAGCTGGACAGCGGCAGCGTTGTCGTCCAGTGATTGAGGAGCCGGCTTTGCACGATATGTCGAGTCTGTGCGATGTCAGCTTGATGCACTCATGGCGCAGAGAGGAAGATATCACTTACGGACTAGCAAGTGAGCGTCAAGGCCGGTGGCGCGGAGAAACTTCTTGGGACAGAGGTGGCAATGGTATTTGCCATCATCAGATCTGACAACGACATCGGGCATGGCGAGGACTCGCACGGACTTGTGAGGCATTGCGTCAGAAAGACCCGGACTCGTCAGGTGGGCAGCAAAGGCGACACCGTGACCGGCGTTGCCGCACTGAATGTGCAGACGGGAGGAGATGACGCCTGCCATAGGCGTGAACGGGAGTGTTGTCATTCTTGGGCCGAGCATGTTCAATCCGCGCTCGAGGTCAGAGCGACTGAACGGAGAGGCTGTGGGGTTGAAACGGACCACGAAGTCGTTTGAAAGGTACCAGTTGTAGAGGAGAGCGCCACGAACAGCTGCGGATTGTGCCAAGAGCGGATGCTGTGACAGCACGAGAGTGCGTCTGACACCGTCGTCGACGTAGTGAACGAGGTGGGATGGGCGAACGTGAATGTCGTCGTGGGGAAAGAAAAAGGTGCCCGCGGTGATTTGCTGTCAACGAGTAGAAAGCTGAGCGTTCCATGTCCGAGTAGCGTATATGAGGTCGTTAATAGTATCGTTATGTTGTTCATAGTGATCAATGTACTTAAGGAAGAAACGCACATACTGGACGTTGTCGTATTCATCGACCGCAAAGAATGCATTAAATGGGGGTAATGCAAGAGCGCTGTCTTAGTGGTCCTAGATAGGAAGAACAGGACGAGGATGCTGGATGTCTACCGGACAATAGAGCAATGGCACTGCACGTACGAGTGGAAGGTCAAGAAACCAGACAGCGGGACCGACAGAAGCATTTGGGAAATCCATCCTCTTCCTCGTACAAGGCATGTTGGTGTGCGAGGTCATCACAATGGTTCCATAGAGCTGCCAACGTAGATAGGCATAGGCACTTTTGCGCTGGACGTTTTGTCTGTCCGCGATCAGCTTACTGCATCCACCCCATAGGCAAGGGGAAATATTACTTACGAGTCAAAAGATGTTTCTTAGTTTGTTGACGTGCACATATTTTTAGGGGAACTCTTTCGCTAAGTACTATACATAGTAAAAACGCTGATATACCAGTTGTCTTATCTGATGTTGTGAGGAAGGACGGGTCCCGGCCGGGAGATGAATGGATGTTTGAGAGCATCTGTAGGTGTAATCCTTCTCACAGGATCAACAGCAAGACACTTGTCCAGTAGGTCGGCAAAGAGATTCAGCTCTTTAGCATCAGCCGGGCTCAACCCTTTGGAGCTAGCGAACAATCTTGTCTTGAGCTCTTTGGCAGGTACGGTTCTGGTGATGTTCATGCGACGTACTACTTCTCGACGGGTGACATTGTCAATCTCCTGGCTCAAGAAGGTACCATCGGGCTCGAAATGCTGTGGCCAGAACTCGGATCTCTTGAGCATACGGTTCGGTATCTTGCCGCGACATTCCAGGATGCCCTTCAGCATCTGGTTGTTGGTCGAACCAGTGAAGCAGATCTTGCCGGTGTACAGCTCGAAAAGCGTGCAACCGATACTCCACATGTCGATGGCATAGTCGTGTTTGATACCGAGCATGATCTCTGGAGCACGGTAAAAGCGGGATACGAGGGCATCAGTAACGTCGTTTTCGTCAGCAGACATGGCGGAACCCAAATCAGCAATCTTGAGCTGGTTGCGCTTCTCATTGACCAGGACGTTGTCAGGCTTCAAGTCAGCGTGCAGAATCTCGCATTTCTTGAGTAGAGTGAGACCAAGGAACATCTGCAGAGCGTACTGGCGTACAGCTATGATGTTGATGCCTATGTCACGGCCGAATTTCTTCAGGACTTCACGGAGGTTGATACTCAGGTTCTCGAAGACCATGCAAAGATGGCCCTTGTGTTCAAAGTGGCGCTCGAGACGGATGATGTGCTTCTTGTCCTCAGGGTCCGCTTCGGCGAGTGTTTGCAAAATCTCAATCTCCTTCATACCAGCTTTGTACCTAATAGCAGGTTAGTTGCTGCTGGGCGGAAAGTAGAGTACAAGGGGGGAGGCTTACATGGATTCCTGTGTGCGGATGATTTTGATGGCGACAGTGCGGTTAGTGGTGGTGTCGAGAGCACGCACGACGGCTGAGAAGACACCCTTTCCTAGATTGGTCTGGACATGATAGCGATCGTCAAGGAGCTCACCAAGGATGATGCGGTAGTAGCCTTCCGGGTCGTCCCAGTCATCGAGCAGACTGCGATCGAGCTGCTTTGCTTCGGGGACGCGCACGGCTTGTGTGCCATCATCCTTCTTAGGACCAGTAATAGGCTCGGGGGCGAACATGTCATCGTTGTCGTCATCTGCAAACATGTCCAATTCCTTGGGTTGGGTAGGCTGCGGTGGAGCAGTTTGGAGGTTGTCAGGTTTGCGGTCTTGGTCCTTTGTCTCGTGGTGGGCAGCGGCCGAGAGACGAGCGTTGAGCCTGTCTTCTTGCATGTCCATGGTTGGATCGTAATCGGCAGCTGAAGGGGCATTGGCAGCAGCGGGAGAGTCAGGGTCAGCATTGACGGGATTGGCAAGATCTTGGTCGTTTGTGATGGAGAAGGAGGCGGGGGAGGCGGGAGAAGCGGGAGACGAAGGTACCGAGGCAGCAGGCGAGACCATGGCAGAGTCGGGCTCAGAGACGGTAGCGATGTGTAAGGCTTGATGGAGCAGAGGCTGCGGTTGGGCACGATGCTTTGCGCGCAGGGCTTCACGGCGCTTGCGGCGCTCTTCAATCAGCATGGCCTCGTCGACCGGGGGCTCCTCTGGTACATCGGGGACGGCAGGGGCAGGCGGTGGGTGGACTGGGGTCTGGCGGACAGGCGATGGGCTCTTGTTGGGACGATGGCGCTTCTCTGGCGGCTCTTGGTTGTGGTGGGACTGAGGGGGTTGGCGGTCGCGCGAGTAGCGGTCGTTCTGTTGGTAGTCATGGCGGCGAGAGTAGGGGCGCTTGTGCGAGTCTTGTTGGGAGTAGTGCTGGTGGTGATCTGAGCGAGGTCTCTGGTTGTACCTCGACGGCGGCGATCGAGGTCTGCTTCTGCGGTCAATGGCGTGGTCATTGGGTGGGGGAGGTCGCGATCTAATTGCCTTGTCTTGGACAATCTCGCCCTCGGATGCCGAACTGTAGCCCATGCCGAGTTGCTTGAGGCAATGCGTGCTGGCTTGGTTGCGAGAGAGCAGAGCAGGCAGGTGACGGCGTGTGGGAGAGCAGAGCAGACAGGTGCAATGCGTGACGGCGTGTCGGAACAGGCAGGTGCAATGCGTGTGAGGGGAGAGCAGAGCAGGCAGGCGCATCCATGGGAACTCTGATACTATTGGGTCCGTGCGTTTGATGGGCGGCCATGATGGAACTGGCGAATGAACTGTTTGTTTCCAACTCTCGCATTCACATCTGCAGCCCTCCAGGACTACCGTGCCCAACATGCTCGCCACTCGTGCTAGAACCGTGCAGCGCCTCTCTCCTCTGGCCCGGCGCTTCATGGCCGACCAGCCAAACATGCCGCCATCCTCTTCGCCATCCACGCCTTCGCCTGCCCAGACAAGCCCTGCTCCCACCGCTCCTGTTGCTGCACCCACCACTCAGCCGAGACCTACCGCCTCGCCAAATGTCGTTCCCATCCCTCAACAGCGAGGTCCGCGCAAGATGCAAGATGGCTACAGCGGCGCCTTCTACCTGTCTCTGCTGGGGGGCTTGGTCGTCACCGCTCCCATCATCACCTACTTTTACTGGGAACACCGCAAGATTCACATGCGGGAGAAGAAGGAAGCCATTCTCAAGGAGATTCACGCCAGGGTCGCCTCTCCCAACTGATTTCTGCTCAATTCTTTCTCATACACAAACTACCAACCAATCCCCTTCCCTTTCCATCCTCTTCCGTCTACCCTCGACTAAGTAGAGTTGAGTCTGCTCGAGCGTCTTGGCTCTCCCGACTCGGTTGCTGCCTTCTTTGGCTCCTTCTTGGGCTTGGACGATGATGATGATGCCTCGTTTCCATTCTTGGCGGGCCGTCCGCGCTTCTTCTTGTCGCCATTCGCCTCGCCAGCATCCTCTGTCTTCTGCTGCTTCTTTGCGGGCTCTTCGTCCTCTTGTTCCTCATCTTCAGCCTCGCGCTTGTCACCCGTCTTTGCTTCACCGTCCTCCTTCTCTGCCGTTGAGTCCTTCGTCTTGGGCTCGGCATCTTCCTTTGTGTCATCCTTGGACTCGGCATCCTTCGTGTCATCCTTGGGTTCAGAATCTTCCTTTGTGTCATCTTCGGTCACCGTTTTCTCCGTACCCTTGGCTTCTTTGTGCTTGTCTCCTGCTTCCTCGACATCCAGCTCATGAGCACGCTTGACCACGTCATTGCCCGAACGCGATATCTTGACAGCAGGATCTTCGGGGTCGGCGTTCTTCTTGACCGTGTTGCCGTTCTTGGTCTCGATTGAGAGCTCGCCTTCCTTGGCAATCTCAGAGACAGTGCCTCCGGGACGGCTGCCAGACCATTGCCACGAGACTAATACCTTCTAGTCAGCATTGGGTTGGAGGATGATGAGGACTCGATGTCTTGACGCGCCGGCATGACTCGACATCTCGATGACACGGGCATTGTCGCGTAGATGATCGCGCGTCATTGGGTTGCAAGGTCGCAAGCTGCACGAGACTCGCGCAAAAGGGTCTGAACAAAGGACTCACCCTGGTCTCCTTCCTTGATTTCCTTGTCGCTCATGGTTACGATGTGGATGAAAGCAAGAGTGTGGGATGTGTCGAAAGAAGGATGAGAGCAAAAGGCTTCGTGTAGAATACCAATGCGATCGCGCGAGCTGAGCGATTCCGAAAAAGTACAATGAAAAGAGCAAGCGACGCGTTTGTGTGGGTTGCGAGTGTCGGGAAGTGAGGTTGGTCAGAGAGGTCCGCCAGCGCGACGGAGCAGGTGTGGAGGCAGGTACGACTCCAACGTCATGCTTGGTTGCCGCGGTAGGAAACTGATCGGCGCTACTGCCCGGTTCTTTGGTTCTTGGGAACAATGGCTGCTCCTGCTGCCCTTTCCGCGTACATACTCTGGATCTCGAGTCTTTGCTATAGCCTACGCTATATACAATTGATCTATCTTCTGTTCTGTTGTATTTCCTGTGTGTTTTGCTGATGTCAATGTTGTGATGGTTGTTCAGGCAGACGTTGGCAAGCTCGAGATCAGCTCCACTACCATCACACCACTAGCATCGCCATCCCAACCGTAGTACACCTTCTGTAGTACATGTCAATGTTTGTTTACTGGCCATATACATGCTAACTGGCATCTTGAAGTTACGATCTAGTTGCTTGTGATCTTCAAACTGCCGTTCAATATACACATATGTCTCTTAACATGGTGGGTCGTGGACGGTCCTATGAGTTTGGCTTCGAGGCTTCAGAGGGATAATAACTGTCACCACAATTGAGCATTGTATCCTCAAACACGGCTTTAATACCCTTTAGCTTCATCCCCAGCTTTTCGAGATGCACCTGAAGACTCGTACAATGTGTTTCAAGTACACCAAGACGAACAGTACTGAGTTAGAGCTGTTGACATTAGGCAGGCAGGGTCTCCCGCATAGCAACAAGGTGACCCTGGCACAAATCCGATGCCTCGCCAACCACCCATGTCCACCTCAAATCGAACAAGCACCCTACCAGACGATCATACCGGTTTTCACTATACACCATTTAGAAACACGTGACAGGAGACCACTCTAAAAGTTTATACCGAGTGGTATAGGTAGGAATGAAATTCTTGCCGATATATACAAACGTGCTTCTTTTTCTTGTCGAGGCCCAACTACAGCCAGCCAGCCGGCCTCTTGATAACTCCTCCCAATGCAACTAAAGCATACGATCTCCACACCTAGCTGGTTGCAATGTACTTGGTCAGGATGAAAAAACACTCCTCGTACCCGTCTGCAAAAGAAAAAGGAGAAAAAAAAAGCCCAAAAGCCAAAAAAGGCCGTCAGCACCCATTTGTTTCGTGTTCCGTACAGCCAACCAACAAACACCGTCAGAAAGAAGCCCCAACACTATGTCGACACGAACAGAGTTCGAGAATGGATGCGATACCCAGCAATTGATTTCGAGGGTTTTGAATATCGTCATGGTTTAACGGGATGGACTTTATACGTCCATGCCGTCGTTGAAGATACCCTGTGGCTCATTCGACGACGGGACCACACCACTCATGCGCTCACCCTTACTCGAAGTCTTCTTCAATTCATCGTTGTCCTCTTGCGGTTCTTGCTGTGCTTGCTGAATGTGGGTCGTGTCGTTGCCAAATTGTTTGTCTAGGGTGCTCTCGTCAACGAACGTGAAGCCCTTGAACGCCGTCTGCAGTGTAGGACTGAGAGGTGTGCTGGCTGGGTTGACTCCGCTGGCCAGAGCTGCCGCACGAGCGTTGAGCGATGACGAGTTGCCGCTCGACAGGGCGTTTGTGAACTCCGGGTCAAAGTTGCTCACATCCAACTCGCCCTTGAGCTTGGGCTTGAAAGGTGGAACGAGCGCTTTGCGACCAAGAGCATCCCAGTCGACATCAGCGAAGAAGGCATGAGCCATGAGTTCATCAGCATCCGCCTTGGCTCCAAGACGATGGTTCGGGTTACGGTTTAGCAGTCCCTTGACAAAGTTGCGTCCTTCTGTTGATAGGGCGTCTCTGGGGAAGCGAACCTTGCCGAAAGCAATGTTCTTGTACATCTGCTGAGTGTCTTCGGCATAGAAGGGCGACCAGCCGCAGCACATCTCAAAGACCAAAACACCCAGTGACCAGAAATCGACCATCTTGGTGTAACCTTGCTCATCCAGGAGAACCTCAGGTGCAAGATATTCCGTGGTACCGCAGAAGGTGTTGGTGGTATCTCCCTTCGAGAGGTTGGCCTTGGACAGACCGAAATCGCAAAGAGCGATATGGCCGTTGGCATCCAGCAGAATGTTCTCGGGCTTCAAGTCGCGGTAAACAATGTCGTGCTGATGGAGGTGTCTCAGAGCCAGAATTAGCTCGGCAATGTAGAACTTGGCACGGCCTTCGTGGAAGCGTCCCTCTCTCTGAAGATGCCAGAAGAGTTCTCCTCCTGACATGTAGTCGGTGACCAGGTAGAGATCGGCAGGAGTTTGGAAAGAGAACTTCAAGCCAACAATGAATGGTGACTCGGCGGTGGCAGTGCGCACAAGAATATTACGCTCGCCGATGGTGTGTGCAATCTCCTTCTTCTGAATGATGACCTTTTTCGAGAGCACCTTCATGGCGTAGATTCTCTGTGTATCCTTCTTGCGGACCTGGAAAACTTGTCCAAAAGTACCCTTGCCGATAAGTCTCAAGATTTCAAAGTCCTCGGGCCCGTAAGTCTTTTTGTCGGTCTTCTGGAAGCTGAGTCTGAGCTGGATCTCGCCGGGAACATTGTCGGTCTCGCCTTCTCTGGGCTTCAATTTGAACCAGGCTTCGTGAGGTGTGTCGTAATTCTCAAGGTTTGGGCTGAAACGGACGTGTCCGATGAAGGCTTCTTGATTCTTCTTGTCGTACACAGATATATCGAGCTCAGATTGATCACCAACAACATCGCTGCAATTTTGTTAGCCTGAGGTGTGTAAAAGGTCATGATTGGCAACGTACAATACGGCTTCGTGGTTCCACAACGGCTCGGTAACGAGGTGGTCCGAAGCAGCATCCTTGAGCTTGGAGATATCTGTTTGACTGGTTTGGCGACTGCCGAGCCCGGGAATGCTCATCGCCTTTCCCGAGTCGCTACCCATTCTTCTCATAGCAACTCCCTTGGCCAGGTTTTCGTTCTGGTTGCCGTCTTGTTCTTGTGTCTTGGCGTCCATGGCATCCGCCTCAGCACCACCAGAGATGTCTTCATTCAGTTGATAAATGCAGACGACATAAGGGGCGGTGCTAGGCTTGAGACCTCTTCCCTGTACAATGTTGACCGAGAGCTGGCCCTTGATTGTACCGACAGTAGGTTGGCTACTGGATTGGTTGGAGCTGGATCGACTGCTCTTTTCGATCTTGGAGATTTGAGGGGCTGTGGGAGCGGGGGCGTCGTCGACTGCAGTTGCCGTCTCATTACGTGACAAGGCTCGTGGGGTTCGAGGAGGAGTACTCTTTATGTCTTCTGTTAGCTCTTTATTCTCGCTGTCCAATGGTTCAAGCTCGGACGACGAGGCAAGAGAAGAATTCAAGGAATCAGGGACATCGGTGGGTTGAGCAGCGGGGCTAGAAATGTGTGCTGAAACATGCGGTCTGGAAACGACAGTGTCTACGGTGCTCGAGGGCAGTGTGGAACTACGAAGCCGCGCTGGTCCTGCCGAAGTGTTTTTCTCAACCGACGTCTGCACCTCTGTGGACCCTTCTTCATCGACCTGCGGGCCGTGAAGAGAAGAAGCCGACGACAGAGGAGGAGTGGGATATGAAGGCAGGGCGGCGTCGGGTTGTTCGTGCGGGAGTAGCGGGGGCCCTTGGCTGCCAACAGAAGAGTGCTTGGGCGAGCTGGGTGCGGTGGGTGGATGGGCACCAGTGGGGGCAGTAGACGAGGGATGTGAGGGGTCCATGTTCAGACTCGGGCCATGGGTGAGGCTGTGGGAGAGCGACGAGGGGCGGGCAGGATGGGTGGATGATGTGAAAGGAGCACGAAGAGAATCACAAACCTGGGCAAAGTAGGCATGGGCCAAACCGGGCTGACGTTTATCCATGAAGTCTGGCACGGGCGTTGAGACACCACCGGGAGGTGTTGATGCGCCCGAGCCAACATGATCGGAATCTTCATCCGGTGCTCGAGTACTAGTGGGACGAAGAAGATTAGCGTCGGGCATGGCGAAGTTTGTGAACGAGTCAAGCACTTTGAGGGCGTGTGAAATTGACGAGGGAGCAGGGCAGGCAAGAGAATCGTCAGCCAAAACAATCACGGCCGCCTTGGGAGGAGAGTCGAAGCGTTTTGTTGGATCTAACTGCGTATCTGCGATTCGCTGTGGAAGTTTCGGCCCGAATGACGACAGCTTTTTTTGCCGGCCGAGCTGGGCGACGCTGCTGCAGACCAGCGGGAGAAGAATTCATTAATCATTCTCCGCATGATCCTGAGCTTCTAGAAGCGGCTCTTGACTATTGGCCACTGTAGCGACCGCTCGGGACGCTGCAGTATGGCGGCATTGCGATGAACAGCCATGCAGCGGAGACGGCGGAGATGGCCGAGGAGGGAGGGTAAAAATATCAAAAAGCACGAGGGAAAGAAGCGGAGCAAGCTTACTTTTGCATCATTGCTTGACGCAACAAATCCGCAGCGGGGGACTGTTGAGGATGGTTGCTGCTGCTGCTGCTGTTGTTGTTGTTGTTGTTGTTGTTCGCAGGGGAAGACATTGTCAAGGATCTCGTGGACCAAGGGTCGGCTGGAGCAGGTTCGATGAAGACGGTCGGTATCAGACTGCTAGACTTTGATGACAAGGGTGGAGGACGTGGTCTTCTCAGCGAATCCTGCTTGCTGGAAGAAAAGGACGGCGAGTGCTTTCTTTTGGGTCGGTCGGGTTGCTGAATCCTATCAGAGGGGCCCGACGGATTGAGATTGCTGCTGCGATTTACAGCCAGGATTGATGACGATTCAGAGCGTGCGAGTAAAGATTGATGAGGAGAATAATTAGAGGATGAAATGGTGCTGAAGGCCGGCGCAAGAAATGAAGCGTCCGGGCGAGCCATGTCATTGATGGCGTTAGCGGGGAAACTTCAGTCCAACGCTCAAGCTGGTCAGGACTCGAGGCCTGGTGTTTCTTATTCCCAGCAGTCTACCCTGGTATGTGTTGTGCAGTGTTGCAGAGCTGAAGAATCACAGACCAAGGCAGGCGACAGGAAAAGCACTGTCGGTGCAAGCCTTTGCCGCATCCCACAGCCTCATCATGCGCCATGTCTGGATCATAAATCATGGATCATCTGCCAGAATACCCCCCCTCAAAACTCGCCCTGGCCCTCGGCGACTGACTGCAGATCAAAACGCTTGGCTGAGACGTCCCGAAGCAGATGAGCTTTACCAATTTCTCATCAAGCAAGGGGATCTGAATTCAGTTGGTCAAAGGCAAACACTGACTGTACACTTGTATGATGAGTTCTAAACTGGTGCAACAAATAGTCTGAACGGTTTTCTACAGGCGGATGTGTCCTTAGAAACACACCCGAGCCAGCTTTGTAAAAGACTAGAAGGAATTGCCAGCAGACTGCGTTGTAATTCCGATATCTTTGACTCTGTGCCCTGCTAATTCAATCACAAGCGTCTTCTGACCATCTATGAGAACAACACTCTTCGACTGTCAAGAGCTCCATGATCGAAGAGTTGCATGATCACTAGATGGGATTGTTTGTAGATTATTAGATGGTCGATAGATAAGATTAATCATCGTCGGAGTGGGAGTTGCCGAAACGCCGATGTGCCATAGTCGCATCCGAGGGATCGCGTTGGAAGTCGAACAGAGAGCTAGACGCGCGACCAAGACGCAACACCCTACACATTGCAACCATGCCACGAGGAAGGGGCAGAGGCGGCGGCCCAAGGCTGCGCTTGTCAGCAAGTACATACAGCTCGTCACCGCATTTGCGCGCACCTATACTAACCAACCTTCAGGAAATTCCACTCCTGCTGTCAAAGTCGATGTATCGGATGAAGAGATGCCAGATCCAATCGTGCAAGACGAAGACGACCGAGACGATGACCATGTCGAGCACGACGGAGCCGAGGATGACGACGGCGATCAAGACGTGGATGACGACCAAGACGCCGGAGATCGCAGCAGTCCACCAGTCGTCCAGACAATCCCACGCAAACGAGGCAGAGGCCGCCCGCCTACACGTCCCCGCCCGGATTGGGATACTCCGGAACCTGGTATTGGCAATGGCTCAGAATCTGGCACCCCACGTAGGAAGAGAGGCCGTCCGTCAGGCATCGGAGGACCGCGTGGTGGCTTTAGAGGAAGACCAAGAGGAGGACCTTCGCATGCCACACGAGTGCCAATCGACAAGGAAGGAAACATGATGGACGTGATCAACGACGAAATCGCGCTCCCAGAGGATGCCGAAGGAGAAACCAAGGTGAACAAGGATGGTCACTTGCAAGGTGGTCGCGACTACCGTGTACGCGTCTTCACCATTCTAGGCCGCGGCGACAGGCTTTACATGTTGTCAACCGAGCCCGCTCGCTGCACCGGTTTCCGCGACAGCTACCTCTTCTTCACCAAGCACCTGCAGCTCTACAAGATCATCATCGGCGAGGAGGAGAAGAAAGACTTGATTTCGCGGGATATCATCCCACATTCGTACAAAGGTCGCGCAATTGGAGTGGTTACTGCCCGCTCCGTTTTCCGCGAATTTGGTGCGCGTATCGTCATTGGAGGTCGTAAGATCATCGACGACTACCAAGTCCAGGCAGCCAAGGAGAGAGGCGACATTGAAGGTGAACTGGCCGACCCCAACGACCTTCTACCCGCACCAGGCGAAGCATACAATAAGAACCAGTATGTTGCTTGGCATGGAGCCAGCCAGGTCTACCACAACAATGCTCCTAGCGTTCCTCTTCAGCCGGGCAAGCCTGCGCCAGGAAAGAGAAAGACCAACATTACTACCGGCAACTGGCAGTTTGAGCACGCTAGAGAGGCGAGGTATCATCTCAGCTCTTTGCAATTTCTCCGACTTTTGCTAATTGTATTCAGTCGCTTCAACTCCAGTCTCACCGCCGCACGCCGCCCAAATCTCAATGGCGTTTACGACATCAACACTAACCTCATGTTCTATCCCAAAATCATGCAGCCGACCCACGTCAAGTGGGAGCCTGTTGTACCAGGTGATGAAAACGACTCTTCCAACAAAGAATCTATCACCTTCCAACCTCTTCCCGATCTCATCGCGAGAAACTACCTCGTCACCGACACCTACTTTGAAAGCGCACCTAGAGCAAACTTGGGCGTTCCTGGTCCGGATGGCGATGCCGATGATCTCTCCACCAATGGCCTCTCGACGATCCCACAAGATGTCTTGGATGAGCTCCCGGAGGAGTGCAGAGTAGCCTTCGGAGAAGCAAGGAAAGCCGAACTCGCATGGAAGTCCAAATGGCACGACGAACACACCAACGGCGCGCGCGGCAAGTTGCGCATCGGTTTCAATGGCTTTCCTGTTTGAGGCCTTGGATGAATGCATGGTATAATGAGGATGTGAATTATTAAGGAGTTCTCGGAGCGCAGGCGTTGATCCCCGACCAGCATGGCGAAGGCAAGACTAGTTGACAAGGAATACCCAAAATCAGGTCAAAGGTATCTGAACGTTCTGTTTTTATGAATGGCTGATCACTTTCTCCATGTGCTTTCCTGAATAGTGAAGTGGGTGGCAGGGGATACATTCCGCGTTGCTGCATTCCTCACCCAAGTCCAGCCCGGGCTTGCCAGCATTTTTGTACAAAGACTTGGTAGGAATCCCTATTTGGGTGACGAGCTAATCGAATAGATCGCCGGTTTCGGGTCTTTGTTCTCATCGATAAAGCAAAACTTCCAACTACAACACTCCTCCTCGCCTACAACGCCACGATCAAACCAGACACCTTCACCGCATTGCGGAAACTGCTAAGAATGGCGGCCAACATGTCATTTTCAGGAACCTCATGCCCTCTACCGTTCGTGAGTAGAGACGAATATACCTCTGGAGGCGGGTATCTAGCAGGTCGTTTCTGTAGTGATGAGTGCTGCCTGCCTTGTCCATTGACGAAGTTGGTATATTCTGATAGTGAGTGCATCTCCCAACCATTCATGCATGACCAAGCTGATGTTGTTTTCATCAAGATTTCCCCACGCATGAGCTAGCGGCCGAGTGGCTCAGTGTTGTCAGTATAATTAGCAGTGTATTTCTGCTCCTGACCTACGCGGTTTTGGCTCCTGAGAAGAGCCATCGTCACTATCTCAGTGTAGGCCTTATCGTCTCCAACGTCCTCCTACAAGTATGTGCTCGGGTAGTGTTCGATGCCGACCATCTCAAGGCTAACGGAGAATCCAGTTGGCCCTTGTCATTCCACTAGGTTCGAAATCTTCCATGTGCTACGACGCCATTACACCCAACGATATGTATTCCGACTTGTCATGCGCATTCTCTGGAGCCCTACTCCTATGGGGAGGCATGGCGTCCGTTTGTTGGGTCTTGTCGCGCTCGCTATGGACACATCTAAGAGTATGCTGGAACAGATCGGATACTCAACTATTCTTGGTAGCCTCCCAAATCTTCTGCTGGGGCATTCCTACAATTCTTACTGCAGTCTGCATGAAATACACCGGTGTTTCGTACCGTCTGGCGATTGTTTGTCTACCCAACGACAAGCACACCTTCACAACATACTTTGGCTGGATGATCGCCTTCGCCAGTCTGGCGTTCGTCTTGCAGATGGCAACCAGCTTCTATTGTCTCTACATCTATTTGATGAACTTGTGGAAGACTAGCTCATCGTCACCATCACGCGCCACAGGCACTTCGAGCGAGCTTCCTACCAGCGCAGCCACGAGCACCTGGGATAGGCCCTGGAAGGCTACTCGCCAGCAGGCATGGGCTCGAGTGCGCAGAGTCTTCATTCTGCAGTGGCGTAATATTGTGTTGTGCATGGGGGCCACGGCAGTTGTTGCTATGCTCTCGGGTGTCTTTGTGGCACTCAATACATCGCTGGCAAGAGACAAGGCTCGTGGTTTCGGCGCAAAGGAGATTGCTGGCTGGGCCGCTTGTCTCGTCATCACACAGGACAAGAACGAATGCTTGCCATTAGCCAAGCAGCTTGGAATCACAGAGGCTGCTGTTTCTGCGTGTTTGATCATTTGTGCTGTAAGTCATGCTCATCCATCTCACTAACGTCCAATATACTGACGAATTTCCTGGAGTTGACCGGTCTCAATACCTTTGCCCTGCTCATGCGTTGGAGCACACTTGTGGCCTGGTATGAGTTACTCCGTGGTGGCAGAAGAAGACGTGATTCAGAAGACTTCTTGAACGCCGAGCCACGCCGTATCACCTTTGATCAACCGCTGGAGTCGGAAACTAACAAGAACGATATCTCGCCTCTTAATTCACCCCTTGACAGCCCTGTATCGGCCTTCTTTCCTGGCCGAGGACCTGAATCGGAGAACCGCGACTCGCTTGGTGGGCATTCCATTCAGCACCGATTAGATTCCGACGCATCGGCAATTCATCCAGGCAGAGTGTCCGTATTCATCGAGCACCCTTTTGAGGTGAAGGAAACGAAAGAGAAGCTACACGTGGATACCGGTAGAGCTTTGTAGGATCTTGTAGTAGTCTTGTACCTTTAATGATGTAGACATTTTGTGCCACCCATTCACCATCCCGACGCTTGTCAGTTCTCCACCCTTACTTCCGGCACACTATGGTGTAGAGTGGTATGTAAGCTGTAAAAAAAAAAGGCCAATGACCCGACATCCATGAGTATAGACAAAAAGGCAAAAGCGATGCTTGAGCGGGTCGAACGCTCGACCTCGTGCGTATACCGTATTATACAGAATCGGAAACACGTCTATATCGGGTTAGTATGTCTATGATGGTGCACAGAAGGGAGGAGAGACTTGCGCGCTAACCACTGCGCCAAAGCACCAGTCAACGAGAAATTTAGAATGGGGTAAATATATTCCACAGCATCTTGTCTCCCTACAAACGCCAGTTGAATAGAGGCCTCTGTGCACTAATCAACAGCTGATTTGCCACTGTATCTTGTCTATCAAGGTACCAGGTCCCTTACTCTGCAAAGACAACCCTATCTCTCGCCTACTTGAATAGAGGATCAATCAACCAATCAAGTCAAACCATGTAAAGTTGGTAAGGGCACCTATTCATCACAAGCATTGGAGTGATCAATTCGCTGTTTTGCCAGCTACGCTTCCATGTTCTCAAATACACTTCACTCGTAGAATCCGATGATCCCAATCAACCGTGAAGTTGCAACATATTGCACGAGATGAGACAGGAGTAAGGTCAGTGGTGATGAAGCGCCTCGGTCCAGACCATTTCCCCGCTCCAGCATGCCCTCGGTTTGCGTATATCAAAACGAGCTCTCGATGCAAGAAGTATCCCGAGTCAAACATACATCTTCGAGAATCGAGTCAAGAACAGTCATGAGCGGTCCAGGTGTTGGCTTCGAGTATCCGTCAGTGCCTGTTTCGTGGTACAAGCGAGATGTCTTGCTATTCGCAAACGCCATTGGCTGTGATGCCAAAGATGAGCTTCATTTCCTATACGTATGTCTATCTTGATGCCTTCGACTATTTTCCGGACGTCAATGCTGACTTTTGTTGGCCAGGAATTCCACCCAAAGTTCAGCACCTTCCCTACTTACTCAATCATCTTGCCATTCAAAGGAACCTCGGCGGAAATCATCGACTTCTACGCTTCTCAGAACTCCAAACGTGCAGCTATTCCAGATGTACCAAAGTTTGACAGTCGCAAGGTGGTTCATGGAGAGCAGTCCATTACTTTCCTCAAGCCTCTGCCACCAACCAGTGAAGGCCGCGACTTTGAGATGAGAGCAAAGGTTTTGGGTGTATACGACAAGGGCAAGCCTGGTTCCGTCGTCGAAACCGAGAACCTGATTGTAGACAAAGCCACTGGAGAGGTGTATAGCAGAGCCGTTGGCATGTCTTTCTTCGTTGGTCAGGGAGGTTGGAATGGACCCAAGGGTGAGATGAGCATTATGACAGGATGGATGGACTCTATGCTAACGTCGATCCATGTGTAGGCCCGAAGACTGTCAACTACCCTCCACCTGAGGGCAAGAAACCAGATGCAGAATATGTGTTCCAGACAAACGCAGAGTCGGCACATCTGTACAGGTAAGGCAACGGTGATTCTACATTCTCTGCCTGTTACTAAGTCATATAGGCTTTGCGGTGATTACAATCCTCTGCATGCCACTCCAGAGCCTGGCCAGCAAATGGGCTTCGGTAAGATGAGCATCACACCAATACAATGTTACGGCAGCTAATATCGCTAGGCGGTGCCATTCTTCATGGCTTGTTCAGTTGGAACACTACAGCTCACGGACTCTTGAAGCTTCTTGGAAACTCGGATCCAGCCAACATCAAAGAATTCGCTGCACGATTCGCAAGTCCCGTCAAGGCAGGCGACACGCTCGTCACACAAATTTGGCGTATGGGTAATGTCGACCAAGAGGGCTGGGAGGAGGTAAGATTTTTGACCAGCGTCAAGGGTGGCAAAGTATGCTTGAGCAATGGTCGAGCAAAGATGAAGATTACAGGGCAGAAGAGCAAGCTGTAATGTTGTGTTGGATACCAACAAGTCTCAGCGTTTTAGAAGACATAACAGTATTCGTGTCAGACAGCAGGAGGGAATCGTATCGAAAGAGTCCATGATGAATCGTGTCTAGCTGAGGCTATAATTACAAACCCGGATATGTGTCGTTCACTGAAAGCGCCTCCAACCCCGCCAATGCAACAAAAGACGAATCGCTTAGGCGTAGATTGAGATTCTGAGATGGAGTTAGCAAGTGTTGAGATGTAGTCAGAGATGAGCAAAACATACGATTCCTTCTTCTTCGATTGCACCTCGGCAATCGCATCGACGTAATGCTCGTGGACGATCTTGGATTGTCCCGAGCGTAGTGCAATCATACCAGCTTCAACACAGACAGCCTTGAGCATGGCGCCACCGAACTCGTCGGTACTTCTTGCCAACTCAGGCCAGTTGACACCCTCGTCAACGGTCATCTTTCTGCTGTGGATACGTAGAATCTGGGCACGAGACTCCTCGTTCGGCAAGGGGAACTCGATCTTGCGGTCAAGACGACCGGAACGAAGCAGAGCAGGATCAAGAACGTCAACTCTGTTTGTCGCAGCAAGAACCTTGATTCTGTCGTCACTGGCAAAACCGTCGAGCTGGTTCAACAACTCAAGCATGGTACGCTGGACTTCACGGTCACCACTCTTGTCGCTGTCGAAACGCTTGGTACCGACAGCATCAAGCTCGTCGATGAAGATGATTGAGGGAGCCTTCTCCTTGGCCAGAGCGAAGCAGTCGCGCACCAACTTGGCACCATCACCGATGAACATCTGGACAAGCTGGGGACCGGCGAGCTTGAGGAAGGTGGCTTCTGTTTGGGCGGCGCAAGCACGAGCGAGGAGGGTCTTTCCGGTACCGGGAGGGCCGTACATGAGGGCACCTGCGGAGGGGGTTAGTTGTGAGTCTTGTCGGAGGGATGGGAGAGTTGTGTACCTTTGGGAGCCTTGATTCCAATCTTCTTGAAGCGCTCCGCCTCCTTCATGGGCCAGACGACAGCCTCGACCAGCTCTTCAATCTGCTTGTCCAGACCACCAACGTCGGTGTACTTTTCGGTGGGCTTCTCATCAACCTCCATGGCCTTGACTCTGCTGTCGTACTCGGCGGGGAGTGTGTCGAGAATGAGATACGAGTCCTTGTTGACACCGATGAGATCACCAGGCTTGAGCTTTTCGTGGTCGACAAGACCAATGAGGGGCAGGAAGATGGTTTGACGGGTCGATGTCTTGATGACTGCGGATTTGCCCACGCGGGTGGCATCCAGATCGACGTTGGCGCCTTCTTCGGCTGCGTCCTCTTCGACGTCCAGGTCAAGGATCTCGACAACGTTTCCGACAAGGTATGGGAGTTGGCTGGACGGGTCGTGTTAGCAGGGTGGAAAGGAACGGGCAGGCAGTCACGGCGGCGCACCGGTTGTTGTCAATCTTGTCGACATTGTCCTTGATCTTCTCGAGCATGGCCTGCTTCTCGTGTGTTAGGCGCTGGAACTCTGAGCGCATGATGCGCGTGTCGTTTTCCAGCAATCGCCGCCTTGTGACAATGTCTCTTGTGCTTGAGTTGAGAATGTCTGCGTCCAGCACCTCTTCCTCGTCGTCTTCCTTCTTGTCGCCGTCGGCATCCTTCATGTCGGCATCGCCGCTCTGGCTGGGCTTCTTGGGATCTTGGTCCTCGCCTTCCTTCTTGTCCTGGTGCTCCAGAGCGTCCAGATCTTCGAGCGTCGACATGGCTGCGGCTTTTGTTTGGCTGGTATGGGAGATGGATGGAGCTGATACGTGTGGCGATGGAACAAGGACGCGAGATGGGTGAAACGGGTTGTTGTAATACACAAGTCTGTAAGTCCGAACGCCTTGAGCTTCCGCTGCCAATGACATAGCTCGGCTTTTGCCGCACCGAGCACCCATACGCTCCGTACCTTTACCAACCTCACTCTATTTCCTCCTCTTCACACATTTCAAGGCATCCATCCTCACTTTTTACACGCACCATCTTTTCTATGATAGGAATGTTGGAGGGTTAGATAGGGATATCTATATCTGAGGTTTGCCAATCCGCATCCCGTCACCAGCAAGCTTAGTCACAGAGCTTCATCTCCTCATCTATTTCAGCTAAACCAAAAAATCGTCTTCTGCACTCATCCTGTCACGGTTGCTTCAAGTACTTCATCTCTGCTCGAGTTCGTCAACTTGAACTTGGAAATGAAATCATCACGGTTGACTGCTCGTGTTAGCATGGCCCACCAATCTGCTGCCTGCTTCTACTCACTGTAACCTCCGGCCATTCGTCTCTTGCCTGTGAACACGCTTCTTCCATGCAATACTCGCCAGTTGTCAAAGACTGTTGATCCGCGTCAGTTGACCACCATCTCAATTTTGACCTTGCGCACTTACTCAACGGCATTCCTGGCTCCAATTGTGCCCAGTACTGGTTCTGTGGGTCGTTCAGGATGCGGTTGAATTTCCTGTTCGTTTTCAGTATACCTTCCATCCGTATAACAAAGCATGAATCTTACCTGGCAGCTCCATACCACTTATCTATCATGTCGCTGGGCGCTTCGATCGCCGCTCTGTCCGCATTGTTCCATCTCACTTGGACCAAGTGACCCAAGACAGGATCATGGGACAGTACAGGGAAGCACACGTATGGCTGGATGCTGACATCCTCGTTGCCACTTGCATGCGCCCAGATTCCCACGGTGCTGAGGATCTGGTATGCCTCTTTGTCTTCGGCGTAAAGCTGTCTTGCTGCTGCAAACCCATCAACGAGCAGGGATTCACCGCCGGATCCACCTGTATGGGAAAGCATATGGAACATCTGAAGTCCCGCTGGTTCGGAAAAGTATGTTGTGTCGGTATGTGCCTCGAGTGCCAACGATGTGTAAGCAGTGTCTTTACTTGCCATGTTCGATGTGAAATCATAGAAACCACCTGCTCATGTCAGCTGCAGCTCTGTCGCGTAAGTATGTATTCAATTACCATAATGAGTTTCGCGAATGGGCCCAATCTTTTCTAGCAGCTTTTGCGTTGCTTCGGGATCAATTGGGCAGTCCTTGACGAATGACAATCCATGTACGTTCTTTCAGGTCAGCTACTGGCGACTCGTCGATGGCTGACATACGTACGATCTGACGGGTCCATTCCGCAATGCCGTCTGATTCCATAATGCTCTTGTAATCAACTGTTGGCGGCTTGGCCGCGATTGATTTGTCAAACATGATTTGCCTGAGATTTGTTAGTTCTCTGTACGCTGGTGAATCCGTCATACTGACTCGACAAGACCTCTTCGCTGTACACTGGTATGGGTTGGTCTACCCTTGCGGAGCACTTTCAACGGATATTCACTTTGATGCCCATCCTGCCCTATTGACCGTTAGATATATGATTGTAGGAGGGCGTTCATATACTCACACTCGATCTGTATCCTCTGCTCTTCCTTGGTTCGTATGTTCAGCTTGGCGGGCTTGACGTTAGGATCAATCTGTATTCTCATCAGCCATATTTTCAATGCCCATGCAAGGCAAGTCCACGTACCGAGAAGGTGTCAAGCTGCCTCTGCCGAGTGACAGGGTGGACACACTCGTGGCATGGACACTGGTCTCTGTTACTTGTCAATATAAGCCCGGGCTATTTGATTGCTATGGTCCTAACCTCAGCCACAGGTTGGAGCTAGAACACTGCAGTCAGCATGCATGACAATGTTTAAGAGTCCTCAAGGCTTACACGTAGGTACGATCTTCTCCTTCCGCATTCTCAAAATATAGCCTCTCCCCGTCCCAGCGTAGAGATTCACTGCCTGGACGTTCCTTGACTTCGAGTTCCGCGAAAGGCGTCTGCTTGGTTAGGAACGGGCGATCATATTTCTGGCGTTCATACTGCTTACGATACGCAACTTGTGGTCAAGGTAGACACCGTTCTTCTTCAGCGCAATACTCCCGAGATTCTGACCGTTTGAGAATCCGTGAGTTGGTGCTGTTTCGCTCGCCTGAGCGAAAACACGTGTCACTGAGAACGATCGTGCACCTCTAAGGATACAGTTCCTTTGGGCCGCACCTAGACCAACAACACCGGATCCACATAATTTTGTGAGTTGAGAGTGTCTGATGAGTGAGGCCATATCTGTCTGACAGGAGTATCCGACCGAGATACAAAGATGATGGTTTAGAGATGAAGTCGTCGAGATTGCCGTTGATTGTTCGGCTTTTGGATAGAAGTTCAAGCCGAGCACCCAACCCACAGCAGACGGACCTTGTCGAGGCAATGAAGCATTATTAAACCTGGCGGTTCACCCTGTCCAATCATGAAGCCACGAATCATCCATCTATGATTGAGGGAAAGTTGCTAGCGTTAACTGCGTATACCACTACTCTGCACATATATTGTCAGCGCATGTTTAGCACATAGCGCGAACACCACATATGTTTACTATCTCACTAGTCTTTAAGTCATGTTTTCTGCTCTAAACGTCTTAGCCTATATGTCAATACAATCTACTGGACTCCATTCGACTTCGGAAGAGAGGTGTTTTCCTCTTGACTAGGCACCCCCAACTCATCTCAAGGCGCACCACCTCTTCGAGTCTCTTTATTGTGATACCTTACTATCACGACACTGCACATCTATCCATCCAAGACCATGATCTCGTCGTTGCAGAGCAGATTGACGAGGTTGGTCAAGAGGTGTGGTTGAACACTTCAATCACCCAGAACGGCAGTCACGGCGAGAAGACTCGACGCGCTAGCCTCTTTGAGCTAAAAGGGACATGCTCTCGCGAGAAGACCACACGGAGCGTCTTGCGAGAGACCAAAGGACGTGATTCCTAGAAACAATTGTTCAGCCTTCTGCACTTTACCTTGTTGTCTGCAGAATGGTTGCCAGGGGCAGGGGTTACGTGGCTGAACGAACTGACAACACAATGGCTCTCAGTGAACGTCGTCCTGGGTTTTGAAGACATTGTGAAAAGACTGCTTGTTTTATTACAGCTTGCATTACGTTCTACACCATTAATGAGAGGTGGGAAAGGAAGCAAGGGTGGAAGACTCCAAGAGAGGTAAAGCATATGATCACAAGAACAAAGGGAAGATAATTCTCAGCCGTGAGCGTGTTAGGTAAATCACAAAAAATGACTGTATGGTCTGTTATGGATTCTAATGTATCTGCAATTGGGAAGAACGGCAAGGCAGTTACTCAGCTGTGAGCAAATTTGGAAGGGGAACATGGTAGTAAACCTATACAAGCATGTCATTCAAAAGGGCAAGGGTGATCTCTCGCAACTGGGACGTTTATAGAGTCTCTTCGTTTGGGGACTGAAGTTTTCTTGTCAGCCTTAGAAGACATCATGCCTTCTGATAGCCATTCGACACCAATGGGAGAAGACATCTGGTATCAGTATGGATTCTGCACGAGATGTTGTGTAGTATCGGACTGAATCCAGACCCGAACATGTTGGTATCCATAAGAGAACAAAGGTTTGTGTATACCTAGATTTATACACGATTTCACAACCAGTTGTGCCTGCCTGCATGATCGAAATTACCAAGAATCATGACGGTAAGCACGTATGGTGGAGCTTAGGTAGAGCGATGACACGACCAGATGAAAGAGAGATCGGAAGAACACGTTGGACAAAAACAACGGAGGCCGGACGGCGATGGGGAAGTTTTGAGGAGCCGAGAGCAGCCGACACGATTGCCCCCTCTAGGGGAGTGATGGGTCACCAGGACTAAAAACAGGTGGTGGCTGGGGGGTACTTTGGCCGAGTACAGCGTGGCAATCGGCGAATGCACGAATGAATGGGACGGGGGTTGGGTGGGTGAGGATGGGCAGAGGGAGGGTGTGTGCTGGACAGAGAGAGTGATGCACACGTACGAGTAGAGGATCGAGGAGGGCCAAGCGAAGGAAGACGGTAGTCGAAGACGCACACGTCGTGGTGGATGAGAGTTGTCATGACGTGGTGGTGAGTCGAAGGGTGAGCAGGCTTGGCGGGCTCACACGGGACAAAATTGGGCGGAAGGACCCTCGCCGGGTCAAACGCGCGACGAAACGAAAGCCCTGGCACCAGTGGCAGCCAGCCTGCCCTCTTCTTCCTCCTCTTTGTCACTTCTTCAACCACCCATCTCGCTCCCTCCCCCCTCCGCCCCCCTTCGAGGAGCGACCCTTGCAGCAAGGAAACCTTCCGTTTCCCTGACCAAGACCCCTGGGCACGCTTCCGCAGTTTGTGCACACGCTCGCCTTGACGGCTGCAGGCTTCACTCAACCCATCGCCCTCATCGCCCGTCACTTGCCCTTGACGCCTTCGCATTGACGCCTGCCTACCGCGCTTCGACCTATTCACTTAGTGTCCAGCTCGCTCGTCGCATACCTCGCCACTGACCCCTCGGCCGTCGCGAACCACCTACGCCCTTTTTGCACCGCCTGGTCCATTCGAACATCCCTACCCCATCACCTCGCACGCCGTCCTCGTCTGCCGTCATCTGCTTCGCCTGTCTTGCATCTAGGCCTGTCCTGTCGCGCATGCAACTGAGCCTCTACTAAAGCGTGGGCCCAGAGCGCTTTGCGCTTCGCCGTCGGCGCGAAGTAATCGGTTCGCACAAGCCAATCCCCTCGTGAGGCTTCACCTCCCGCTAACTCACTCTAGGGTGTCAAGTCACACTCGATTCCAACTCATCTCGACATCATGCCGTCCTTTTACCCCCGCCAACTCCCGCCCACCCCGCCCGAGTTCATTCCTTCTAGCTGCCAGCGCATGCAGTACCCTCAAGACTCGTACCGCTCCTGCGACTCCCGTCAGGATGCTGCCTACGACTACTCGAGAGGATACCAGCAGCCTGCCTTCCAGCGCAACCCGATTCTTCCTCCCATCAACAACTACTATGATTTAGCCACCGCCCCCATCCTGCCTCCTGTGAGAATCCAGGAGCGTTTGGCCATCGAGGATGACTATCGCCTTCGCCTGCAGCAGGAGCAACGCACCCAGGCCGCGCAGCAACAGCAGCAGCAGCAGCAGCAGCAGCAGGCACAACAATCGACGCAGAAGGAAGACAAGGCAACCGGCGGAGTGTCGGCCAAGCTCGACTACGAAATGGAACGCATGACGAACTTTGTGGCGGAATCGGCGTCGGGAATGTATGCTCTCCATCTGTCCCCCATCTGCCTTGCAGATATTGACATCTGTCGAAGCATCCAGCCTAGTGTTCCCATCCAGCCCTCTTTCCGCAAATGGGTCTCGCAGGTCCTGTCGGCCACCAGACTGCCCTCGGCAACCATCCTTCTCAGTCTGCACTACCTGACCGTTCGTCTGCGAGACTACCCCCCCAGGACCACCTCTTCGTCCGAGAACCACATCTACCGCCTGCTCGCCGTCGCCCTGATTCTGGGCAGTAAGTTCCTCGACGACAACACCTTCATCAACCGCTCGTGGTCCGACGTCACTGGCATCAAGGTGTCTGAGCTGAACAACCTCGAGATGGAATGGCTTGCCCTCATCTCCTTCGACCTGCACTGTGACCCTACTGACCCTGCCGGTCTGGCCAGCTGGTTGCGTGCTTGGAACGACTACGACGCCCAGACCATCAGCCGTTCGCGCACCGCCCGTCTGTCCCCGCTCAACACCAACGTCCAACGTCAATCACCCCGCGCCTCGCGTTCTCCTTTCCAGCCTCAATACAAGGGCAGCTTCGCCGACTTTACTCCCCAGTCGTCCAGGCCTTCTTCCACCTATTCCGGCACCCCTTATACTTCGGCTGACCCTTGGAACCCCACCGAGCGTGCCAACTCGGTCGAGGCTTTCTACAACACCCAGCACCGTTACCCGACCTTGGACGAGCTCGACCACTCGAACAGCCTTGCTGCCCTGGAGCAGGCTCGAAGATCTACTGCCTACGGTGGTTGTGCCTTGCCCCTACCACCTGCCTTGACTTCGTCTTATTATTCTCCCTGGAACCAGCCTACTTGGGGAGGCTCTCACCCTCCCGGCTGCAACTGCATGGCATGTGCCCGCCAGTACATGCCTTTCATGGGTGCTTCGGGATACCCTGCCCAGACTGTCGTCGGTTAGTTGCTCGTATCCATCACGAACCACGATCATCGAATGCGGCGTTATAGCTCTCTGAGCGACCTGTCTGGCACAAGCAGTTTCATGCTACTTCTTGGCTCAACATTTATCCAAAAAGTTTCATCCTTTTTGCCGCGTCTTCCAGCGAACCCCGGACCACCATAAAAGTTTTTCATCACACGCCTACATCGTCCACAAAAAAATTCTTTCTCCGTTTAGCGTTTGTTCAACTGTTCATATTTCTTTCTTTGTCTGTCAGGCCTGGGACAGACAGCACAGCTTTCCGTTACGATGTTTCTCATTTCTTTCTTTTCCCTATTAACAGCGCAGCCATAATATGCGCAGCTAGATTCTCTTTCCTTTTTTTTCTTTTGACGGGGTTCTTCTTACACCTCTAGACTATCCCTAGGTTTGGGGTCGCGGATTTGGTATGCGTTTCTTCGCATGGCGTTCGGGCTGCGGCTTTTATCGCTTCGACGGCGAGCGGTTCTTCTTGCAGTGTTGCACACTTGACGCTCTCACTGTCATCATCCTTCTTGTTTCTTGCTCACCTACGTTTGCAAGGAAGTGGCTGAGCAGGCATGCATTGTGGAATCAGCATCATATCGTATCGCTGCTCTCATTGTCTTGTTCAGCCTTTTTATTCTGTCAATTCCATTTGGCTCGCTTGATGTCTATTGCTGGGATGTTCATTCTTTTTGCCTATCTCCTCAAATACACAAAAAAAAAAAACACTCTGGTTTGGGCTCCTGCCTTGCCAGAAACTTTGGCCGTCAACCTTCCTTCTCGTCTTTGTGAATCTCTGACCATTAAACAAAACCGAAAATGAGCCCACAACTCCCCTCAACCACCGGGTATCTTGCGCTCGCTATCAAAAGATACCGCCAGCAAAATCGAATGTCAAAATGAGCAAACCGCATCAAGCAACCCCTCCCTGTGTTGGTACCAAACTATACCTGTGTCATCTGCTTCGACAACTGTTTCGACCAAAGTCTGGTGTATTTGCCATTGAGTTTGTAAAGCTGCTCGTGCGTGCCCCTTTCCACTATCTGGCCATTCTGCACAACGAGAATGAGATCTGCGTCCTGAATCGTCGACAGTCGATGAGCCACGACAAATGTCGTTCTTCCCCTGGTCAATCTCTTGAAAGCCTTTTGGATCGCGGCTTCCGTTTCGGCATCGACCATGCTTGTTGCCTCGTCCAACAGCACGATATGTGGGTCACGTAAGATCGCTCGGGCAATGGCGATGCGTTGCAGTTCACCACCGCTCAGTTTCACACCACGCTCGCCGACTGTGGATTGATAACCATCGGGGAATGAGATGATGCGATCGTGGACCGCTGCCGCCCGGCAAGCCTCTTTTACTTGTTCGTCTGTTGCTTCTAGTCGAGCGTATCGGACGTTCTCCATGATGCTGGTGTTGAACAGGGATGGGTCTTGAGGTACCATGCCAAAGGCTGCGCGAAGACTGGTCAAGGTGACATTCCTAATGTCTTGACCATCAATCCTGATGCTGCCGTTTGATACATCATAGTACCGGAAGAGTAGCTTCAGGATCGTCGACTTTCCACCACCTGTCTCACCGACAAGTGCAATGGTCTTGCCAGCTTCTGCAACAAAGGAGACGTCGTCGAGAGAGGCTTTGCGGACGTCGTAGGAAAACCTGACGTTGTCAAACTCGATTCTGCCTTGTGTAAAGTGTAGAGGTTTTGCGCCAGGGCGATCGGAAACAGTCGGCTGAGTACGCAAGAGTTCCAACAGTCGCTCCGAATCGATAAGCATCTGGGATAGCTGTCTGACTGAAAACGAGACGCTGGTCAGCGGCGCTTCGATGGTATGCCAATAGGTCACCAAAGTGATGAAGTTGCCGACTGGCGCTGCACCACGAGACACACGGTATGCAGCAAGCAAAGCAGCAGAAAGTTGACCGAGTAGCAAAAGAAGATTTTGCGCGGCGTATCCTGCGTAGTGTACCATGTAGTAACGTCCCCTCGCAACATTGTGCTCATCAACTGCCTTTGAATACTGGGCACACTCATGGTCGGCCATGTTGAAGTGTGCAACCGTATGCCAGTTCCCAATACTCTCGTTTTGAACTTTGGACTCGTTACGTTGGGCCTGATTGTAACGTCTGCGGCGTTGCATGGCCCAAGATGTTGATTTGGTTCCAATAAATGTATAGCCAACTCCAACCAGAATCATAATCAAGGTAATGCTTGCGTCGAAAAGGAGTGTAACGTAAACCAGAGCAATGATGAGATCGAACACCATTGGGCCTACATCGAGAAAGACGAAATCACAGAGTCGATATAGGTGTTGACCTTGGCCAATAGCTGCCATCAGCTCTCCCGAGTGTTTGTTGCTGTGAAAGTCCATGGACAGGTTCATGATATGACCAAATGCTGTCGTTCCAATCTTTCGATAGGCGTGCTGCTCGATCGGAAGCTGACAGAATTGAGTAGTTGCGTGAAGACCAGCATAAGAACTGAGCCACACATAGAGCATCCACAGTCCAATCTCTTTGGTAGGCATCTCTCCTGAGTCTTGTTAGCTTCAACCATGCCTTGATCATATGTCTTCTTACCAGTCTCATGTATGGAAGAGAGCTTGTCGGTGATTATACCCAGCTGTCTCGGAACCAAGAGATTCAGAGCCCTGTCAGCAAGTATGACGACAATCAAGATGGCCAGACAGATCTTAGCAGACCGATCTCCAGAAGGCCATGCAAGCTTTGCAAGCAGCTTGAAGTCCTTCAAATATGCCATCCAGCTTCCACATTCTTGTAAGCGCTTTCTTTGCTTTTCCTTCAACTCTTTCGTTTGATCAGGGCCATCATCTTCGTCTTGAGCAGTGAGCGAATCGCCGTCTTCATCTTCAGATTCGATGGAAGCATAATCATCGTGTATTCTGCCACGTGAATCGAGCAGAGGTCGATGTTCTTCATCTGCTCCAAGTTGAGATATCTTGCGGCGGAGAGAGAAGCAAACAACACTGCTAGTGAGAACCAGCAGGCACGCGATCCGACAAATTTGCAGAATAGCATCGAAACCCAAGTAGAGTTTGCCTGGCCTCGAGAGATGCTTGACCAGAAGAACACAAGTCTCGAGCAAAGCACCTAGAACCCATGTCGCAAGATAGGGATGCCAGATACGCTTCGACTTGCCTAGCAGACTAGTCGTCACAATTCCCCAGATGAATATCGATCCTCCGATGTAAACCTGGTTGAACAAATTAGATCTTGCAGATTTGGTTAGTTCCAGCAAGTGCTCACCTGAATGTCCTGCGTCACACCTTGCTGCTCCAGTTCTTGAAACTGATGCAATGCATACTCCAAAGCTTGCACGATCTTGAGGATGTCAGTCGAGTCTAAAGAGAGATGCAAAATCACGTACGAATAGCAGGAGAACGGCTGTTGAAAGTACCACAGACACAATCTGCCTAGTTTTGGCCCAACCTCGAGAACATCTGGATGGTTTCTGAAGTGTGCAGAATGCAAAAAGCCGCGCAACGCCGAAGGTTGTGCCGATCGCGATAGGTGTGATCCAGTGTAGAACTTGAACGGCCAACGAGGTTGGAGACATTTGGCGTTCGTGACCTCCTCGCTTAGGTACAGCCAAGATGATATGCCGCTTCCGATGCCAGTATCCGTTATGTGTGCAGGATGTTTTCTGTCAACCGAAGGCAGTTGACAGGCATGGAGCGGAAACCAGATACGGGCCAGAAGAAGTTGTTTATTGAGAGAGATGCTCTTTTCGGCCAGGAGCAGCACTAGTCAAACAAAGAGGCAGGCAAGACAACTCCTGGGTGTCGGCTCAGTCTTAAGTCATACAGATCACGGCTCCAAGCGATGTGCAATCTAGAGAGGTGGCCTGTCCAGGCCTGTCTTGTCTCTGCAACAAAGCATTTACCTTAGCAGGACATGCAAGCAGCTCGGGAGTCGACCCATAGATTCCCATGAGTTTCTCGTGAATTTGGACCGGTGTTGGCCAACCAAACAAATTGAAGGCTGCGCGCCCCCCTCCGACAGCGCATAGAGATACTCCAATCAGAGCTGCTGGAGCACCTGATAATTGAAAATGCTTACAGCTTTCGGGCTCACACCGCACCTGTTGAATGCTACACCGCTCATGGCCGCTTAGGATGATTGGTGAGCGCGTCCCGCACCAAGGAGGCGTCTGTCTCCCCACTGAATACATACCATGGCTCTGGTATTGACGTGCTTCCGGACTCCGCAGTCAACCCAGTCGATTTTCAGTGTTCCAAGTATTCATGCATGGAGTGGGTAAAGACATAGCCAAACATGGCATGCTTTGTTGGTCATGGTCAAGGCTCTTGCAGCATTCAGATGGGTCAACGACAGCCTGATGCATAGCGTAGACCTTAGCAACCCAATTTCTTTGGGCAAACTGACAAAGAAAGACCACAAGTACGGACGTAAAGAAGAAGTTCCAGCGTCGCATTGTTGTGTGTCTTGTTTTCCTGCAAAGTACCTGGAGAGGTCGAGACCAACAATCATCGCAAACTTCGTGGGAACTTGGCAGAAGCCTTCCAAACCATTGGCCTGAATTTCCTCCAAAAAGCATGGAGATTGCAACCTTTGTTGCCTTTGACCTCTTGAAAAATTGAGCAAGAGAACAAGCCACCAAATCCTCAAATTTCTTTGTTCCCACGCACAAAGAACCACCAGTGGCACGAATACATTCTCAATGGACAATGCGAGTACGCTATCGACAGTAAACAGGAAGAGCAAGTCACAAGACAGACATTGAATCCTTGAGATCTCATATACCAGACGTCCACTCAGGACTTGAAGCGATCTCACCGAGCAAGATTCTGAAGAAAAAAGCTGTGGGTAGACAAGATACCTTCAAGATCTGAGACGTGTCCAATGAGTGTAGCCATCTTGCTTACTCCTATTTCTTGATGCCAGAGAGAGCATTGTAATTTACTGTTTTCATCGGGCAAGGCCCATAGTAACGAGCTATAGAAAGTCACAAAATTTTTGAGATCCAGAATGTCCCCAGCGAGAGTGGTTGTGTTATGTGCTCTCAAAGGACGATACACTCCGATAAAGAACCATCAAAAGTCACAAAATATTTACGAGATAGACTGCATCCAGGGAGAGCACTGGAAATCACCGCTCTCAGTGGAGGGATAGTAGAAGAAACTACTATACTAGCATATATCCAGAGAAAGTCACTGTCCGGTACACTCTCCCTGGAAACAGTCCGCAAGAAGACGTTACAAGAATGCACAAAGTAGTCGTGAGATAGGTCACTTCCAGGGAGAGCAATGAAGGTTAGTGCTCTCACTGGAAAGACCCTTGGGAATACAGCTCTGAAAATTCACAGTGTCTCTATAAATGATATGAACCACGTCCAGAGAGAGCAAGAACTTATTTCACGTTCAGGAGACAAAGGAGAATGTTTAAAGTCAAGGCATGGATTCATGTAGAAAAAGGGGGCTTTCAATTTTTATTTATGTTGAGCAATCCCGAATGCGATCCCAAAAAAGCACTATTAGTGGTCGCGGCTGTATTATCCAATGATGGAGCCGCAGACGAGTGTATGTAACCCAAGAACGCCAAAAAGAAACCAGTTCTAAGTCTTTGTTCTAAGCAATGGGGGTATCGTGTAGGTGTAAAGAAAATGTAGCATGTAGCCGGGAAGATGTTGGTAGAGGTACTTTAACGACCCCAGACCTTGTTGTCTCTAGTGATGAGAGCGTAGACGTTGAGAAGGCCGTGGAAGTAGCTGAAGCAGATCATGCCGGGAATGAACTTGATGTCCTGAGGGAACTCGAGGAAGTGAGGGATGATCTTGACAATCTTGGAGAAGAGGATCCAAATACCAAGGACAATAACAGCAAAGTTGCGAGTGTAAGAATCGTAGTCAGACATACCGCGGAAGAGGAGAGTGAGAAGGGAACCGTCAATGAGGAAGGCAGGAGTCTGGAACTGGCCGATGTAGATGGCGTAAAGACTCCAGAGGTGAGTGTCGTACCAGTAAGTTGTGGTTTGCATAACACGGAAGTTACCTCTCCAGTGGCCACGAGCCCAGCGCATGCATTGATTGAGGAACATCTTAGGAGAAGTTTCCATGGTAGTCATGATACGAGCATTCTTGTGGAACTGAAGTGTAATCTGAAGGCCCTGGTCGTAAACCCATCTAGTCAGGTTCTTGTCATCATCGTGATTAGCAGCATTCAAGAAGAAAGAGTAGAACTCATCATTCTGAATGAGAGAGGCACGGTAGAAGCTGGTACGACCAGAGAGAGTGGAGACAGCACCGTCGATGAGGTTGGTGGCACCAGTGTTGAAGTTGCGGCGCTCAAGGTAGCAGATACCGAGGAAGTTGACGAACGAAGTGGGCTTGTCAAGGTCGGCGGAGCGGCAGACTCTTTGAGAAGGACCACAAGCACCTACCTCGGGGTTTTCGAAGCATGCCAACATAGTGTCAATGAAGTCGGAGCCGCCCCAGAAGACATCATCGTCAGCAAAGGCAACAATTGAACCAGTAACAGCCTGTTGAAGAGCTGCAACCATCTGAGTTCTCTTGTTGAGCTTGGCAACTCCAATGACCTGAACCATGTCGAGCTTTTCATCATCAGTTTCAGCAGCAGCAGTGACCTCAGCGCAAGCAGCATACACCGAAGGAACAAGTTCGTCCTTGGTGGCAACGATGAGCTGAAGAGGGTTGCAGGCACGGATGCGCTTGAGACAGGCCATGACCTCGTCCTTGTCAGCGAAGACTGTAGGAACGACGACAGACACATCAGTCGACTTGAAGGTAGGGTTCTTTTTGATAGGGTGACCCTTGAGGCAGGAGAAGGCGAGAATGTTGACGATCAAGCGCAGGTAGCGGAACACACTAAGCAGGACGAAAGTTAGCATGTAGGGGTTGGAGATTTCGTGCGAGATGCCGTAAACAGACAAGGCCAAAGCGAAAGTGATCAGAGAGTAAGCCATCTTGGGGTGCTTTCTCAAGAAAGGCTTGGTGTAGGGCTTGATGGGGCTGAGAAGGAAGCTAGGAGCAGAAATCAGTATGGTGTAAACAGTGTTGAGGATGTTGTAGATCATGAAAATGATCGGGATAATATTGAGAAGAAGCATTGTGTTGTGTTTTTCCAGACGATCCAGTCGTTCTGTGGTTTGGGAGGGCTGGGTTGCTGTTTTGTTTTGGTGTTTGTGTTTTGATCTGGAGAGAGGAAGGAGAGTGGATCGCAGATGGGTTAAGTATAGCAGGGGCATTGGTGTAGCAAAAGCATACCGTTGTCTTCATGCACAAAGAGTTGCGTCTTTGATGAGCCGAGTCCTCTTTCAGGGGCTGTGGTGGAAACAATGGAGCGCTAGATCAGGCACAAAGAATGGAGGGCGATGTGGGAAGGGGAAGTACTGAACATCAAAGAGAAGGAGATGACACTCGACAAAGGACTGCGAGTGACAATGGGATGTGAAGATGCAATGAAAGGATTGTGGAAGTTGAGTGAGTGGGACGTCAATGAACTGTGAAGAAATCCGAAAGAACGAGTTCATCTCAATGCACACTTGACCGACCAACTCGACCTCTTGCATTTTGACAGCAGCTATTGAGTCCAAGGTCGGTTGCTAGGATGCCGCTTTACCACTAAGCGGCCATCTAATAGAGCTATGTACAAGTCCCAGGGGCATCGAAAGTGTTAACAATAGCTGTGAGCAGAGAGTACACGAGGTAGCTACTCCGTCTCTCTCTCTAGGTCACACTAGATCTCCAAAAGTTTACCATTTTTGACAGCTTGTTCAAACGGACATGAATAGAGCGTGAGAGTGGTAGACGAAACATCAGGATAGTTGATGCCGTGTTAGGAAGATTTATTGATTTGAATGGGCCAATCTGGTCAGGGAAGAGGGCATGCCAGGGAGTCGTCCAGGTTTGGGGTTTCAGGTCGAGTGTAGTATTCTGAGAGCCATGCTTCCGTCTCTTCCGAGCTCCACGAGTGATATATATCGAAAGGGAGTACAGTCGATGGAACTTGGATGAAAATAGTCCTTGGAAGCGGTTCAGTTGAACGTATTGAGTGTCGTGCGAGCCAGACCAGCACCTGAATTTACAATGAAATTTCAAGAGTCTAATGATAAGATAACTTGAAGTAGCATACAAACCGAGTTTGTACGGCGTATCCGCGAGTGGAAACTCCTGACTTCCCTCACAACGAGTGGTTACCGTATGAGAGGCTCCGTAGATCGTTTGTACCAATTCATCCTAGCTCATCACTTTGGATCGGTTTCATCCTTACGACTACGATTGGGAATAATGGATTGAAGGAATTGAAGACCATGCGGGTCTATAGAGTGTACACAACACTCGAGGCGTGTATTGTGTCTCATGATCCGGAGCGTGATATGTGAAGATGTCACGAATCTCTGCAAAGCAGGGCTTGGTGGAAATAATGACGAAGTTCGAGGAAGGTGGGATGTCGTGCACAGACGTGTGGCCAAGGTTCATGGGGAAGCATTCTCCCGGCACCTAGAGGGTCGTCTGGTATAGACGACAGGATGGGTGAGAGAAGCCGACATAGAAGTGATGCAAGGACTAGATGTTGCAATCATCAGAAACCCAGTTCAAGGTGAGAGACAGACGAAACGTTGAAAGTGATGGGAGAGCAACGAGAACAGAAAAAGATGGCAAGGACCCCGCAGCGTGAGCTCCACACGCAACTGCCAAAGAGACCCCCCCAGGCTGGTTAATTAGGTTAGGGCGTGCCGATACTCGTATATATTCTCCGGTGCCCAGTTGTTTGCTCGTCCGATCCGTCCTTTTCTCCCCAACAGCAATGGCCGGCAGCGTCCCCGTCACACAGTCGCTAGACGACATCTACCCTCAGGATGCCCTCCAAGGACAGCGCAAGAGATGGAGCAACCTGCTTTCCTCGTTCAAGGAAGCCTATGGCCGCCCCGCCGAGTTCGTGTCACGCAGTCCCGGTCGCGTCAACCTGATCGGCGAGCACATCGACTACTCGCTGTACGAGGTCATCCCCATGGCCGTGACGGCCGATGTGCTGCTCGCCGTCGCCGTCTCGCCCGCAAATGCTTCGCCCACCGTCCGCATAGCCAACGTCCAGTCGGACAAGTTCGCTACCCGCTCCTTCACCATTGCCCAAGACGGAGAAGTCGACATTGACCCCACGTCGCACGAGTGGACCAACTACTTCAAGTCCGGCCTCCGTGGTGCCACCGAGTTGCTCAAGAAGCACGGCGTCTCCGGTATTGGCCAGTTGAACATCGACATCCTGGCCGACGGCACTGTCCCGGCAGGAGGCGGTCTGTCTAGCAGCGCCGCGTTTGTGTGTGCCAGCGCTTTGGCAGTCATGAGAGCCCACGGTCAAGAGACGGTCGACAAGAAGGAGCTCGTCGAGCTGGCTGTTGTTTCCGAGAGAGCGGTTGGCGTCAATTCCGGAGGCATGGATCAGGCTGCTTCTGTCTTCTCCCAGAGAGGTTCTGCTCTGTACGTCGGCTTCCAGCCAGAGCTCTCTGCTCGCACCATCGAGTTCCCTCAGACACACACTCCTTTGACCTTTGTCATTGCTCAATCCTTTGTCGCCGCCGACAAGCACGTCACCGCTCCCGTCTGCTACAACCTCCGTGTCGTCGAGTGCACGCTGGCTGCTCGTGTACTGGCCAGCATCTGTGGTCTGAAGGACCTGCCCGATGATTCGTCTCCTCTAGGCTTCAGTCTGCGCTCTTTCCACGACAGCTACTTCAAGAAGAAGGGTGCCGTTGGAGACGATGTCAAGGACTTCAGATCCCAGCTCGATCAGCTTGTCCATATTGTCGACAACTACCTGCCACAAGAAGAAGGATACACCCGTGAGCAGATTTCGGAGCTCATTGGTACCTCTGTCGACGAGCTGGAGAAGAGATACATGACCAAATTCCCCGTGCGCGCCGACACCTTCAAGCTCAGGCAAAGAGCCATGCACGTCTTTGGTGAGGCTGTGCGCGTGCTGAAGTTCATGGACCTGCTGCAATCGCCCACTCCATCTGACGACAAGGAGAGTGAAGAGCTCCTCAAGAGTCTAGGAAACCTTTTGAACGACACACAAGAATCGTGCCGCGACATCTACGAATGCTCATGTCCCGAGCTCGATGAGCTGTGTCAACTTGCCCGTTCGGCTGGTGCATACGGCAGCAGATTGACCGGCGCAGGATGGGGTGGTTGCAGTGTGCATCTTGTGCCCCAGGCCAAGGTCGAGGCAGTCAAGAAGGCATGGGAAGAAAAGTATTACAAGAAACGCTTCCCCGACATGGACGCCGCAAAGCTGCAGGACGCCATTGTTGTGAGTAAGCCTGGTAGCGGAAGCACTCTCTTCCAAGTTGCCGGCAGAGAGAGTCTTTGAGTGTTGGAGAGATGACGGGCACGAGTTCGATACCATTGCTGCGATTTGCTTCCTTGTGTATAGAATTATAGAAACTTTTACGTATTTTCATGTTCTGGATAGTCGCATGTCGATGTGATTGTTGCTGTTTTGTTTTCGTCTCATAGCGGGACTTGCGAGCCAGGAAGACCAGGCATGCCGTCCAAACCGCCGACCTTCTCGAGCAGCTCTCTGAAATCGACACCGTGTTTCTCAAACTCCTGCTGCACCTTCTTGTATGTCTCGACTTGACGCTCTTGAGTGAAACCGCCAGGACGACTGCTCTCGTACTGCACAATCTCGATCCAGCGGAAGAACAGACTCTCCTTGCCCATGACGGTCAGACGATCCTTGAGCGCGACAATCTTTTTTCTGTTCTCCTCCTCCGAGCTCTCTTCGTCCATCTTGTGTACCGGCCAGTACAGCCATCCATGGTGTTCACTGTACGCGAGTACACTCTTTTCAAAGTCCTGAAGACTGTTCTTCTTATCGTCAATGAGGCGATGGGCGTAAACCATGGCACCAAAGTCCAAGTCCCAATCCTTGCCCATCATGAGGTATGCCGTCTTTTGGCGCATAAAGTTGCGTTCGATTGCCGGTAGAATGCGTGTCGTGAAGAAAGGGCTGTCACCTCCGGTCTTGACACCTGCCAGAAGCTCCTCGGCGCCCCAGTCGCGGCTGATGCGTACAGCAACTTCTTGGTCGCGGAAGCCAACCTTGATGCGCCAGTAGCACGGGTTGGCGGGTGCCTCGAGGAAGAAGGTGACGGGCCACGGCAGGATGAAGCGGCCGAGGACAAAGTCGAACATGAACATTGCCACACGCTTCGTCAGGACCCATGCCAGGTGAGACTTTGTCTTGCCAGTCGTGTCAATCGTAGCGGGCGAGTCGAGGCCAATGACCGAGGTCAAGATTGCCAGATACGTCGGAAGAATGGCGTAGATGCGCCATACCAGCAGTGCGGCGATGACGACGTTTAGTAGGACGGGAACGGTGAAGATGCGCTTCTTGAAAGCTGCAGGGAATCGGTCGACATGGACAATGTAGACGTGGTTCTTGTCCAGGCTTTCGACAAAGGGTTCCAGGTCTGTAGGCGCTTTCAGAAATGGCGGCGGTGGTAGTCTTGGGTCTTGCAGAGGTTTGGTAGCCTTTTTGGCCGTCGTTCGAGCCATGACAGAATACTGGTTCTGGTCAATCGAGGTTGCAATACGCTTGGTACATGTTCAAGGCTGCGAGCATGCGACAGCTTACTAAGTCAAGTTTCGAAGGCCCCACCAAGCTGCCTGCGATGCCCCTTTTGCTCGTCATATCCGTCTCTCGACCCTCGACCTCCTCTTCCTCTTCCTCAACCGGAAACGACCACTCTAGGGACTACAAGCGTCACAAACACAGGCACTGAGAACGTACAATGAGAAGAGTAGAGTAGAATAAGAAGAACGAGCAAGTAGATCATCAAAGCCAATCGTGCCAGAAATTTCAATTCTTTTCCGATAATGCCGCATAATCGCTCAAGTGCGATGGACGAAAGATGGACAGGCCATAGAACAGAAAGAAAAATCTTGTCGTAGAGTACAATGTTCCCCTCCAGAACGGCGAACCTGCCGCCCATGAAAAAAACGCCTTGGTTTAGTGACCGCCGTAGTTTCCACCCCAGCCACCGCGTGCTCCGTAGTAAGAGTTTCCAAATCCGCTACCATATCCGCCGTATCCGCCTTGCTGCTGCTGTTGCTGCTGCTGGTGGCTCTGTCCGCCGAGGCCACCGAGTCCGTATTGGCTGTTAAAGCCAGGGTATCCGCCAAAGCCGGCCTGGTGGCTCTGAGGAGGAGGCAATGTAGTCGAGGGAGTTTGTCCACCGACGCTGTTGGCAGCCGAGCTGGGTCTGCCGGGTTGGCCAAGGCCAGGAGTTGGGCCGCTGGTCTTTGACTCTCCGAAAGGCTTCAGGTCATCGGCCTGACCAGTGCTCTGTTGCTGGCCGTAGCCCTGAGACTGGCCTTGGTAACCGGACTGGCTACGGCCAAAGGGCTCCGACATGCCACCGAAGCCGCTGCTGAGGTTCGAGGGCTGAGCGGAAGTACGACCATAGTCGCCGAGACCGCTGCTGATGCCGGTGTCGCGAGACTGCATCGAGGGCTGTGCGCCGAAACCACCAGCATTTGCGGGCGATGCTGAGTGATCATAGGATGAAGCCGAATTCATACCATAGCCGTGGGGCTGTCCGTACATGGCACCCTTGCCTCCGAAAGGACTGCCATAGGCAGGCTGCTGGTAACCGAACTGGTTCTGGTAGGCCGCATGGTACGGGCTCTGGTAGTAGGGGTGACCGTAAGGGTAGGCAGGGTTGTAGCCAGAGTGGGGCTGCTGGTGCATTGCCGCACTAGGAGCAGCCGAAGGAGCCTGGCTGTTGGATGGAGCAGGGGTGTTGTGGCCTGATCCGGGGGCTTCGCCATAGCGGGACTGGGAAGGCAAATGAGAATCGTGGTCCTGCGAGTACAAGGACTGGGAGTGACTCACCTGTTGAGGGGCTTGAGAGGCGGAGAAGGCCGAATCACTCGGAGCCGATCCAAAGCCGCTGCTTGAACGCTGCTGGTTGGCAGTGCTGTCCTGCGACTGCGAAGCCTGCTGGCCGTATGAGCCGCCGTAGTAGCTCTGGTAAGCATTTCTCTGCTGGTCGGCAGTGTAGTATTGAGAGTAGTCGGAAGGAGCCGAGGAGAAACCACCGAATGGCTGGTGCTGTTGAGCCGAGTGCTGGGTAGCGTAGTGGTCGTAGGCAGTGGAAGGAGCTTGGTGGCTGAAAGGATCGAACGACTTCTGAGACTGTGCGCTCATATCAGGTTGTTGCATACCACTCTGGCCGTAGCGGCTGTATTGACCGTAGCCTTGGGATTGCGAAGACTCCTGAGGAAGAGATCCGATGGGCGAAGCATCCTGGTGACCGCCGAAGGATTGCTGAGGGACGGGAGGGAGACCAGGAGCCTGCTTGGGAGTAGGAATGTTGTCGTGAATCGAAGACTCTTGAGAAAGAGCAGGTTGTCTGGGGGCTGGGGGCAGCGAAGCTCTGGGCTGAGAGGGAGGAGATTGTTGGGGAGGCTGAGTGCGTGTCTCGGGCTCCTCTCTCTCCTCGTCCACATCAAGGCTATCGGGTTCGCCGTTCAAGCCCATGCTACCAAACTGTACTGCAGCTCGGTCGACTGCGTTGTGACCGGGCATGACAACAGCCTCTTGCTGCTCAAGCACTCTACGCTGGTAGCTTGAGTTGCGGCCAGGCGTGCCAGCTGCTCTGTATGCGCTGGCTGCGTAACCACCCATAGGGGGACGGCCAATTGGGGCTTGCTGAGAAGTGGCGGGGGTGGCCACACGAGGGTCGATCGAACCAACAGTGCTGGCGACAGTCTGGGTCGCGGGCTTGATCGAAGTATCGGGAAGATGCTCAAGGTTGTCCTCGGTCAGAGGAGCGTGTGCGGATGAGAGGTCGGCCTCTGGGGCCAAGGTAGAGGGCTCGGAAGCTGCGGGCGAAGGCTCAGAAGCAACGGGAGCCGTCTCGGTCTGTTCGGTTTCTGTGGGCTGTTCCTCGACGGCTGCTGGCGCGATTTCTGGCTCGAGCTGCTGTGTCGGTTCGGGGACGGTCTCCTGAGGAGCAACAGACGAAGACTCGGTCTGCTCGGGCAATTCTGCAGGAACAGGTGTGGATTCGACGGCGGCGGCAGGGGCTGCAGCTTGGGTGGGTTGCTTCGGCACGACAGGTACAGGTGGAGGCTTGGGCTTGGCGAACATACTGGCCCACGTCTTCTTGCCTGAGCTTTCAGAAGCCGCAACGCTCTTTGCGACATCAGGAACAGTGGTCGAGGTGGAGTCAGCGGCGGTGGCATTGCCCCATGCGCCTTGTTCGGTGGTGGCTGGGGTGTCCCAGGCAAGTGGAGCGGCGGGTTCGGCAGCGACGTTGTCCCAAGCAGGAGACTCTGTGGTAGGAACGGACACGGCGGGAGTGTCTTTGGGGAAAGAATTGGTCACAGCGGCATGGCCACCGCGAGCGCCCCGGAAGCCTCCACGGCCGCGATCGGTGCCGCGACCTCTGCCACCTCTGGAGCTCTCGAAGCCACCTCTTCCACGGCCACCGCGGAGTGGGGTGGTGGCCTGATCTGCGCCGGCGGCGGCCGAGGTCTCCTTGGCCTTGGAGCGCGCTCTATCCTTGCCCTTCTTGGGGACTTGGGCGAACTGCGAGACGTTGCCTGTGGGGAAGCGGTGGTTAGCAGGACGGGGTTGGACGGGTGTGAGGGCAGCGACGCACCCTGAGTGATTCTGTCAATGACAATCTGAACATCGCCGTCGGCCTCTGCAATGGCAAAGACTAGATCGTCGTCGGTCCAGTCCGGGAACATGTCGCGCATAAAGCTCAATTGAGTCGAGTAAGTTTTCTTCATGTTGCCCAATTCGCCCTGTTCGTCAAAGGTGTCGTCGAATTGCACCGACGACGAGTTCGCGGTCGACGAGGTTTGAGGTTGGCGAGGAGGGCCTCTTGGATGCGAGGCGCGGCCGCCTCTGGTAGAGCTTCTGCTCCGTGATGCCACGGGTCTGGAGTCGAAATCCGACATGGTATGGGAGCGACTGTCCTGTGCGGACAGGCAGGAAAGGGTAAGTGGAACGAGACGGAGGGAGTCGAAGGGGGGGGGGGGGGGACTGCGGCGAGTGGCAGGGACAAGGAGCAGGATGGAGATTGGGGGGGAGAGGTTGTTCTTGACAGGCTTTGGAGTGGTGAGAGTTCGCTCTCTTGCTTGTCGATGTGCAGCCTTCACACGCTGCGAGCAGAGTGAAGCTCCGTCATGCCTTTGTCTGTGCGCCGCCGCTTGTCACGTGGGCCATTCACTCGCCGTCTGAGACGATTCGACACAAAGACACGCTTCAACGTTGGCATTGGATGGAAGCGAGCACTCTGACGAGCAAGTAGAGTCATATCTCGTGTGGTTGTGGTGATGCGGGCGCTGTGTACGGCCTCTCAGATACTGTAGCTAGCATGTCTACCATCCGCCGCATGCCTCCTCAGATGCTAAAACCTGTCACAGAGGCAACACGGGGCTACCAAATACCTTGCATGGCGATGTTGAAGTAATGTATGGATATACACAACCCCCGTTGAGAGATGCAAACTGGAAAAAAGCTCATCACAGCTGATGTTTGCGAGAGCGAAGGCTGCTGACTTTGTCTACAGCACCATGTGACAAAGGCAAGCGCGTGGGAGGCAGGCCTTGGCGCGTTCCCTCGATTCGGTCATGAGGCAGGCGGTCGCACCTTCCTAGAGACATACAACCACACACCATGAAGGCCTCGTCAGTACAGCAGGCCTTCAAGAGCCTGACATCACGCATCCATCCCCAGCTGCCACTGTCTGAACGAGAATCTCAGCGCCTGCTAAACGCCCTCACATCGTCCTTCCGCAGCCAGCTGGAACATCATCACAACCACAACCATGACGCTGCCGCTGCCGCTTCCGCTGCTTCTGCCTCGGCCTCCACCCAACATGCTCTATCGCCCACCACAGCCACCGACCTCCACTTGGCTTCCATCTTGACGAACCCTCTACTCTCCAAGCCTGTCCACCAGCAACTCAAGGCCAAGTCAAAGCACCCAATTGCCCTGTTTGAAGATCAAGTCGCCGCTGGACGTGCCAACTTGGCTTCTGCTAGACTGTGTCTCGAAGCTTTCCGTGCCTCTCTTTCTTCACTACCCCCTGCCCAAGCCAAGGACCATATCACCCGCTATGCTGCAGGCTCCCGTGCTCTGAGATGGCTTTGGACTAGTGCTCAAACCCACTCTCTGTCCTTCACTCGGGACGCCCGCTTCTGCAACCAACTCGCCTATTTCCTCATCCACGAAGGCAAAGAAACTGCTTTGTGGGAGCTGATCGACACACCTGTCGCATCTTCGCCCGGCATCCCTGCCAAAGAACCAAGTCTACGCAAGGGTCTGTTGCTCGCCTCCATCGTCAAGACTCATCTCTCTGCTCCCGACCAGTCTCTCGAGTCTGCCCTCTCTGCTTTCTTCCGAGCCATAGACACCTCCCACACCTCTCACGCTTCCGTCTCCCATGCCGGTGTCTCTCTGACTCAAGCGTTGGTCAAGCTCAACCTCTTCTCGGACTCCGAGGTTGCCCTTTACAACCAATTCATCGACGCCGTTCCTCGTTGGACCAAAAAGCATCCGGGAAGGGCCGCTTATAGGATTGCAAATCTCACCTTGCACCATCCTACCACACCATCAGCCGATCCCGCTTTGGATTTTATACGGGTGCAGCTCAGGCCTCTTGCTTCTCATCCATTCTTGAACCCGACTACTGCATCCCAGAGGTCCACCGTATTTGCTTTCTTCTTTGATACCGTCAAGCTTTTGCAAAAGCAGGAACGCTTCGACGACGCTCTATGGGTAATGGAGTTCATGCAGCAAAAATTCCCTGACGAGTTTGCGCCACCTCTTGGATCATCGTCCTCCATGTCGACGTCTTCTCAAGCTCCAGAGACAACAGAAACTGCTTCTCCCCACTCAAGCTTTCCTGAGTGGAAAGTGCCTGAATTTGGCTGAATGCTCAACAGCCACAATCTGCCAAGCAAAATCAACAGGTGCTGATGGAGCATATTACACGCAACACACATGGCCGCCTGCAAGCAGGATTCGTTCAGCCAGTCGTGAGGACGTATGCTCGCTCCGTGGTTGTACTCCTCTCCGAGGCGACGTGTTCCGCCTTTATGCTGAGTGCACGCCCTCGTGATAGCAAACAAGCATTATAACCTTCTGGCCCAGAACGATGCACACACAGTCAACAGGCCCAGACTCTTGTGCTTCAAGACACGCTCCTGCTCACTACCGAATATCTACTGATGCTGGTGAGATCATATTCCGAGACATGAACAACCAAGCTTCGCAACACGACTGGGCCTTCTTGGATGAGGAAGGTAGAGCATCCGCTACGACCTGAGGCTTAGTGTAGGGGAGCTCGGACCGCTAAACACTGACATGATCATGGAACCTTTCCTCTTGTTTTCTTCCATCGAATTGCTCATGTGCAACCACCAGAAACAAGAAAGGTCTTAAGGTCAACTAGTACAGATTGATAAATCATTCATTTGATGAATCTCTATATATGTGTTGAAGAAGCACAACTTGTAGATAATACTATCGTATTTCTCTATTCCAGCCGAGTGTATTTCCCACTACCGCGTGAAATGTGCCTGTTACTCATCGTACTATAGTTTCAAACTCATAACCATGTAGACGATTCGAATTATGATCGAGGACCATCTTAGAGATATTCTCATCGGGAGTCATGATACGAGCGGCGGAATGGACTTGCGGCGTATCTTAGGAGCCCTGGTCACAAACCCGCCCGGTCAGGTTCTTATCATCATCGTGATTGGCAGCGTTGCAGAAGAAAGAGCAGAACTCATCGTTTTGGATGAGAGAGGCACGGTAGAAGCTGGCACGACCATAGTGAAGCTAGCACCAACCGTGACCCTGTTCTAAACCTCACTTGTCTTTTATCTATGGAATTTTGCGTCTGACGAGAAGGTATTGTCGCAAGAGAGATGGCTGAACATATAGATATCATTGACTGAACTATCCTTACAGTGACAAAAAGGTACCAGAGGCAAGGTAGCCCTGACAAATCGAGTATCTTCAACATTCATGGTTTCTCTGTGTGAAAAGGCCGGGAGGATTTTCTATCGAAACATTCATTTGATGCATTCACGACCAGACATGTTCTTTCTGCCTCGCCTTCGTCTCAGAGCACGACAATCAATCGACGTCCTTGCGGTACCGGCAGTTGGCAGTCTTGAACACTGCATAACATCCAAAGCAATATCACGACTCGTACAGTCGAACTCGGAGATGCATCGGGGCCTACCGGGTTGATAGTACTCCTCCTACCAAGCTTCGGTCGCCAACAGTCCGGCGTAGCAGAAGAGTGCACGCACGTATCTGCAAGATTGCAATCGATTCGACTGCAAAAGTGTCCGCGATCAACAAATCGGTCGCTGCCCTTCTCATCAGTGTTCCCACTCTCGAGTCGTTACGCTCAGCTCGGCGTTACTTGTCCACTGCGCTGTTTCGCTAATTGTCGGAAGGAAGCTCTTGAAGACAACGTGGCAGCCCGACAATCCTTGTTTTGGCCATTCTACACCCGAGGGTAGCCGTCGTGTTCCACTGTCCGCGGTGTTTTCTTCAATGGTTGAGAGCTGGTCGTCTAACGAAGCTCTCTTCCGATCCCTTGCGACGTCAGTGTGGATTGTTTATTGGGCTTTTGTGCTGAACAAAGCCTGATCTCGTACCAACTTCCGAACTCGTATGGGTAGGTTCACATGATTGGCCGATAGGTGGCTCAATCGAAGCAAGAAACCTGGAACTGCTGCTTCACGGTGAAGCCTGAACTTATTTGCATGTCAACGCCCAACCCAGCACTCCTGATCAACCACAAGTAAACACTATATTGTTTTCAACAACATTGAAACATCACATGCAAGTATAGAGGAGCCAAAAGGTATAGATAGTCAAATCTCATAGCATTCATAATATATTTTGATAAGCTCAAAAGCCTATTGCTGGTATCCCGCCGTCTATGTTTCAGCGCCTTTCATGCTCCTAGCTATATGTAAAGAAAAAGGAAAAGAACTCCATAAGCCAAAGTCAACACCTCCCGGGTGGACGTGATATCAAACAGAAATTGGAAAACGCCAGTATGCTTTTCGATCCGCTTACTCGATGGCGGAGTGGTCCTGGCCACCGCTGAAGACGGGGTTTACGTTGTCAGAGCTCCACTCGAACTTGAAGTCCTGACCAAGCTCCTTGCGCATGGCAGTCTTGACGGCCTCGAGGACGTTGACGAAGACACCGAAGCTGGCGGGGTTGTTCTCGTCGTTGTCACCACCCTGGAAGACACCAGTGCGGACAAGGCAAGTGTTCCAGCCGTACATGTTACCACCGATAATGTCGGAGGCAGGGTTGTCACCAACCATGTAGATGTTCTCGGGAAGCTTCTCCTCGCCGTGGATCTGCTCCATCCAGCTGGTCATGACCTCGTCGGCGTACTTGTAGGTAGCCAACTCGGGCTTACCGTAGACAACACGCTCAAGGTCAACACCGGTGAGAGCCTTGTACATGGCCTCGAGACCGATACGGAAGGCACCCTGGGACATACGAGGGAAGGGGTGCTCGCTGGGGCACAACAGATCACCCTGGGAGAAGTAGATGGGGATGCGCTGGCTGACGGGGTCCTTGGCGACGGTGCCGAAGCGGCCGTTCTCAGACTTCAAGAGGTCGACAATGATTTGCATGTCGGTAGCGTAGTCGCGAGAGTCGGAGAAGACCATGATGGCGTCGATGTTGATCTTGGAGAAGTCACGAGGGCGAGAGGTGGCACGCTCCTCATCGGTGAAGACGCGGAAAGGAGCAATTGAGGGGTCCCAGGCGATGATGTCGTTGGGGACGACGATGTCCTTGAAGCCGTATTCCTCAGCAACCTCACGGCACTTGTAGCCCTCACCACCAACGACGAGGACGGTGCTGTAGTACTCAGAAAGAGCTCTCATGGGAGTGTGAGACTGGATGAACTGGTCGACGGCGACGGGGTTGCCGAGAATCTTGGAAAGCTGCTCGCAACGAGGAATCTCACGCTTACCGGATCCGTTGGTAAGGAAAATGTGAGGGATCTTGATACCGAGCTCGTTGTCACCGTTGAGGATCTCGAGGGCACGCTTGCCCTCAGGGATCAGACGGTCACCGTGGACGAGGACACCGTCAATGTCGAAAGCGAATGCCATGTTCTTGGCGAACTTGACCTTCTCGCTGGAGAGGTCCTGAATCTGGGATGCCAGAATCTCGCGGGTAGGCTGGATTGGGGGCATACCAGGACGGCCAGACTTGGCATCAGGGTAGTGAACCGATGACAGACGGGACTGTCTCTTGGAGCGAGGGATAGGGAGAGATGCACCGAAAGAGTTGCGGGATCCTCTGCGGTCCTTCATGGAAGGGGAGAGGGAGAGCTGGTGCATGTAGGGAGAAGGGTCGGCGATGCTGCTACGGGTGGCAGGGACCTCGATTGACTTGTCGGTGCCAGGCTCCATACCAGGGACAGGCAGGCTGCTGCCAAAGCCGGAACCGACAGCCTGGCTGTTCGATCTCTGCTGGGTAGGCTGAGCCTCAACGTTGAGGTCGGAATCTTCGAAAGCGGACATGATGTAGGATGTATGAGATGGTATGGATTGACAGAAGGGATTCAGAGATGATAGAGAAGAGAGGAGACAGATAAGAGGAGGATGGATAGAGATGCTAAGTCAGCAGGAGAGGGGAAGAAAGATCGTGTGTTCTGCGTCACTTGGAGGGTCACTGGGTTTACTTATGTATATTTCCGGGTCGGGGCCAAATTAACGCTGAATCAGAGCCCGTACAGCAACGAGAGTGCTCTGACAAGGGGGTATCCACCTGTGGCATCATCGGCCGGTGTCAACAAAAATGTTTCGAATTTTTTTTCCGACTCGGAAGCATTCAGCAATGACGAAGGTTCGAACAAGCTAGAGGACCCTGGTGCCGGCACCACGAGGCAACAAAAGTCCTGGCGCCGCCAGCAGCGCCTCTTTCTGAGGCAAAAACGCCCTTTGGCTTGAAGACGTTGATGCCGAAACGCTTGGTGTGAGGCTGTCTGACATTTAGGGTTTTGTTGACGATTCGAGACGGGCTCGGCGTTGACGTCACTGCCCTCGAGAATTTTCAGAGATTGGTGCACGGTGAGCACCGTGGTGGATACTGAGCTCCCCAACAACTGTTTCGAGTCCCCTGACCGCTTTGGAAATTTGTTGTATGACGTGCGTCTCGTCTTTGCTCGGAGCGAGGTCGTGGCAGGACGTCGGTGGAACAGATGGCCAGTAAATAATACCTCATGGCCGAGGATTGGGCGTGGTCCTTCTTTTCACCTCTTGCATATTGTTCATCCTTTGTTCAGTTCCATATCCAAAGTAACACACTCCAATCCGACCATCATCATGTCTGCCGCAATCACTCGCACTCTCAACAACGGTGTCAAGATTCCTGGTAAGTCCTGTTCCGTCTTGTGTGAAATCAAGCTCGAGTCGCTAACCACGAGCTCTAGCCGTTGGCTTTGGCACCTTCGCCAACGAGGGCTCCAAGGGCGAGTCTTACAAGGCCGCTCTGCACGCATTGAAGACTGGCTACAGACACCTTGACTGTGCCTGGTTCTACCAGAACGAGGACGAAGTCGGTGCCGCTGTTCGCGACTTCCTCAAGGAGAACTCGAGCGTCAAGCGCGAGGACATTTTCGTCTGCACAAAGGTCTGGAACCACCTCCACGAGCCCGAGGAGGTCAAGTGGTCTTTCCAAAACTCGCTCGACAACCTGGGTCTGGACTACATTGACCTGTTCCTTGTCCACTGGCCTATCGCAGCTGAGAAGGATGACAAGAACATGCCCAAGTTGAACGAGAAGGGCCAGTATGTCATCAAGGAGGAGTTGACAAAGAACCCCGAGCCTACCTGGAGAGCCATGGAGGAGATCTACTCCTCTGGCAAGGCCAAGGCCATTGGTGTTTCCAACTGGACCATCGACGGCCTCAAGCAGCTCCTGTCCTTCGCCAAGGTCAAGCCTACTGTCAACCAGATCGAGATTCACCCCTTCCTGCCCAACACCGAGTTGGTCGACTACTGCTTCTCCCAGGACATCATGCCTGCCGCGTACTCGCCCCTTGGTTCGCAAAACCAGGTTCCTTCCACTGGTGAGAAGGTCAACACCAACCCCGTTCTCAACGAGATTGCCGAGAAGGGCGGCAACTCTCTTGCCCAGGTCCTCATTGCATGGGGTCTTAGAAGAGGCTATGTCGTGCTTCCCAAGAGCTCCACCCCCTCAAGAATCGACAGCAACTTCAAGAGCATCGAGCTTTCCGACGCCGACTTCGAGGCCGTCAACAAGGTCGCCGAGGGTCGCCACACTCGTTTCGTAAACATGAAGGACACTTTCGGTTACGATGTTTGGTAAGTCGTATCAATTGGTGCTTTGATAATCTTCAGCTAACACATCGCAGGCCCCAGGAGTCCTCGTAAGCGAATTCCATTGATCCGATGACGAATGACCGATCAGACCCGATTCGCATCTTCCACGTCCTGGTGACGGAAGGCGGAGTTTCATCAGAGGATACAACAAAAAGTTTGTTGGCCTATGATGGCGATCGGTAGCTGGTCCTACCAAAGACCGGCGAGACGGAGAGATGTTCCCATGAAAGAGTTACTTCTTGTTGATACCAATATGATTGCACGTTTTCTTTTCCTTGGGCCCGTGCCGAAACCAAAGTCTTGTTTCTCTGGGATGTCGTAGTGGTACCTTTGTTTTGAAGCTTTCTCCGCACCAGTACCAGAGCAACCGCGATTTTATTGGAGCCAGCCAAACAAGCAAACATTTGTTTGTCTTGATACATAGCTGTTAGCTCGTACCAGCATAACGGTAATGGACAAAGATGATGCTCTACATGTAGTTGTAGCTGTCCCTAAATTTTTGAAACTGCACTGCAAATGGTCGGAAATAAAGGTCATATGGGATGTCCAACTCCTGTACGTGATCGACGAGACGCCAAGGTGGGCTGGGATCTTTGCCCATCGTGTTCCGTGGGATTCCGAACGCGCTCAATTATTACGAAAGACGCCGAGCTTAAAAGAGTAAAGCGACAACGCAGGAGGTGGTTGCGATACATGCTAGAGACCGAGAGTATTTCAGGGATCTTGACAGATCGAATCTCGCATAGACACTGGCTGTCGTTGGTTTCCGAGGTAGTAATGGCTTGCTTGAAAGCAGCCAGACGTTGTAACCAAGCCCAAGACTTGGAATAGTTTGACATATGGCTGTAGCAAGACAAGATAGCGAGTTGTAATTGTGTACAAGAAGAGGAAGTAGATGTGCATGCATCAACGCTACTGAAATCGATCAAGTCATAACGTATTTGGGACCTTCACCGCCCTGTTCACATAAATAAGCAGATGGACTAAAAGGACTTGACATGGTGCTTACCTGAGGAGTTCTCCAGGTGATATCCTGATCCGGAACCTTGATATCACAGGTCTTGCAATGTACGCAGCTGGACGAGATTAGCAGGATCCTAGGCTGAGCATTTGGATGGAACTCACTTCTGAGAGTTGATCTGGAATCTTACACCAAGCGGTTTGCTTTCATCCTCAATGTATTCATACACGCCAGCAGGACAGAACCTGTTTTCAACACCTTGGTACTTGGGATATTCGAGCTCGGCGTGCTTGTCCCAGTCTTCTACGTGCAAGTGACAAGGTTGATCCTCCTCGTGGTTCGTACCAGTCCTGCTGACACTGGTCAAGATGTCGAAGCTGATCTTACCGTCTGGTTTGGGGTATTCAATCTTTGGGCAGTCCGCAGCAAGCTTGGTGGCTCCGTGGTCAGTACCAGCGTGCTTGATTGTCCATGGTACTCTGCCCTTGAGGAGATATGCTTCGAGTCCAGAATACATGATACCACCATAGAGCTTCAGCGGAGAGTGGAAGGAAGGTCGCATGTTGCGGACCTCCTTCAATTCTTTCCAAATGGACGAGGAACGCAGCTTGTCTTCGTAATCGTACAAGAATACAGGACTCGAGTCGTCTGATTCGCGCAGGGCAGAGTAGGCAGCTTCTGCGGCAAGCATACCCGAACGCATAGCGGTGTGAGTACCCTTGATCTTGGGTACGTTGAGGAAGCCAGCAGTGTCACCGATAAGAGCACCGCCAGGGAACGCACATTTCGGAATGGACTGGAAGCCACCCTCGTTTAGCGTACGAGCACCGTAAGAGATGCACTTGCCGCCCTCCAGGTATTTGCTGTACATGGGGTGATGCTTCATCTTCTGGAACTCGCCGTAAGGAGCCAACCAGGGGTTTGGGTAGTCGAGGCCAACAACCAGGCCAATACTGACTAGATTTTCGCCGAAGTGGTACATCCAGCCACCACCGTATGTATCAGCGGGTAAGGGGTAGCCCAAGGAATGGACGACCAAACCCTTTTCGAACTTTTCAGGATCGATCTCCCAGACTTCTTTGATACCAAGACCGTAGGTTTGAGGCTGGCTGTCCCTCCTCAGATCAAACTTCTTTGTGACTTGTTTGGTCAGACTGCCGTGACAGCCCTCGCCAAGGAGAGTAACCCGAGCATGGAACTCCATGCCGCGCTCGAAAGAGTCCTTGGGCTTACCGTTGCGACCGATACCAAGGTCGTTTGTGGCAACACCTTTTACCGAACCATCGGCGTTGTAGAGTACTTCGGAGGCGGCAAATCCAGGGTAAATCTCGACACCAATCTCCTCTGCTCTTTCGCCTAGCCACTTGGTAAATTGGTTGAGAGAAATGATGTAGTTGCCATGGTTGTTCATCTGAGGTGGGGCGGGAATGGGTATTGAGTACGACTTTGTGAGGAAGCGCATACGGTCTGTGGTAGCGGCTGTGATATGCTCGTAGCGGTTGGGGTTGTCCGGAGAGTTCCAGTCGGGAAGCAGCTCGTCCAGGGCCGAGGGCTCGACAACATTGCCAGACACAATATGGTCACCCAGTTCGCCAGCCTTTTCCAGCAACAGGACACGGAAGTCCTCGTTGCCAGCATCGTTCGCTAGTTGCTTTAGGCGGATGGCAGCACTCAGGCCAGCAGGACCACCTCCGACGATACAGACGTCGACCTGGTCACTTTCCCTCTCAACGTCGGCAGGGTTGAAAGAGTCATCTGGCGTGGCGAGACGTGTGCGGGATGTGAGGGAGAAGGGCCGGCGCTGTCCTGCGCGGAAAATGGCGGGGCGACGAGAGACTATCGAGTTGTTTCGCAGAGGGGCAAAGGAAGTGGCAGTAATGGGTCGAAGGGCTGAGGGCCGGAACAGACGAGCATCGTGGACCAACGCTCGGCCCAGAGTGGTGGCGGAGGGTAGGTTGCTGACGGACGGCATGGTTGGCGACAGGAGGGCGGAGGGCAAAGGGCGAGGGGCGAGGGCCGACGGGTGTGAATGACAGATGTACTCGGGGTCGCGCCTTGTCGACGGTGCTGAGGAGAGCCTCGGTTGAGTGGGACGAATGCTCTCGGTCTACACCTTCCCGCCGACATGACGGGGGCATTCAAAAAGTCGCTGACCTCGGCGCATGCGATTGGCCGACGCCACAACGCGCACTTGGTTGCGCCAAGCACTCTGAGTCTGTCACTCAAGCAGCGCCCGCCGCCGTCCGTCGCTCTTTCCGTCTGCATCACCCGGCTCTCTTGTTACGGATCTGGTCCATCGTCCTTCTTAGTTCATCCATATCATCATGGGCGACGTGTCTTCGACCCGACTCTATCTGGGAAATCTCCCGCGCAACGGTACGCTTCTGCTCGTGTGGCTGGCCTGAGCATTGAGGATCTGGACACCGGCTGGACTCCTCCTTCACCCTCTGCGCAAGCCTGCCCTGGATAATGGCATCCCGCTAATCGGATTCGTGCTCTAGCCACCAAGGCCGACGTCGAGAACCACTTCGCCAGCCATGGGACTGGTGAGATCACCGAGATCAAGCTCATGAACGGCTTCGGCTTCGTCGAGTACAAAGACGCCATGGACGCGCGCGACGTCGTTCCCGGTGAGTCTCTCGTCTCTTGTACGCACCCGCTCACTGCCTTGTTGTCTCCGCTAACCCGCCCTTTGGGTAGCCTTCCGTACGTACAGCCCGCTCCGGCGACCACCCTGGCCCTGCTCGCCCGTCCGCCTACTGACCCTCACCTAGATGGTTCCGATTTCATGGGCGAGCGTCTCGTCGTCCAGTTCGCTCGTGGCTCCACCCGTCCCCGCGAGTACGGTCACCCCGAGCAGCGCGCCCCTCCTCGTCCGCGCCGTACCGTCCACCGCATGTCCATCTCTGGCCTTCCCTTTGAAACCAGCTGGCAGGTTAGCAATGTCCCTTCGATGCACAATTTCTTTCGTCCGGCCGTGTCTTCTTTCCCTTGTCTTTTGTCTTCCGTCGCCTGTGTCGCGCTCCTGATTTCACCGGTGTCGGATCGTCTTTCTTCTTGCTTTGGACTTTTTCACTCAGCACAACTTGGATCTGGACTCACATTGGCCTCTATAGGACCTTAAGGACTTTGCTCGTCAGCCCGGCCTCGACGTTGTTTACTCTGAAGTTGGACGTGAACGCGACGGCAGCGGCAACGGCAAAGGGTAAGTCCCCTTGGCATGGCCACCCACTAGTCTTGCTCTAACCACATGTTCTAGTTTTGTCGAATACGAGACTGCAGCCGACTTGGTTTCTGCTGTGGAGAAACTAGACGGACAGGAGTTTAAGGGAGCCACTGTCCGCTGCATTTCTGACGTAAGTCCCCTTATCGTGACTGGTTGATGACTCTCACACCGCGACACAGACCCAGTCCGAGATTCCTCGCATGCCACCCCCACCTCCTCGCGACTCCCGTTACCGCTCGCGCTCGCCCCCTCCTCGTCGCGGTGGCGGCAGTTACGGTGCACCTCCCATGGATGACTACTACGGAGACCGTAGAGGTCCTCCTCGTGGTGCTGGCGGTTACAGCCCTCGTCGTGACGACAGCTACCGCCGCAGAAGCCCTCCCCCCCGCTACTACGACGACCGCAGAGATCCCTACGCTCGTTCTCCTCCACCCCGCGCCCGCGGCCCTCCAGTCGATGATTACGCACCACCCAGAAGCCGTGCTTACCCTGCTGACGACGGCTATGGTGCACCTCCTCCAGCCCGCCGTTACGAGGCTGATCCTTACGCCAACGGTCATGGCAGAGAGCCTAGAGAACCCAGAGAGCCCAGAGAGCCTTACGGCCGCCCTCCCAGCCCTCCTCCAAGACGCGAGCGTGGCTATGACGCAGGCTACGACCGTAGACCTTACTGGTGATTACCCTCTTCTCCTTCCATATCTAACGGAGACGAGCCTTTCGTACATTCGTTTTGGAGAAGCCATTACTCACACATGCACAAGATTTACATCGATTTGATCAACCCACCACCGCCACAAACCAACAAGCCGAACTTCAAGCACCAGAAGGACAAGGGGCGGCGCGCAAAGTGGATTGGTTGGCAAGTATTAACTGCGGCCTAGGCCGGAGCAGACACCTGAATAAAGCTGCCTGCAGCGGGCTGGTTTTGGCGGATCTTTATTCCTGCCAGTATGTAACAGTAATCAGTTCTTTAGTCTGAATTTTGCTTTCCAGATTTGAGCGACGCCGCTGTTCTGTGATATTTGTACAAGTGCCAGTGCTGAGCCTTTCGTGACTGGGCCGACGTCGTCGACTTGCAGGCATGTTTCCACATTCTTCGTTTGTGTAAGAGCTGGACTAAACGGTGCTCTCCATCTCGATTGGGATTACGCGGACGAGCCTCTCAACAGGCGTTTCTCCTCCCTTTACTCTGACCTCGGCCTTGTATTCTCCCAAATGTCTGATCTTGTCTGCTTCGGCGGCTGTGTGGGTCGACAGATTGACAAACTTGACATCTTCTGCACTCAGGACGATTCGCGAGGCTTCCTGGTTGTCGGAAAGGAGGTGGGTGATTCTGCTAACAACGTCGGCATTGGAGACGGTACCGAAGATGGGTGTTGCAGAAGTAGAGGAAGTTGTAGTGGGAGCAGCTGAAGCAGCGAGGAGGTCTGCAGCAGCACTGGAGAAACCTCGCTCCTTTTTCGCAGGGGCAGCTAGTGTTTCGGCGACAGCAGCAGCAGCGGATTCCTGAGGCCTGCGTCGGAACTCCATGACTGGAGGCAGGAGCATGGAAAGAAGTTCGATGGAGCGCTTGGGCTGCCGTGGGCGTCAGTACATGCAACGCTCGAGGTCAGTGATTGCACTGGACTCACCGCCATCTTCTCGACCTCGACAGTACGTGTGGCCGCGCGCTGAGACTGTTGCTCCAGCGCTCTAACCGCGGCCGGGTCAGGGACGCCGAATTGAAAGTCTCGTTCGGCACTGATGTTCTTCGCCTTCATTTCCTTCAACTGGGCGCTCGTCACGTATTCGGCTGCTCTCGTCGGGAAGAATTCGTTGCGCATACGGCCAATGGAAATGGGAATATAGGAGCCCTTGCGACCAAACGTGGGCACATCCTTGGTGAGGCGTACGGTGACGGTGGTGGGTGCGCGAGCCATCTTCTTCTTGCCGCGAACCTGCTGTCCGCTACGCCATTCTTGCAGGCCCAGGTTGCTGATGCGTCGTAGGCACGATGTGCATTGTGGTAGGGTTGTTGGTCGCATGGTCAAAGACATGGTCGAGATGATGTTGGCTTTGTACTATGTTTTTGCGGTTGCAACAGATGCTCGTCTCGAAATGTTGTCCGCTGCATCTCCGTTCGTGTCTTGGCGGACCACCTTTCGAACCATTTACTCGCATCTTTCGAGATACAAGGCCTACCTGTAGCTAAGCATACTGTTCTCCTGATCGGATCCTATTAACGCCCAGTGTAGGCAATTGTGACAACGGGATTGTAAATTTAGTTCGTACACAATGCAGTCACACGAGTCGTCGAAAGTCATGTCGATACCCTGAACATCATGTCCCTCTGTGTCTCTAGGCAATACCACTATTACACAGCAAGGGAAGGTTGCCTCGTTTTATTACAGCTTCTCGGCCTGGGTGGCATCCTGGGCTTCATCACTTCCCACGGGAACAAGCTTGCCGACGACCAGATACTTTTCCGAGAATCTCTCCTCCCATCCTCTCAAAGCCTCCATCTCTTCCTCACCCAAGTCTGACAGAGTATCGAGAGGGCCGTTCAGATCCTTTGTCAACATGTCCTCGTCAAAGCTGCCACAAGCGAGGCCTCTGCTCGCGTCGCGTCCCGCGAAATTGGCATAAGGACCTCCTGGACCGTAGAAGTTGCGTCCGGACGTTACGTCAAAGACTCTGCCGCGGACTGCAAGATAGACGGGCATGTCGTTGCGGCCATTGTAGGGCTCGAGGTCGGGTGGTGTGAAGGTCTTGAAAACAGTGGGTGCTGGTGGAGTCGGTAGGGTGGCTGCCGTCTTGGGTGTCAGACGGTAGTAGAGCAAGACCATAAAAAGCGTGATGAGTATGAGGTTGATGGGCGTTGCGATTGTTGCACTGGTCTGGTCTCAGTATTCGTTGATCGGGTCGCGGCGTGCGGAACATACACTTGGGTCGCTGGAGGCGGTGATATTTCTGTATCATGTTAGTACCGTATGCAAGCCTTTGGTCGGGAGCACTTGCCGTCGGCCATGGTGCGAGTCTTGTTTGTCACTAGTAGTTTGCGGGCAAAGGCCGTTGAGGGAAGACGCCATGGACAAGAGCGTCACCGAGAAGCTGACTGATGCGTGACCTGATCAGTGATTGTGGGGACTGGGGAGAGCTCGAAGACCACTTTCGTCTTTGCCGATCTTCCGTCTCAACCATCTCGCAAACCACCTGCGGGCAGAGCTCGCGCGCCACATACTCACCCAAAGCAGTCCTGTCTCTGCGAGCCCATACCCTTCAGTGCTCCTACTTCCATGGACTGCATCATTTAGATGAATTCGTTCCCAGACTGGACTGTAGAAAGATTCCTTCCTTGGCCCACGGCTTGTTAGGGCTGTGATAAAGACTGATATATTGCCACAATAGCTCTGTGCCTGTCCGGTCATTTAGGTGCATAATATGCCACTTTCGTCGTACAAGTGGCTGTAATCGCTCAGGCTGACCATCGCGTCTTGGAAACGCTCTTGCGACACGCTTTGCCATCTAGACTTTGCAATGAACATCACACTCGGTCAGGGTCTTTGACAGGTGCTGTTTTGCGTAATGTCACACTGGCTCCAAACACACAGAGTCGATTGCAAGTCCAAGACGTCCTGTTCATCTGCCAGATCTAGTCAAAGCTGAAACACGCCGCGAGATGAAACACGAAGCTCCTGCATGACATGTGTTCATGGCGGTTGTCGTATCTTTAAAGACCATTTATCAAGCTTCCCAAACCTTCGTGATCTTTCAAGGGTCAAAACTTGCTTGCGCGTTCTTCTTTTTCTTGATTTTGGTCTTGTTGCTGTGGTTTCTACTGTTTACATGCCTCGTGGACCACATACGCTTCTTTCTTACACGCCTTCTTTCTTCCATGCCCCGCTGGCCGATCGGCTTCAAATTTCATTTCTTTTGCATACTATAAGTAAGTCATCTCATACCTTGCCAGTAGAGACAAACCCATGCCCTACCCGTGTGTCGTTTTACGCCACCGCAGCCCCTCTTCTCACGGCTGGCGAGTGTGGTAGGTAAGCTGTAAGGATGCATAATCCTTTCCAGTCTTCGAGGTCGTGTTTAGGGCGAGCACGTCAAGCAGCCTGTCTTCGTGGACGACTCCGGATGTCAGAAAGGATTTTGCATCCCTCTACCTGCTCGCGTGACAGACTTGGCACACCAAACAGCTCTTCGTCAACCAGTACTGAAAAATAGCACACTTTGCAAGAGAAGATTCATGACATGGTTTACTGACTGTGACTAGTTTCCTCGATCCTATCAGCCCATGATGAAGCTCACAACACGGCCGGATGAGCATGCCTCCCATAGGCCAGAGAGCGCCTTCGATAGGCCCTATGATTCGAGATATGGTGTACAAGTCTCCATAACAGGGGGCAAGCCGAAAAAGTCAACGCTGGTCGAAAAGGCAGCCAAGTTTGGACGTCAAGCATTCGGAAGTCGTTCTGCATCTGCTGGAGCCAGAGACGACTCGAGACGACCATCCTTACCAGGTCATTATACCGCAGTGAGGAACGCCTCGGGTCTGTCTCGGGATGAATCGAGGCTCAGTGCCAGTCCCAGCACGAGTTCGCTGGTCTCGGTCCGTTCAAAGACACGGAGCGTGCGTGATTCAGTCGCATCAAGCATCTACGATGAACCCGAGACGACGAATCCAATACCACCCCTGAGCATTGTAAAAAGGGACGTTGTGCCACAGCTGCCACCCATCTATCCGACGAGCGACATTACATCCCTCACCAGCCTACCACCAAACACACATCAGCACTCGAATTCCGAGAAATACGACGAACCAGCTAGGCGCTCGACTGACAGCAACGACTCTACAAAAACCGTCACGCAGTCGAGAATCGATCCTTGCAGGAGTCACTTCAGTTGGACGACTTATGCAGAGACAGAGCGTAGTGTTTCGCCGACCACATCATACGTTGAGAACAGAAGCTTCGTAAGGGAACCAGATAGCCGCTTCAGTTGGACGACGGCAAACACAGACGCGACATACCAGCAGGACACACCACCCTACAGTCCAACACCCTCATACCCTACCTCGATCATGTCACGACGACGCCCTGTGCCTGGCAGAGAAGCAGTGGCTCCGAAAAGACACGACAGCATGGGCGATGTACAAGACGTGCAAGAAGCAGCATATGACAAAATCCTTCCCCAGCCTCCAAAGACGAGACAGGCTGTAGACCATGTTGACGAGCTCATGCTGCGCGTGGAGTCACTGGAACTGCAGAAGAAGAATATGGACAAACTGTTCAAGGAACTGGAGAAGGTGGACTCGGCTAGCCCGATCGAGGTGTCGGAGAGAATGCGACGTGAAAACCGCAAGAAGATGAGCGAAGTGCAGATCAGGCAGGACGAAGTGCAAAAGGAGCTATTTGAGGTTGGAAGATTGCTGAGCAGGGCCAGGGCAAAGGCCGAAGATTCAGATGGAGGCACAGGACTATGGCTGAGACGTGTTACAGATTGAAGGAAGCATGTATCGTCAGAAGACCATGTAAATTACCCCTCAGCGAGTGCAGTGTGCAAGAGCTTTCTCGCAATGACCAAAAATGGAGTATAAAGAAGGCGGGGGGATAGAGAGAGAGAGGCGAAAAACAGGTGAGAGTATTCGTCGTTGGTCGATTTCAAAAGAAAAAACAAAGGGGTATGTGTCGAGCCTTCGAACGCCGGAGAAAGATGTGGACGACGAGCTTATTTCTTTCCACTCTTCTTGATGCCCTGGCCACCAGTGTTCAGGGGCCCCTTGCCGCCAGCCTTCTTGGCCATCTCCTCGCGGGCTTTCTTGTCTGCAAAAAGAGGTCAGACATGACGAGCTGGGTGTAGGCGGAAGGCGGATTGCACAAACCAGCAGCCTGCTTGAGCTTGAAAGCGGCATCATCCTCGTCCTCGTCCTTGGCAGCCTTCTTGGGCTTCTTGTCTAGTTTAGGCGTATGGTTAGAACAGGTCATGACCGGGGCGTGGGTGAGAGGGGCAAGGACGGTACGCACTGTGAATCGGCTTGGTGCCGTCTGGAAGCAAGTTAGCTGGAGAAACAGAGTCGCGGCAGGCGGATACTTACTGCCCATTCCTGAAGGCATGATTGCGACTGTGTGTTTGGCTGACCGAGTGGGATGTGAATAGAGGAGGAAAAAGAACAGTCGAGGCAGTTGATTGTGACTGCGGGGGGTATGAAAAGCCAAAGAAGACGGGCTGGAACTTTGTTGAGAACAAGCATAAGCAACACGGGCCGTAACAGTGTTGAGAACAGGAATGAGCAGCACCGGCTGGAGCGGTGTTGAGAACGTTGATAAGCAAGCACGCCCTAACGCGGGGCGGCCCGCAGTGACGCGCGCCTGGAATGGACAAGTCAAGTTTGCCATGTCCGAAGCGCAGCGAACAAGACCAAGCGACCTTGTCCCATCCACCACCCTCTCAGCTGTCTCCCACACATCTCGAGACTCTTAGCAGTCTCGTACACGCCTCGAGACTGGCCACCCGCCCACTGTCTCGCCCAAATGCCGCCGCCCTCGTCGTCGGCCGACCACCTCCCTCCACACCAGCCCGCCGCTCGCCAGCGTCCAAAGTCGCCGGATCGCGTACTCGCCGAGGCCGAGGCGCAATGGCTCTTCAGTGAGCAAGAATTGCTGCACACGCCATCGGTGCAAGATGGCATGGCACCCGACAAGGAGAAGGAGATTCGCGCAAAAGGCGTCAACTTTATCCGTCAAGTCGGCATCATGCTCAAGCTGCCCGAACTCACCCTGTCTACCGCCGCCATCTTCTTCAATCGTTTCCTCATGCGCGTCAGCCTGGTCGATCGCCCATCCCAAAAAGCACTGCACCACTACACCCTCGGTGCGACCGCCCTCTTCCTGGCTACAAAGGTGGAGGAGTCATGTCGCAAGATGAAGGATCTGGTCGTTGCTTGCTGTCGCGTCGCCCAGAAGAATCCAAATCTGCTAATCGATGAGCAAAGCAAAGACTTCTGGAAATGGCGCGATACCATCCTGCTGAACGAGGACGTCCTGCTCGAGATGCTGTGCTTCGATCTCACCATCGAGGCCCCTCACAAACAGCTCTACGAAATGCTCAAATACTACAACGTCCATCACAACAAGCCATTGCGCAACGCCGCCTGGGCCTTTGTCACCGACAGCAACATCACCCAGCTCTGTCTGCTGTGTTCCAGCCATACCATTGCTGCCGCTGCCATCTACTCGGCCGCCCGTTACTGCAATGTCGCTTTTCCCGACTCCTCCGACGGCCGTCCGTGGTGGCATGTTCAGCACGTCTCGCTCGATGATATTCTGAAAGCTTGCAATTACATGGCTTCCAACTACGAACACGTCCCCATCAGACCTGGTCACGAAGGCGCTCAAACTATCTATGTACGTCTCGATGGTCAAGATTCGGACTGGGATGCTACGAGGCTGAGAAGTGAACAGGCCATTAGCAGTCCTTCCGCTCCCATACTCCACCAAGACCCTGGCGCGAACAGTCACGAGAGCAAAATACATCACCTCGACCCGCCCCACGACGATAGAGCCGTCAAGAAGAGACGCACATCCGATTCTGCTACTGCCGCTACTTCTGTTCCTCATCATGCAGCCACCTCGCGCACCGTCGAGAGTCATGGCAGCGAGGAAGGCGAGGTCGAAGGCTAGAGATATTCCACCAGATATGATTTTATTGAACATTGAGCGACGGCGTCACGGGTTTGCAGTGGTCATGAAAGACCGGGGGTTGAGGCCTCATATAAAGAGGATATTGTACATTAAATTCCCCCATACCAATAACGACTTGATACCCTGATCCCACACTTGAGGCAATGGTACAACAACGTCATGAAGCCACCCATGTGATACTAGACGAATTATGCATAGAGTACTCATCGCTAGGTCTTTGTCGTTGTTCTGTTTGGAACGTACGATTCAGTTGAGCACTTTACTTAATCGGGTAATAGCAGATTGATAAGATCAGATTGCCGTTTTTTCGCATACCACAAATCGTGAATTCCTGTCCAAGAAAATACCAAACTTAGTCAAGGTTGACTGTTGGTAAAATGAACTCGCCTCGGGACATAAAGTGAGCGCAACCATGTTGTCCGGTTGCCGTTCTTGTGACTGACCACGCGATGCCTAGTCCTCTAAGCCTGTTCGAGAAATCGAAGGCTGAAGGTAGGCCTTTATACGTCTCTGGTCCTATGGTCCGGTAAGGAAAGAAGAGGCGTAGGTGCCGTCATCTCACTGACTACCCACCGCTCCCCACAGCTACAGTAAACTTCCCTTCAGACTGCTAGTTCAAGACTACAAGGTTGATCTTACTTATACCCCCATGATTCTCGCACATGAGTAGGTACTATCTATGTCTTGGTTGCTTCTTTCTTTCGACCTACTTTTCCTTCTACACACGTCTCCGCGCAAGACTTTGCAGACAAAAAATACTCATGTCATGACGCAGATTCATCCGTCACCCTGTTGCACGCTCTTCAGATTTCAGTACGCATGACAATGAGGGCCCTGTTATCGCACAGTTTGCCTCGAACGACCCAGTCGAGTTCGGACGTGCTGCCGAGATGATTGGTCCCTGGGTCAACGGTGTTGACCTGAATTGTGGATGTCCGCAGTCCTGGGCGATGAAAGAAGGAATCGGTTGCAGCATGATGGCGAACCCTGAGAAAGTTGCCGCCATGATCAAAGAGGCCAAGCAGAGGATCGGACCCGGTAAAACCGTGTCGTGTAAGATTCGAATTCACCAAGACTTGAAGTATCATCGGCCGTAGTTGTGCTTTGGTTGCTTCTGCTGACTCATCTCACAGCGAAACAATCAGGTTCATGAAAACAGTAGAAGCAGCAGGTGTAGATTACATCACCATCCATGGACGTCTACGCAATCAACGCTCGTCGACACCGCCCAACTTTGAGGCCATCAAAATGTTGAGGGGTCAGACCACGCTACCCGTCCTCGCAAACGGAGACGTGTACACTCTAGAAGACGCCCTCCGAATCACAAAGGAGACTGGTGTCGACGGTGTCATGGCAGCTCGGGGCTTGTTGGAGAATCCCGCCTTGTTCGCGGGCTTCGACAAGACGCCAATCGAGGCTGTATCGCAATTCATACATCATGCTGTTCAGGGTGGCATGCGACATGAGCTAGTTGTGCATCATCTTACCGAAATGATGACCAAGACGAGTACGAAGAGGGAAAGGGCAGGTCTTGCGATCTGCAACGATATGGTGGACGTTATAGATTGGCTCGACAGCAGATGCAAGTTGCAACGACCCCTCGCGTAAGGTCGCTTCCATGGATTCTAAGGGCTAGCAAAGCGTAGGACTTGGACTTGTTTGCTCATTGACAATTCATTGATTGCTAATGCTAAAGCGCTTTCAATTCTATTCCTCTGATGATTGTGCCCCTTTTTAGTCTTCAGATATTGGGCACGACCATATCATCAAATCATCCGAGGCGTGGCTTTCATTTCGAACCTCATCCTCGCCGTCGCCGGTCTCGTGCTTGGTTGAGTCTTTGTCCATGTTAAATCGCTGTAATGTCTGACCCACTCTCCAAGCCAAGGGGATATGTTCAAGGTCGTGTCCTGCATCGGATATCCCAATCTCATCATCACATCGGAAAAGAAAAGAGAAGAAAAAAAAGAAGAAAATCGATACCTCAAGGGTGGCCTGGGTCACCCTTGCCAGGCTTGGATTCTGTGTCTTGTTGCTCTTCAGAACCGGGCTCGGTCTTGACTAGGTCTTGATCGGCCGGCATCTTGATGTCCATATACCTTGTCGGCCTATCCCTTCGTTTGGCAGGTAGGTACTATCGTCGACGTATCTTTGCGATGAAATCCACGAAAACCTAAAGTGGGTGTCATGACTCGAACCTGAGCATTTATTGCCCAGCTAACACACACGTTCATCCAGTTGAGCTGCCGCTGTGAATTATTGCTCTGGTGAGGGTTTTATACACAATCGGAGAGCCAAATATGTGGTCTTCACTCTATCCGGCCTCGTGGTAACAACATGGTTGATCTCCTCGGGCCGAGCCGAGGCGATGGTTGATGACGATGTTTATCATCAAGGTTCTAATTTTTTTCCTTTATCGGTAAGGGGGTCTTGACTGAATCGTCTTTTGCTCATCGAAATACGCTTGCCAATGTACCCGGCCACTACTTAAAGAAACTCCCGTCCTTTTTGTTGAGCGGTTTGTTTCCGTTTAGTACCCAATTCTGTCACCATGTCTGTTTCCAAGCCTCAATCTTTGTTTCTCAGGTTACCGCCTGAGTTGAGGCTCGATATCTACAAGTTACTCTTGCTTCATGATCCAACTTGTATCTCTGCAAGCAGCAAGCCTGCTTTCCTCCCCACCTCGATAGACTATCACGAGGGCCATCACACAGGATGCTCAGACAACCTAGAGCCAAACGCTGTCACTCTCTCCATCCGTGCCGAAGATCCAGCCAACTACAAATCGCGTGCTCCTGAACATGTACGCAGCGCCTTCTTTGTCCGTTCTGGCGGCCTGCGCCCTGGGTGTGTGTCCACGACGTACTTTTGCGTCAGCAACGCTGGTATTCACACGTCCTTGCTGCGAGCAAACACACAAATTTATGCCGAGGCTGTCAAGGTCTTGTACTCGAACCACGTTTTTGATTTCGACATGCACATCGAGGCATTTGTGGGGTTCCTTGGAGATCTGACACCATTCGCTCTCAATTGCATACGCTCAATACGTTTGGTCAAACGCACCTTGCCGTATGACAAAGAGTATTCCAAAGCCGAATGGGCTATCGCTATGGAGTGGGTTGGCAGGCTACCCGGCTTGAAGTCGCTGTCCCTGGGCATTGTTGCTGGAAAGCCAGGTCCAGACGGCTGGGACTTGGTTCCTGCCTTCAAGCCGGAGCAGTTCGATAGTCTCAAGGGTACGGAGGGCATGGAATGGATAGAAGAGCTCCTTGCTGTGAAGGGACTAGACCACATCGCCGTCGAACCTATCGTCGTGCATAGTCCATTTCCCAGAAGTGCAGCAATGGCACGTTACGTTCAGTTCTCGGCGAGTGTTGACGACGGATCGTTTGCAGTCTGGCTGAAGGACAACATGATCAGGAATGTGTAAGCATTTGCAGCTTGTTGGGTTGATTAGTGGTCTGAATCCGAGGTGTAAGATAAGGAGGCGCAAAACATCAGCAATGTAAAACCAGCCACGAGATAAGCAGTAATCGAAACCTTGTCAACTTCTTTTGGATTGTCATTAGTATGAAATCTGAGCCTTGTACGGAATGAAAAAAGGGTAGAGGAGAAGCTGGATCTTAGTATGCCCGTATCCGTACAGCTTGAAGCGCGCCAAACGCCAGAGGAAAACAAGAGGGGTTTCGCCATCATCTAGACCTTGACCCAAAGCGACAGAACACTCTTGGCATATGCCGTGATCTCGTTGGAACCAATTTTGGAGTCTCCGTACAGACGGTCGACAAAGCTGATGGGTACCTCGGCAACCTTGAAGCCCATTGCCTTGGCCCTGACCATCATCTCCATCTGGAAGCTGTAGCCCTTGCTTTCAGTCTTGCGGATGACCTCCTGCAGAACGGACTTCTTGTAGAGTCTGAAACTGCCAGTCAAGTCACTGACACCTGGTCTGAGCAGAGTGTCGGCGAACAGGTTGGCGCCTCTGCTGACGAACTTTCTCTTGAGGTCCCAGCCGTAGACGCCCCCGTCTCCAGCGTAGCGGGTTCCGGTGACAATGTCGTAGTCGGCGCCGTTCTCGCTCTGTTTCTTGATCATGCGGGGGATGAACTTGGGGTGGTGACTGAAGTCGGCGTCCATGATGATGACAAAGTTGCCCGTGACATACTGCAGGCCATGGACGTAAGCAGTACCGAGACCCAGCTTGCCAGCTCGTGGCTTCAGCTTGATGCGTTCAGGGGAGTAGGCGTTGATGAGTTGTTGGGCGATCTCTTGTGTGCCGTCGGGCGAGGCGTCGTCGATGATGATGAGTTCCCAATCCAGGTTGCTACGGCACACAGTCAGCATCGCATGTCGTTTGCGCCGGGCTGTCTCGGAGGTGATACTTTTCGGTAAAGGTCCTGTTCAGCAACCAGGCGATGATGGGGAGATTGCGACGCTCATTGTAGGTCGGCAGCAGCACCGAATACTTGTTGCGAACAGCCATGTTGGTGAGTTTGATGGTTGTTGTGTTTTACAAGTAGACGATAGAAAGGGGAACGATCGCGCCAGTTGGAGCTTCCATGTCAAGCTGCGCTGCGGAGTTGACACGACCAGGGTCCACCCCCTGACCATCTTTCATGAACATTCAAAGAGCACGAAATAGATTACAAGACTGTTGCCTTTTATCTGTATCCCTGCAACACCATCGTTGTGCACATCTAGATCTACGGGTGTCACCGTCACTCGTAAACTCGAATGTTGTCAATTGAGTGGCTAGCTTCTCGAAATTCACCGGCAAAAAATGTCCAAAGACACAGGTTCAGACAATCATTAAGCAACTTGCTTCCTGTAACCATCGAGTTATTGTATCTGCTAGCCCTTCTGCTGCTGCTTCCTTTTCTTCTTGCTGGCCTTTTCTGCGAGGAGTTGATCAAGATATGTTCCAGATCTCTTCTTGCTTGGCCTTGGATCGTCATCATCGTCCGATGATGGCCCAGCGCTGTGTTGGCCGTGAGACGTAGTGCCTGGCTTGCGAGTAGAGGAGTAAGAAGGCCCCTTTCTCTTCAAGGCCGAATTGGAGGCAACCATGGTCGCCCTTCCTTGGTCGTCATCGTCATCCTCGTCGACGCCGGGCCGATCCGAAGCAGTCTTTTGCGACACAGGCGTCTTTTGAGCGGGCTGAGGCTTGGAAGTAGCTCTGTGACCTCTGGCGGCCTTCTTGCCCAGCAACTGCTCTAGCAGCCTGTCGTAGTTTGCACCAGATCTCTTCTTGAGCAGCGGGTCTTGATCGGCGTCGGGGGCGGATGCGCCGAGTCCAAGGCTAGACGCTCTCAGTCCATCTCTTTCTGCGGCAGAGGAAGCGACGATGCTCACAGCTCTGGTGTGGGTTTGAACAGTTCCTCATCTTCCTTCAACAGCTCTTGGTCGGTCTTTTGGGGAAGCGTCTCTTGGCTGGGTTTGGTGGGGAGCCATGACTGGACCAGGCGCTGGCTGTGGGCGAGCGCGACATTTGCACGGTTGAAGATGACATCGGCGTCGGTGGGCGTGCTGTCTTTGGGCATGGCTGATGAGATTGGAACGATTGTGTAATAATTGTTCGGCCCTCGGGCGTGAGAGCAGCGCGCGGAAGAGGACGCGGAAGCGCACGCGCGAGCCGGTAATAACCGGGCGTCGAGACTTGGCGTGAAGATTGTCGGGAGAGAGTTCAGAGTTGTTGTATCTCTTTGCTGAGCCTTGACTGCACCAAAGCTCCATCTCGACCCTCTCCCCTCTCCAAACCCGCCATGTTCAAGCTCGCCCGCAGCAGGCAGGCCGCCTCTGCGCTCCAGGCCGTCAAGGTTGGTCCCCACAGCTCCTCGCCCGCATCCGCTCCCCTTTGCGACTGACACGGCGCCCAATCCAGAATGCGCCTGTTATGCAGCAGAGACGCAACCTCTCCATCCACGAGTACCGCTCCGCGAAGCTCCTCGAGTCGTACGGCATCGGCGTCCCCAAGGGCGACGTCGCCCACTCGGCTGCCGAGGCCGAGCAGGTCGCCAAGGGCATCCGTACGCTGCATCCACAAAGTCCACCCACCCACACACTTGCCCGTGCTGATATCTCGCAGCTGGCGATGACATGGTCATCAAGGCCCAGGTTCTTGCTGGCGGCAGAGGCAAGGGCCACTTCGACAACGGCTTCAAGGGCGGTGTCAGAGTCGTCTACTCGCCCAAGGAGGCCTCGATCCTCGCCAACGAGATGATTGGACACAAGCTCATCACCAAGCAGACGGGCGAGAAGGGCCGCATCTGCAACTCGGTCTACATTGTCGAGCGCAAGTTCGCCCGCCGCGAATTCTACCTCGCCGTCCTCATGGACAGAGCCAGCCAGGGCCCCGTCGTTGTCGCTTCCTCGCAGGGCGGCATGGACATCGAGGCCGTCGCCAAGGAGAACCCCGACGCCATCATCACCACAAAGGTCGACATCCACCAGGGCGTCACCGACGACATGGCCAAGACCATTGCTACCCAGCTCGGCTTCTCCCCCCAGTGCATCGGCGACGCTGCCCTGACCATCCAGAAGCTGTACAAGGTCTTCATGGAGAACGACGCTACCCAGATCGAGATCAACCCCCTGTCCGAGACTTCGGACCACCAGGTTCTCTGCATGGACGCCAAGCTCAACTTCGACGACAACGCCGACTTCAGACAGAAGAAGGTCTTCGAGTGGCGCGACACCACCCAGGAGGACGCCGACGAGGTCAAAGCCGCCGAGTCTGGCTTGAACTTCATCAAGCTCGACGGTGACATTGGCTGCCTCGTCAACGGCGCCGGTCTCGCCATGGCCACCATGGACATCATCAAGCTCAACGGAGGTCAACCCGCCAACTTCCTCGACGTCGGTGGCGGTGCCACCCCCGCTGCCATCAGAAGTGCCTTTGAGCTCATTACTAGCGACCCCAAGGTTACTGCCATCTTTGTCAACATTTTCGGTGGTATCGTCCGTTGCGACGCCATCGCCACTGGTCTCATCCAGGTTGTGCAATCCATGAACCTCAGAATCCCCATCATTGCCCGTCTCCAGGGTACCAACATGGAAGCCGCTCACAAGCTCATCAACGAGAGTGGCATGAAGATTTTCAGCATCGATGACCTCCAGAACGCCGCCGAGAAGGCCGTCCAGTTCTCAAAGGTTGTCAAGATGGGTAAGTCTTGTCCTTTGTGCGTTCAACGCTTCAAGCTTCTAACATACTCTTCACAGCCCGTGACATCGACGTCGGTGTCGAGTTCTCTCTCGGTATCTAAAAGGCAGAGGGTGTGGCTTTTGTGGGAGGATTGTTCCCTTTCGGCGTTTAATTTGCAGACAGTCAATCACCGTCGATTGTATATACCTAGCGAGTGTGGAATCAAGGGACCGTTTCTTTTTCGTTCTTCACAAACACAACAAGTCCTCTACGTTGCCTTTCTCCGTCCTATAGCTGATGTCGGCGACTCGGAGAACGGCAATGATACGTGGTCGTTCACACAGTCAGTCGTGATGTTCCAGATGTTGACCAGCTACACGATATGCTAAAACAAGAGTCCTTGACTTTTCATTCAAGCAGACAGACAGTTGGATACGCGGTTGTTCTGCAACAATTTCATACGGGGAGGCTCGGTCGGGCAGGTGATGGTCAAGAGGCCGTGCAAGACTGCCGAAGGAGCCGATCCAGTGCCGAAGAACACATCCGTCTTCTCCCCGCAAAGAGGCCCCAGGTTCAAATAGTTATCTTTGCCAACATGGCGAACATGGCGACAACTTCTGGTTCCCTTTGCTTCATCGCACTCCTGATCGTCACAGCTTACGGTTGATTCGTCCTGTATCTCCATCGCCATGGCTAGCTTCATCCAAAAAGGCGCCAAAAACATTCTGTCCAGGCAGCCCAACGACGTCGTCATCCTGTCAGCACTACGAACCCCGGTCACTCGTGCAAAGAAGGGAGGCTTCAAGGACGCTTATGACCATGAATTACTCGCACACGTCCTCAAAGCCACTCTCGAGGCCAACCCCAACCTAGACCCCGCAAAGATTCAGGACATACAAATAGGCAATGTTCTCTCAGAACTCGGTGGCAGCAAGGCAGGCAGGATGGCTTCGTTGCATGTGGGATATCCAGAGACAGCCTCGTTCCAGACTGTCAACAGAGCTTGTTCGAGTGGTCTTGCCGCCATCACAGGCATTGCTCATTCCATCGCTGTCGGCAGCATCGACATAGGCATCGGCGGTGGCATGGAGAGCATGACCAGAAACTACGGTAGCCGAGCCATTCCTACCCAGCTCTGGGATGAGCTGAAGAACACTTCCGTCAAGGACGCAAAGGACTGCATCATGTCCATGGGTCTTACCGCCGAAAACGTGGCCGAGCGATATGGAGTCTCGAGGGAAGACCAGGACGCCTTTGCCGCCAACTCACACCAAAAGGCTGCCAAAGCCCAAAGAGATGGATTGTTTGACAAGGAGATTGTTCCCGTCAAGACGAGATGGCACCCCAACCCGGAGACTCCCGAGCTTACCGAAGACATCACTGTGAGCAAGGATGATGGAATCCGACCTAAGAGCACACCGGAAAGTCTCCAAGGAATGAAGCCTGCTTTCAAGCCCGATGGTACTGCCACAGCCGGAAACAGCAGTCAAGTCTCTGACGGCGCAGCTGCCACGTTGATGATGAGAAGAAGCACAGCTACCCAACTTGGTCTCGAGAAGAACATCATCGGCAAGTGGGCAGGCACTCAGGTCGTTGGTTGCAAGCCCGACGAGATGGGCATCGGTCCCGCCATCGCTATCCCTAAGCTTCTCGAATACACTGGTATCTCTACAGCTGAAGTCGGTATCTGGGAGATTAACGAAGCATTCGCCAGTCAAGCCATCCACTGCATCCGAACCCTCGGAATCTCCGAGGACAAGGTGAACCCCAAGGGTGGTGCTATCGCTCTTGGCCATCCCTTGGGTGCCACTGGAGCCAGACAGCTTGCCACGCTTCTGCCAGAGATGGAGAGACAAGGCCAAGAGATTGGTGTTATCTCGATGTGCATTGGCACGGGCATGGGAATGTCGTCCATGATAATCAGAGAGTAAACACAATTATGCTATAATAAGAAAGAAAGAATGAAAATGTTAGATACCAGCATCTGTACAAATAACTTAAAAATGGTCAAACAGCCTCTGCGTCCAGTTGTGCAGGGTCGGAATCGTTAGAGGCCATGACCACGAAGTGCAATCGATGCCTATGAACGATTGTGATTGAGAACGACGAAAAAGTTGTGATGGATCAGAAGAGCAGATGCTTCTACAGCAGTTGTCGGCCAAGAGCAATTGAGAAAGTCGATTGAATTTGAGAACGGAGGCAAGAATCAAGATGCGGTACTTATCAAATTGCTATGCCTTCTTTGCCGGAGACTAACTAGCCAACCTACTCGAGTACTCCAGTGAAAAACACAACGATCCCGCACCGAACGAGTAAGGTTCATGGTCCCAGTGGGCTAGACGGCTGGAGCCCCCGGACAGAGAAAGACAGACACGAAGACACAGCTTGCGGCCAGTCCGTCTCAGGTGTCAAGGCCTTGCAACCCATCAATCACAGCGGAGAACGACGACAGAGGAATTGTATGGAGGTCGACCATGTTGATCGGGTCATCTGCAATAAAAGCTTCGACAAGGCATGTTTGGTGCCTAGACTCTTGGATCCTTGGTCCTTGAACAACCAGTACTCGAAAAGTGGGCGTCCTTACTGATCAGGCGGCTGAGGTTCGGAGGCAGTCTGGGTTTCCAACGAACCAACGAGCCATCCGAACTACATCAACCCACGTCCATACCTCTATCGCAAGAACTGTTGTATCCCTTTCTCTCATCGAGCATCTCGTATGCCGGACGTTAGAACGTTCGAGGAAGTATTGATGACCAAGCCAGTTGGAATGTTACTCGGTTTCCCTGGCATTTGTTTCCAACGGTCAACCAACCTCCTCCCAGCCACCGATGTACCAGCCATTTTTATGCCAACCAGCATATTAAAAGCCAGTCGTCAGCAGGCTAGCATGTAGACCCACTTGCTCATACACCGCATCTAAGCTAAGTTTTCACCTCCAAGTCTCTTACCCTCTTCCTTCTCCATCGTCTCCTGCACGATCAACCCACACTCAAGACCACCACTCTTCACTCCCATCACACCCTCTACCACAACCCTTCCGAAGAGCAAGCATGCGTTCGGTTGCAATTGCTCTCGCGTACTTTGCCACTGGCATTCATGCTCTCCCCAGACCTGCAGTGAGCTACGCAGTGGTCAACGTGGATGGTGGTTCTGCACCCACGAGCACACCGGCAGCACAAACGACAGTGGTCTCTACTGTCGTCGAGTCAGAAGCGCCTACGACCGTCTCACAGATTGTGTACAAGACTGTGACCGAATCGTCAGTGACAGCCACCACTGTGTCTGTCGAAACAGTGACAGAAACACCAAGTGCTATTCCTACATCACCAAGCTTCCAATCTGCTGGTTCCTCGACATCAGCACAGGTTTCGGGAGCTCCTTCATCTTCATCATCATCGCCATCATCATCGCCATCATCATCGCCATCATCATCGCCATCATCATCGCCATCATCATCGCCATCATCATCGCCATCATCATCGCCGCTATCGTCATCACTCTCAACAACAAGCACGACCACGGCGTTGCGCACATCATCGGCCGATTCGTCCTCGACAGACATGCCGCTGCCACCTTTAGAATCTTCTGCATCCTCTGCATCTCACACGGTCAAGGGCAGCACAACCACAAGCGCCGCGTCCTCAACGCGCAGCAGCAGCAGCAGCAGCACAACGACACCATCAGTGTCAATCAACTCGATTGTATACGAAGTGACTGGTGGAGCACTCACAACGGACTACGTAATGATCACACTGTCTGGCAGTGCCCAAGCTACAAGCTCGGCGAGCAGCACGAAAACGTCTTCATCTCCTTCGTCGTCGGAATTGGCGGTTTCGACGATCATCGTGGTGCAGACACAGACAGTGGTTCCAGCGGCAGCAACAAACTCGGCGTCTTACTATGACAACGGAATGTGGCACACGTCGTATGTGATCAAGAACTTCCCTACGCTTGCGCCCAGTATTGCAGGACATCACTGGAACAGCACGTCGCACTGAGTTTAGACTTTGTGCGACAGTGAGATTGGACAAGGAGGCAAGGAGGATGCGGGTAAATAGGATGCGGTGGAGGACAAAACAAACCCAACGACTGCTGGCAAGCGTGTGGTAATGACAGATATACTATAGTGTAGATTAATAATACATGGTAATGATACGAACAAAGTTGCATTTGACCTTTTCCAAATGCTATGGTGAGTGCAAGAGAGCAACGACAAATGGGTGCCGCAATGCGACTGGCGTCGATCAAGTGATGGCGTGTAGAGGAGGCTGGAGGCTGGAGGCTGGAGGCTGGAGGCAGGGCGGCGGCAGGCGGTGGTGGAGCTCGGGCCGTGCTTGGGCGCTCGGGCGGTGGGCGGAGCGACGACACGCTCGACGCGGAGGTGCCCATGGCACCGTCATGCGAGTAGAGTAGAAGCAATTGCGCCGTCGCTCACACCCCACTACACCAAGCCTGCTCCAACATGGCATCACCGCCGCTGGTCGAGGACCAGGCTCGCCTGCTGGAAGATGCCTTGACCGTCGTGCGCCAGCAGACGGTCCTGATGCGCCGATGCCTGGACACGCCCGGCAAGCTCATGGATGCCCTCAAATGCAGGCACGTACTGGCCGCTCCTGCGCCCCTCGCTCCGCACCGCTGACCGCTCTCGCAGCTCGACTCTCGTCTCCGAACTACGCACCTCCAGCCTCGGCCCCAAGCAGTACTACGAGTTGTACATGTCCGTCTTCGATGCCCTGCGCCATCTCGCCGTCTACCTACGCGAGTCGCACCCTACCAACCACCTTGCCGACCTCTACGAGCTTGTTCAATACGCCGGCAACATCGTCCCACGTCTGTACCTCATGATCACCGTCGGAACCGTCTACATGGGCATCGAGGATGCACCCGTCAAGGAGATTATGAAGGACATGATGGAGATGAGCAGAGGTGTTCAACATCCCATCCGTGGTCTCTTCCTCCGCTACTATCTCAGCGGTCAGGCCAGAGACTACTTGCCAACCGGCCAAGGTCAAGGCCCCGAAGGCAACCTCCAGGATTCCGTCAACTTTGTCCTTACCAACTTTGTCGAAATGAACAAGCTCTGGGTCAGACTCCAGCACCAGGGTCATTCGAGAGAGCGTGACCAACGTACAAAGGAACGTCAGGAGTTGCAACTGCTTGTCGGTAGCAACCTCGTCCGTCTCAGTCAGTTGGTTGACCTTGAAGCCTACAAGTCGTCCATTCTTCAGCCCTTGCTTGAGCAGGTCGTCCAGTGCCGCGACGTGCTTGCTCAAGAATATCTGCTCGAAGTCATCACCCAGGTCTTCCCGGACGAGTTCCATCTACATACCCTTGACCAGTTTCTCTCAGCCACCGCCCGTCTCAACCCTCACGTCAATGTCAAAGCTATCGTCATAGGCCTCATGGATCGCCTGTCCGCCTACGCCGCTCGCGAATCCGAGTCTGACGCTCCCGAAGACCGCGAAAAGGCCGAAACCGAAGCCACTACAAGACTGCTGGAGAAGATGAAGATCGCTTCAGAATCCGCCTCGACTCCTGCCAACGATGAAGCAACTCACCAAAATGGAGACTCGAAATCTGAAGACGACGCTCCTGCCGAGGTTGTTGCCGACTCCACGGCCGAGGATGCGACCAAGACGGATCCTGTCGAGGCTAATGGCGATGCCAAGAAGCAAAGAGGTATTCCCGATAACGTGCGCCTTTTCGAAGTGTTCCATGAGCAAGTGATCCACCTTGTCAGCATGCAGAGATTGCCAATCCAGGACATCACAGCACTCCTCGTCTCGTTGATCAATCTCGCTTTGAACATCTACCCTGACCGACTAGAATACGTCGATCAGGTCTTCCAATACGCAAACAAAGAGGTTGCAAGGTTTGCAAACTCGGCCGACCTTCATTCGCAAGCCTCTCAGGCCAACCTTCTGAACCTGCTTCTCGCCCCAGTCAAGACCTACTTCTCCCTCTTCACCGCTCTTGCAATTCCAAGTTTCATCCCTCTTCTCCATGCCCAACCATATCCCACTCGTCGGTCAGTGGCCGGAGAAGTTGCACGAAGCTTGTTGCGTAACGAGACCAGGATATCAACTTCTGAAAACCTGCAAGGAGTTTTGGAGATTCTCAAGGTCCTGATCAAGGAGGGCATGCAACAACCTTCCGGTTACCCTGGTGGACCGGTACGAAGAGCTGCTGCAGAAACCGACGAGACTGTCGAAGAACAAGGATGGCTTGCACGAATCGTGCATCTCGTCCGTGGCGAGGATTGCAACACTCAGTTCAAATTGCTCCAACTAGCCCGTGATGCATACGCTCAAGGCAACGAGCGCATCAAGTACACCACGCCTGCATTGATCACGGCCTCACTCAAGCTTGCTCGCCGGTACAAGGCTCGCGAACACCTGCAAGACGACTGGTCGAGCCAGTCTTCTGCACTCTACAAATTCTGTCACACACTGATCTCTACGCTATACACTAGAGTTTCTATGCCTGGCGTTCCTGATCTTGCATTAAGGCTCTTCATCTCGTGCGGTTCTGTTGCCGACCAGTGCGGATTTGAGGAGGTCGCCTATGAATTCTTTGCGCAAGCGTTTACTGTTTATGAAGAGAGCATCAGCGACTCGAGGGCTCAGTTCCAAGCAATTTGCGTCATTGCACAGAGTCTTAGTGGCGCGCGCAATTTCAGCCGCGAGAACTACGACACTCTCATCACAAAGTGCGCGCTCCACGGCAGCAAGCTGCTCAAGAAGCCCGACCAATGTCGTGCTGTATATCTGGCCAGCCATTTGTGGTGGTCTGTGGAAAAGAATGCAGAAGAAAACGAAGAGAACAAGGAGAGCAAAGAAGGCAAAGAAGGCAAAGAGGTATGTCAGGAATGGGTACACAGCGTGATGACAGCTAACGTGTTGTCACAGCTCTACCGCGATGGCAAGAGAGTGCTCGAATGTCTGCAGCGCGCCCTCCGCGTGGCTGACGCTTGCATGGATACAGCAGTGTCGGTCGAGCTATTTGTCGAGATTCTCAACCGCTATGTCTACTACTTTGACCAGGAGAACGATGCTGTAAGTTGGCAGGTCGAGTTGCGACAAGATCAGTACTAACAAGAATACAGGTGACGACCAAGTATCTGAATGGGTTGATCGAACTAATCCATTCGAACCTCAACACGAACGAAAACAGCTCAAGTCTAGACAACCCAAGAAGACACTTCCAGCGGACGTTGGATTATATTGCAGGCAGAGAGTACGCCGGAGTCGAGACGCGACCCAAATGAAAGTCAGTGTAGATAATGTATGCAAATGCGTCGAGTTGTGGTCGTGTAGAAGAATCACCGGTCCTCGAACCAGAAGTAATGCGAACCTTTGTTTTGTTTGAGAAGCAGCGACGTCAGCGTGCCAGATTAGTTTCGGCCTGCGGAGACGTTGGTGTGCACGCAGCACAATTGTCCACCTTGCCTACTTGTTCGCATCGTCTGTCCTCGCCCTGCCATAGACAGCAGATCAACCTGCTCTGACTCCAACCGTCCAAGAAGATCGCGCGTGACGCAGCGGAAGCAGGCGACAAAGGAGCACACGGAGCGCAACTTCGCCGCTGACACAAGTCCACAACCACGAGCACACACGACCGCGCACACCATGGGAGGCTACCTGTCAACACTGTCCAAACTTGTATGGGCAAAGAAAGAGATCAGGATATTGATTTTGGGCTTGGTACATGGCTCCAACGACAAGCAAGTGAAAGCAAGCTGACCGTCTTGCCTTACCAGGACAACGCTGGAAAGACAACCCTTCTCTACAGGCTCAAGGTATGTTGGCCTCCTGCACCCAAGGCTCGATACCCTTCTAACCAACATTGCCCGTGCAGATTGGCGAAGTCGTCACCACCATTCCGACAATAGGCTTCAACGTCGAGTCCGTAAACTACAAGAACCTCAACTTCAATGTCTGGGTATGTGCCACTACAACCACCTCCGTCGCACCCAGCTCGTCTTCTGACACGTCAAACAGGATCTAGGAGGTCAAACATCCATCCGCCCTTACTGGAGATGTTATTATGCCAACACAGCCGCTGTCATCTTCGTCATCGATTCGACCGATGTCGACCGACTTTCCACCGCTGCTGATGAGCTCTCTGCCATGTTGAACGAGGAGGAACTACGTGACGCTGCACTGCTAGTCTTTGCAAACAAGCAAGACCAACCGGGTGCCAAGGGTGCTGGAGATATCAGTGAAGCTCTGCGCTTGGGCGAGCTCAAGGATAGAAATTGGACCATCGTGGCCTGCAGTGCCATTGATGGCAGAGGTGTCTCGGAGGGTATGGACTGGATGGTCGTAAGTCTCGATTCGTTGCCCCTGCTGCCACCATAGTCCTCCCTGTTCTGTTCGTGATACTAACACGCTCGATAGCAAACTGTGCAACAAGACTCGTCGTAGTCCTACGAACTCAGCTTGATTGACCGCCGACCTTCTGAAACGCTTGGATCATGCCCATCACTGCCGCCTACCTACCCCACGCCGATGCTCTCGCATCCGCTCTGTGGAATTCTATGATACCCCTGTAATTACGCGCTTTTTGGCAACCATTCTAATGGTCTTCTTCCAACACTACCAGGTCATCAGACTCATTCCAAGGACTTTCCACGTTTATTTAGCCCACTATACGCCCCCTCCCTTCCAACGTCATGGGTAAATGTCTGTTTCGATACCATAACGAGAAGCGTGGTTTGAACTCACAAACGGTCTTTCTTGCCTTGCCGTGCCGCATACAACTATCACCGCCTTCTATCTACATAGTCACCGATGCCGGATATCGAATTGTTGGATTAGACCTCGTCAAGTGTAAGACCCTGTTATCGGCCGTTCAACCAGCAGCGGATTCCACAATGTTTGGATTAGATCATCCTCTATAAACCAGACCGCATTTCGAGTCGCTACCACAGACAGCCTTGGTACCAAAGAAAAAAGGCACGATGGTCACTCTAAATCTGCGTCTCATGAGAGAATCAATATTGCAACTTCCAAGCTCTCGCTTGTCTCTCGCAAGCTCTCGTCTGACGTGCATTTAGCCCAAAAGGGCTAGGCAGTGCACGTGTCGTGATATCTGATTTTCCAAGTCCTCTGCGCTCCCACATGGGAGAGCAACTTTGAAACAATAGTTGCCCGCCATTGTAAGCTATTGATTTGCTGTGCTACTTGGATAGTGAGCGGTATGGCTGTAAGATGTTTGGCTCATAAATCAGGGCCTCTGAGCGTGCAAGAATTCGATGTAGCTCCCTTACCGATTACAAGGCTTGGAACACGGTCCACGGATCATCTTTTTGTTATAGTTACCTTACTAGTTATTGCTGTCATACAGATATAGTCTATATCATACATAGGTAGGAGTGTAGTGGGTGTCTGATATGTAGTCTTTCTATGACAAAGTCGATTTGCAACCGAGGCTCCCATGTTGATCGCTTCGGTCCGCGATCGTTCCGCTGGTGAGACGACATACCTCGGTACGACAGTCTGAGTCTGTACGAGATCAACGCATCAGACAAACTTACCTCCACCATTCTCCACCATGCCTGTAACCGAAGTCGCGACTATCCCACTCGTTGCTGGCTCCAGTGTTCTAGAACCAGGTAGCGAGATAGCTCGTATCTGGCAGGACATGCTCACTACTATCTCACAACAAGATGGTTGCCAGTATATTTACTCCGGATTACAACATGAGAGCCCGAGCACGGCGCAGTTATTCATAGGTAGGTTTGAAGAAGTGACCCGATCGGCCTCGGAAAAGAGTGTATGGTTGACGAGTACGTGACAGGATGGGATAAAATTGAGTCCCACGAAAAGTTTCAAAATCTTCCTTGCTATCAAGAGATGCTAAAGAGCCTCGAACCAATTCTTGACGAATCCCCACATCTCGTCCATTTCGAGCTCAAGGGTCCCAGTGACCTTGTCGCAGCTGTGTCTGCGCCTATTACCGAAGTCGCGACAGTATTCCTCCTCGAAAAGACAAGATCGTTTGATGACAGCCTGAGCTCGTTCGCAAAGATCCTTGATGAACACGCAGTAGGATTTTTGGGCTGTGCCCACTTTTGGATTTTGGAAGACGTCCAGCATGAGAGCCTCGGTGTGGGTGTCAAGGGAAAAGCTTGCCTTCTAGCTATTGGATGGTCATCGATGTCCGCTCATGAAGCCTTCAAGGAGACCAGTGCTTTTGCAAAAGGTCTCGAGTTGTTCAAAGATGCGAAAGGATCCGAAATTCACCATACGATATTTTCCACAGCCTAACACTCATCCACAAAATATTGTTCGATCATTTATGATCATATCGTTGATGTGCAGCACCGGCTCTTGGAAGCGAGAAATATGCTTGGTGAGGGTTGAAGTTGCCGAGGCTGAAATCGCCCATTGCTCCTATCGTACCCAGTTCTGCGTTGGGAGCAAAGTATTTGTCCCACTCGTTCTGGTGCAACTGGTCAGCAAAAAGAACTTGGATACTATGTCTTGACAAGAGGTCCTTGGAAAGCCACTTACCCAGTCCATGTTGGCCACAGCCTCCATCCCAGGATCAGCCGAAGAATCACGGTTGACACCTGTATGACTTCCACTTGCATCAGAGGCAGGTCCTTGCTCAGTATGAGGCAACTGTGAATAGACCATTGTTGGGGTGGTAAATGTTTGTGCAGAGCGAGTTATGTGTGGAGCCGTGACTGGCGTATTCAATCGTGAGGTTGTTGATGGTCCTGGGCTGGATTGACTTTCGACATCGGCTGTTGCGCGCAACTTTCGTACGCTGTGGTATTTCTCCAGGCGGTCGCGGAGCGTGATAATGATGCCCTCTGACTTGTCTACCTGAGAGGCTTGGGGTGGTGTTTCGAAAATGTAATCAAGACTGCTCCAAATCCGTGCGGCCTCGGGCATCTCGGGCCTGGCATAGACTTCGAACACCAAAAGCACCGCGGCATGGTATTGTAGGATGGCTCCACGATACCAAGCCCATGTTGCCAACTCTGGACGGGTCTCCATAGCTACACCGGCTTCCACTGTGCCCATACAGGCCTCAATAAGTAAATTGCGAAGTCTCTCGGGCATAGGGTAATTCGTGCCCACGGCATACCGCTGCAATATGACGACCAAAGCCCTGTTGCTAGAGGCACGATACATTTGCTTTGCAAGGATCTGCTTCGGCGTGTTGCCTTGAACCAGAGGTGAGTATTTGGCTTCTGTAGTCGCACGGAACTTCTTGATTCTGTTAAGGACAGAGGTCAGAGACAGTTTCTTTTGATCCATACGCTGCATATCCACCCAAAGTTGGCGTATGAGTTCGTAGCACTCGAACTTGAGCTTGGACAAAGTCATGTCGGTCCAGTAAGGTAAATCATCGGTTGGTGGTGAGGCTGTCATAAGATCTGTGTCATTAACATTAAGAGGCAGCTTGGTGTCGTATTCCTCTTTACGAATCTGGGGACGGGGTCCAGTAGCTTCGCAGGTTCGAACGTCCAGAAAGCAGATCTGGTACCAGATCAATCTTCGGACATGAGTATCTACGGCGCTCAAACCGAACGTGGTTCCATCGCGATGGAGTCCCATGCATTGCGCAAGACGGATAGCTGTTCCAACGAGCGCTGAGTGTGCTCGAGATATCTCTGTCCGACACAAAGGAAGCTAGTAGGGTCAGCTCAGATACTGAACGGACTCGAAACACACTTACCAAGTACATAATGAAGGCTTGCATGGTGTCTGTTTTTGTCGTTCTCAAAAGATTTGCTCTTGAAAGCATGAACTCAGCCATTTCGCGAAGCCTCTCGATAAGTGATTGCTTAGGCATCTCGGAGAACGACGCAGCTGCATCATCGGACAAACTGACAGCCGCCGAGAACATTGCTGCGAAAAGGATGGCCTGGATGGGAGCTGGTGTTATTGTGCCATTACTCAAGTCGCTCCAAAACAGAGTATACTGTCTCTCAAACGTTGGTTGATGAACAAGACGAGCAACGGGATGCACGGCATTGAGATATTGTGTGATGAGTCGATCAGCGACGTGCCGAGGTGGAAGGAAGTATGCCGTTATGGGCTCCGGGAAGAACAGATTTGAAGACGGAACAATAAAATCTGGCCCAGGATTGAGAAAATCTTCTTGGGATATGGCACCGGGCTGCCATGGCACACTTGGATCAGTGTAGCCATGGCGTTGACAGTACAGATTTTGGCTCTTGTGGTTAGCACTGCGCAGCTTCGCATTTAGCTGGACGCATGGTCAGTATAGGGGACAAGTGGGGGTCAAACTGTCTCATCGTACCTCGTCAGACATCTTTGGTCGCACTGTGTACTGGTAAGTATTGTTTGGCGGAATCAACAAGCAGCATCACATACCTAGCCCGCCCACTCTATCAGACATGCGCAATTTGCCGAGTTGGATACCAAGATCCATGAGTCCATCGTCGGCATCGTTATCATAGACTTGGTCAAACATGCCCAGGGGAGAGGGCTCAGGATCCTGTTCGTCGTCCGCCGACAAGCCCTCGTATTCATCGTCTTCGGTTTCAATCTTGGGTACCACGGAAGAGTGATCGGATCCTGATTTGGCGGCAGCGCGACGAGCAACATCACGTTCAAGTGTCTCTTCGAGGTCGCCAAGTCGATCCTTTATTTCGGCGAGCTTCTGCTGAGCAGCAGTATCCAGAGCTGGAGCAATGTACAAACAATCTCTCTGAAACCGCTGACAGTTACCACATGGCACTTGTTTGTCGCATTTTAATTTACGCTGGCGACAACTCAAGCCTGGGGGAGAGAGTCAGGTCAAGTAATTCGGCTGCGCGAACGATTGGTCTCTTACATGATGCGATAGTCCTGTTGCGGCGGCGGATTTTCTGCTGTCCTTGCGGGAGGTCGGCGGGCCTGTTCTTTGACTGGCGAGTTCTTTCGGCCGTAGGAGCTTTCGAAGGTTGATTGTAGATGGCATCGGCCATTCTTTGACGCCACTTAATATTTGAACACGCAGAAACGTCAAGATACCGAATTGCAAGTCTGTCAGTCGCGGGTAGTACACTATACAGGGCCCTGATAGACAACGCAGAGAGGAGAGAAAGAAACAAGAGAGTTAGCTCGGGTCAGGTGACAAACGGAAGGCGGCCGATTCAACGTTGTCACGGTGTTTTTCAAACTATAATCGCTTGGGCTTAAGTCGGTTCCAGTCCAAACAGCGTGGGTTCTCTGCATGATGGAGCGTGCTCTCTCATGTTCGACCTCTACGATCTTCGCTGCTGGGCCAGTGCTGGCTCTCCTCTGATCCGAGACTACTGCTTACTCGATGATCATGGTCGGTACGACCTGAACGCATCGCACGATACTTCAGCTCGTCGTGATGTCTCCACTTTCCACGCTTCACACCCACTACAAGTATATATATATATATGCAGTTGCATGGCAGACCTGTCAAGTGCTTGTCGAAAGCGACCGACTCAGTATCAGTGTCTTGGCGGCTTGAGTAGATAGGTATCCGTCCTGTGTTTAAATCTATACAACTTCTTGATGCATTGGTATTCCAGGATTTTGAATGGACAGATTGAAACAACATATCTTGTAATACTGTTCATTAGCTTCCTGTAACAACCGGTTTTGTTATGCAGCGCGGGCATGGACTGGAAGTGTCATCAAATTTATCGAGTCGGTCTTTTTTGATCAGCGCTTGCCTGTCTCTCGTGTACATTATTGAACCTAATCCCCGTCAAGCCAAAGCTCGGCCCGCACCGCAGCGACATGCGACCAGGCGTTGGGCTCGCCCTACACTCATTCGGGCCTGAACAGACATAAGTTGGCAGCAACAGAGTGCTACTGTACATGGCTATCAAAAAAAGGTGAATCGCAACGAGAACGGTCGGTCTTTGCCACATGGGCGCAACGGCGATACAGTGAGTTGCCAAAAGCAGGCTGGCGTCCGTTGCGTGATGGTTCTCGTTTGCAGCTACCTAGTATTTTATACTTGTACACGTGCGAGGCTTTACAAGATGAGGAAGCAGCATATATTTGTGCATGATTTCGCTCATAGATATTTCTTCTCTGGATCAAGCTTGTCGAGCAAGTCCATGGTCTTTTCATACCTGAAGAAACAGTCAGCAACACGATTTCGGGCGAGAAACAAAAGACATACATGGTGAAGACTATGCCGCCGCTCAAGATGAGACGACCAAGTCTAGGCACAGCACCAGACCAAAGAGTAAGGAAGCCTTCCTCCCTGACAACCCGCGCCGCGCAGTTGAAGCTGTTCTTGTATTCGGACTTTGCTTCGATGGATTGCATTCTTGTCTTGACAGTGTCCAAAGGCATGGTGACATATCTGTGGGAACATCAGTAGCCGAAGAACAAGAGTTGACATTGGAGACGTACACTGTGATGATACCGGCCACACCGCCAATACCGAAAGTGCTCAGGGCACCGAGCTTCTCTCCAGGAGCAACGTAGCTTTGAGCCAGCTGCCTGAGGCTGGTATAACTACTGAACCTGACAGCCGAGTTTGCTGCCTGCCTTGCCGTGGTGGGAACAAAGCCTTTGAAAAAGCCACGCACGCCCTGTTCGTGGGCAATTAGCCTGGTGCCGTGAAGGAAGCCCTTCATCCTGGGTTGAGCAGCCTTGCGGTCGTCGATCAATTGGGTCTTGATGCTCTCGAAGGGAGTGACGGCCAGCAAACTCTCGGTCACACCGGCGCCAAAGCCAGCAATAACAGTGGCAGGACCGCTGATGGAGCCATCGGGATTCGAGAGCATGTTCTTGTAGGCATCGAAAGCGACGAAGCGGACGCCGGCCTTGATGGAGTTTCCGATGATGAGAGTGGTGCAGCCGGCATACCACTGACTACCGAACGGCGGCCATGGTAGCTTCTTGCCCTCGGCGAGGCGACGGTTGAGCTGGGATCGGGTCTTTGCGAACTCGGCGGGATAGGTGATGGCGATCTCAACAGCACCAGCGCTGGAGCCGGCGATGATGGAGCGCAGGGCCGATGGCTTCTTCTTCTGTTCGGCGGGCGCGGCGGCGCTCATGGTGCAGAAGGACCGGCCTCGTGGTCGGAAAGGCGATGGATAGACAGATGGTCTGGACGAAAGCTGCAAGCACCCATGTCCGTCGCTACCGCCATCGCCATGTCATAGCGACAGCGGCCGGGAGTGCCATTGTCCGTGCTCGAGCCGCGCCGAAGCTCCAAGACGTTTTTTGGGGGCGCCATCCAGTCCTGCTCAATCCACCCCAAGACCGTCTATCCACATCAACATGCTGTCTTTGCGCCAACTCTCGCGTCAACTGCCCCGCAGTGTTGCTCGTCTGACCTCTGCCGCCGCTCGTCAGCCGCTGCGCACTCCTGCCTTTGCCGCCGCCAGATGCGCTGCCAACTTCTCCACCTCTCCGCTCCGCCGTCAAGGTGTGTCCTGTCGTTCCGCTCCTCGTCTTGTCCGTCGCTCATTGTTCTTCACCAGATGCCACCACTCAGGAACTCGCCGCCAAGCTGAACTCGGAGATTGCCCTCGAGAAGGAGCAGCAAGCAGACGACAGCTACCGCTACAACTGCCAAGAGTACATCGACAACAGCGAGTTCAAGATTGAAGACAAGGCCGGTCAGGAGGAGGTCCACCTCACCAGATCATACGGCGACGAGAAGTACGACGCCCCATTCTGCAATCACGCCACCGGCTTTGCTAACGTGCAACCTACAGCATCAAGGTCACCTTCTCCATTGCCGATTTCAACACTTACGACGAAGAGGCCGACGCCGAGGACCCCGCTCTGTACGGCGATGAGGATGGTGCTCTCGACATGGATGGCCAGTCTGGAGGTGCCAACACCAAGGGTGCCGTGAACCAGGGCCGCACCGCTGGTGGCAACATCCGCGTCGCTCCCGAGGACGAGATTGCCCCTGCCGACAGACCTGAGCTGCAAGACGACGAGGACAATTCGGCAAGCTTCCCCGTCCGCGTCCAGGTCACCGTGACTCGCGAGGCCAAGGGCGCACTCGCCATCGAGTGTCTCGCTCAAGACGGCGAGATCAGCATCGAGAACGTCTACCACTTCCCCAACGCCGAGTTGGCCGAGGCCAAGACAGCCGAGAAGGACTGGGCAAGAAGAAGTCTTTACACCGGACCTCCGTTCGGCCAGCTTGACGAGGATCTCCAGATGCTTTTGGAACGATTCCTCGAGGAGAGAGGCATCAACACACAGATGGCCCTCTTCATCCCCGAGTACATTGACTTGAAGGAGCAGAAGGAGTACATTGGATGGTTGAACAGTAAGTGGACAGCTAGCGCACGCGTTTGCTATGGTATGCTAACAAAGCCTCAGACATGAAGAGCTTCGTCTCGTAAAGCCGCGTCGAGAAAGAGACGAATCTGTACATTATGGAGACAGGGAGATGTTGATGTGAAGAGGGTGTAGGTGTGCCGCAAGAGAAGCGAGAAACATTAATGAAATGCAGCAATTCCACTCAAAACCGGTGCTCTCAAACTGTGAGGACTGCTCGACTGCAGTGTGTGTGCATTTAAGAAGACAGTGAATTAGACCGAGAGCCTCGGAAACACAGCACAGCGCACAAGATGTACCTGGTATTTGGTTGTATCCCCTCGGAATGGCCAGATGAAGTAACTGCAGAGCTGTGTGTCAAGACCATGGCTGGATTGCTGTGCAATGAGAGCGCACCGAGCTCGCTCAGTTGGAAGACGCTACTATTCCGCATGCACACGAAAGTAGATGGGCGTTCTCAGAAAAGATTGTGGGAGAAGAGAGACAGAAATGCTGCAGCATGACAAGCATGACATCAATGTGTGGGGGAGCAGGGACCCTGAAACGAATGAAATGCGGGGGACGAACCCTGGCAACCTGGTTCCTGCCATGATGCTGCGTCTTTAATTCTGCTCGACATACTTGACCAAGCCCAGGACAACTCGCCTTCATATCCTTTCCAAACAAGACGTTTGCCGAGCCCTCGCGCAAGCACTAGATCGTCGTCGGACCCAGCCTCTGTTTCGCACGCATTCCCATAGACACACGCATATACACTGCACGCCATGTCGACAGTACCTCCAACTCTGATCAACCTACCTCCTCCGGACCCCATGACGCCCTCGGATGCTCCTGGTACTCCCAATTCTACCACAACCTCCATGTCGGAGCTGTCGACGTCAGTAGTCACAAGACCAACCCAAGACAGCCTGTTGACTTGAGCTATAGTGTTGCCATCAAGGACGGCCACCGAGGCCACCTACCTCACTCGCACCACTCACAAGCTCCCACATCCGGTACCTTGGACGCCGAGCGTGCCGACCGCATCTCACGCCTCGCTGGCCTCGAGCGTGTGACGACTGCTCGCAACCCCACCCCCATCTCCAACCTGACCCCCGGCGCTGCTGCTCCTCACTCGGCCGGCGCTGCCGGCTACTTTGACTCGCAAGGAAACCCTGTTCTGGGACGTGAGCGCAGCACTGTTGGCTCGGCTTCGGCAACCGGTAGTGTCGGCGGCCGCACCACTACCTGGGCCAGTGGGAGCGATGTCTTTGACCACGACAAGATGAGCGAGAGCCAGGATATGGACATGGATACTTCCAGTGTTGGTGCTGCTTCCGAAACCAACAGCCTGGTTGGCTTTGGGGAGGGCGCTCGCACACCCGCGCGACACAGTGCCGTCGGAAGCCCCAGTGTAGCAAAGTCCACTCCCACGGCTTCGGCTTTGTCGCACCCTTTCCAGAGAGACTCGAGCTTGACTCCAATCAGCTCCCACGCCCAATCAGAGCGCCAAGATGTTCACATGGTTGACCGCAGAACTCTTGATACTGGAGCCGAGACCGCTGAGCGCATCATCCGCGAGCGCCTTGGCCCAGAAGGTGGACAGCGAGGTCTCGAATCACCAGATCCATCTAGTGCTTCGGGACGCGATCTGGGAAAGTTCTACTTTGAGTCCCGTAAATGATCTCCTTGAGGTTGTCACTGGCAGTAGTCACCAGCATGACTATACGGAATGAGTCACGAAAATACGGTAGTTTTGTTTTCCAACATACAGACAGTACTGAGAAGCGTGTCAAGTATCCACATGAGACTGCTCGAGTAGAACTAGTGATGTGCGCAAGAGTTGTGTTGTGAGTGAGTATCTTCGTCATCAAAGGGCAGGGTCATAACATAAGCGAGCTTCTAGATCTCTCATTCTACATCAACCAATGCCATTGCCATGGGAAATCACTCATGTACACTATCACTGGAATGTCTATTCTTCGATCAAGGAAACAGTCAAGTGACTTCAGCAACAAAGCCAGAACAAAGATGTTGTCAATCTGGATTAGTGGCACAGTTCAACGCACCAACGACAATGCCCACGATCGAAGGTATGCACACAGACGAAGCAAAGAATTTGTTTCTCTCATCTAATCCATAACCATGTACAGCAAGTGGGTTGGTATACCTCTTTACTGACATGTCAAAAACTCCAGAGCAGATGCATACTCATTTCGTACAATGCTAACCATGCTACCCATGCATACGCTATACCAAAAGCCATCGCTAAAGCACCGAAAGCTCCACGCTGGACAAGAACAAACAAACAAAACATACAAACAATGAAATCAACCGGTGAATGCAAATCTCGCGAGATTCAGAGGAAAGCTAGGCCGGCGGTGTAGGCCTTGTTCTTCCTCATCATCTTCTTCACCTTCGCTGTCCGGTATCAAAAGGTCCTCGCTGCCTTGCGAGAAGCATGGCTTGCTGGCACCACTGGATTGCGTGTTGTGACCCGAAGCTCTGCTGAGAGGTTGAGATTCCGCAGAAAGCCAATCGGCCTCGTTAACGTCGTCGTTCGTAACCTTGCATTGCAAAGCTTCGTGTCCATTTCGATCCATCACTGGAGACGAGCATGGAACCACACCTTCAGTTTCGCTCCTCTTTCGCTTCGAGTCGGTTGGCGTGGGCAGGTCTGTCACTTCATCACCGGAGGCAGTATGCTGATAAGAGAACCTGGTCCGCAATGACTGTATCTCGTTTGCCAACCCAGCTGTAAAAGGTGTCTCAGCTGTTGTGTCGGTGATCTCGCGCGGCACTTTAAGGGTTTTGACATCCTGAAAGACTGAAAGCTTGTCTGTTGACCTCCCTGAATTTCGTCGTTCCGTAGAGCCCGGTAACAAGCTCATGGCCTGCTCGATCGAATCGTCAGACCAGAGATTAAACTCGTCTTTCGATGCACTGCCTGTGCTTTCATGCGCAGGACTCTTGCGCGATTTACCTGTCTTGAAGAACTTGCTTGTTCCAGATTCAACACGTTCGATGGTGGCTGATGGCGTAGATGCATAAGAGCCATTGGAGCACAAGCGCTGACGCTTCGGCGAACTGGATTTGTTTCGAGGTGTATCTACCGTGGGGCGCTGTGGCTGCTGTGGAGCATGTGTGGTAGAGACTGCACGCGAAAGAAGAGAAGGACGGCGAGCGGTGTCAGCAGACCAAGAAGCCGGACTGCGCTGTAGGAGACGCTGTTGGCTAGGCGAAGGTGTGAAGCTGTTCGGATCAAGCTCGGCCAATGGGGTGCGCTGAGGCTTGAAGAAGCTGTCGATGGACTTGTGCTTCTTCAGGTCGGGGGTTTGAAGAAGCTGGGCGCGGTTGCGAGAAGTGTGTTGTAGTGTATTTCGCGAAAGCTTGGGCGGACAAAGAGGTTGCTTCGTATGGGGATGCAGGTCACCAACAGCCACAGCAGCTGCAGTTTTGGCTTCAACGTGATGGCCGATACACGGGAACTGAGCGAGATCCACATCCGAAGCGGGTTCACTGAAGTTGACGAGGCAACGAGATCGAGGACAGTAGACCCACTGGTATAGAAAAGTGGCTTCGGCACTGGCAAAGGACTCAAGATAGGCGGGAGGGACCTTGATCTTGCCTTCGAACTGCACCGAGCGAATGATGCGTTCGAGCGTTTTGTGCTTGCGAATCATGCGGTGTGCAGTTTTGAGACCCATTTTTTCAATACCAGGAAGGTAATCGCAACCGTTCAGGATGGCCATGAGTCTGAAATCAGCGTCGGACCAGCCGACCAGACTGATGTCGCGGCAGGCAGTGAAGTCGTCTCGGTTGATCATGATGCACTCTCCATATTGATCGAGCTTGGTGAGCAGACAACGAGCGCCAAAGACCAGAAGATCAGAGTCCTCGGAGATGATGGCATCGACCAGGCCACAGCGCTCCAGGTAGACCATCTGCGAGTCGGCTTCGTAAGGAGCGACGACGTAAGGGAGGCCGAGAATCTTGAGTTCGTCGATGAGCTGACGAGCCATTTCGGGCGTCACGTCAATGCTCTTCTGCAGCTCTGCCTGGGCCAGCGAGGCCTTGCCTAGACGAAGAAAGTCGAGACCTTTGATCTTGCTCTCGCGGCGACGAGCGGCGCGGTCCTTTTCGGTAGCGGACTTGCTGGGCAGGTAATCGCCATCAAAGACAAGATACGGAGTGACGTTGAAGTGTTGGAGCATGCGGACGCGGTGCATGACAAAGTCGAGCCATTTCCTGGTGGGCTTGCCTTGGGCGAGGTCAATGGCACAGGCGATGGTGCCGCGGTGGAGCCAGCCGTATGCATCAACGGCCAGGGTTTGGCCAGAAAAGTGATGATTGAGGTGGCATGGCTTGTGGATTGACTTGAGCAGAGGGAGGAGACCTTGGATGCCCATGGCGAGTGACGACGCTAGATATCCATGCTCTGCGCGAAGCCAACAAAAGACGTGTCGTGTCTGGGCTGTGGACGAGCTGTGGACGCTGTGGACGCTGTGGACGGGTCGGGCAAGGACTGCAAGTGGCGTCTAGAGTGACTTGAGGGCAGGCGCGTTCAGACGCGTCCCCCTGTAATCATCGGGCCGATCTGTCGGCCGCCCCAGATTTGCGCCTCTCGGCCGGCGTAGCTTGGACGCTGTCGCCGGCTTGCAGCAAAGAAAATAAAAAACAGCCCATCTAGGTACACTACACATTCACGCCCAAGCAACCATGCCGTCCAAGTTCGCAAAAGTCCAAAAGCAGGTGTCCAAGAAGAAGGGCGGTGCCCTGGCTTTGCACGAGAACAGCCGTGACGCTCTCCGTCTGCGCGCTGCTGTTGCAAGAGATGACCGTGTTGCTCGTCTGGGCGCTGTGCGCGAAAAGCTGAACGATGCATACCGTATGCCCTGCTGCCTGTCTCGACCACAACACCGACCAACGCTGACCACGCCCTCAGTCAACCGTATTCTCTTCCTTCAGGATGAGATTCCCGATCCGCTACGCCCCCTGACCGACGCCGAGGTACACGATGCCATTGCGAGATACCTGCGCCGCGAAGACGAGTCCTTGGCCGCCCTCAGGGCCGAACGTCGTCCGGGACGTCCCAAGAGCGCCAAGCACACTCTACTAGAACAGCAACGGGACCAGGAGCAGAAAGAATACGAGTCCGGCTTCTGGATACCCGACATGCGGGACGAGGCCACCCTTACAAAACTGCGCAACTGGAAGGGCGAGTGGATTGCTCTGAGCCCTCTGAGCTACCTACGAGTCGACAAGTCTGGCAACATCAAGGAGAGTGCATTCCCACCCAAAGGTGCTGCTTGAGCCCTTGATTGCGCTACCTAGCCACCCACCCCTGCCAGGTACATCATGTTACCTCGCATCATCCACCACCATGCCTTCTCACGGACACGCCGCAGAGTCGACCTCTCCCATCGCAGCCTTCTGCGCTTCACTCGCCCTTGGCCGTCGTCTGAGCGCCCATCGCTGCGCCCGCATGACCTGTCAATACTACAAACGCTCCTCACCACAAAGCGTCCCTGTGTTGACTAACTCCAGTATCGAAACCTCGATCTGTCTTGAACACGGATCACTCACATTATGTATCCAAGATTAAGACCACCAACTCGTTTCCAATACAAAACTACGTGTGCATACCTTGTGCCCTGTTCCGTGCTCAAGGGCAATTCGTTGCACATATTCCTACATCAGGGGTATTATACACATCTCAACGTTGGCTATTCACACTCGCCATCTGTTCCCAAATGTACTCTTTCCTGTGACGCTCGAGCCCGAGCTAGTCACTCTCGTCTGGCAGCGTGCACACCGGACATCCACCTTGTACTGCTCGTTTGATTTGGTGCGCGTGCTCGACCTTGGCCCGCACACTTCTGCCACTGTCGTTGGGTTCCTCGTCCTCCGAAAGCCTTTGTCCTTGTAACCTTTCGACATCGCCTTGATCTGCTTTGGTGTCGAGGTTTAAGAGACAGGACAAGTGGAAGACATGGCCACAATTGAACCCAACAAGCGTTTCTCTCTCTGTCATATGCTTGTTAGTATGGGGATGAATCGTAGTCATGCTTGATGACGGCAAACTCTTACCATCTTGATGGAACACATCTCTACAACCAACACAGTACCCTGGTTTGGGGCTGTCATCGGTGCTGTCATCGTCCATGCCATTGCCGTTAATGATCGGAACCGCGTCTGCGTGCACCTCAACCTCATCAAGCTTTTCGTGTGTTACTTCGAACTTGACCGCCTTCTTTTGTCCTGCTCGAAGAACATCCATGCCCGACGTGACCTCACCCTTCAAGACTTTGGCGACGCCATCGCTGATGCTGTGTTGAATCTCATACTCGCGTATCATCTTGCCGATACCCTCTCGTAGGCCCTCGACCTCGAGGCCATTCGGTATCCGCCGTACCACCGTGATGGGGTTGATAGATGTGCCAACTTCTTCCAACAACGCCCGGATGAACTTTGGCTTGTCCATGCTATAATCTAGCAAGTCATCCCAGAGATCAGGGTTCTCCTTGGTGAACGAGATGGCTTGACTGACGTCGCCAAGCTCTCCGATGATCAAGAACAAGGCTCTCTTTGTCTGTCCGGTCTTGCTAAGGAGATACACAAGCTCTGGGACGTAGTGCTTCTCCTCACAAATATGCGATGCTTTTTCGTACGTGTATGAGGTCGAAGATCGCAGGAAATCCATCAGCAGTTCGCGATTGTATTGTGCGAAGAGTGTTACTGCCAGATCGCCGTAATGTTCAACCAACAATCTGCCTTCTTCTATCTGTTGTTGAAGCTTCATACGCTCGGCTCGGCTCATTGGTGTCTCTTCGTCTGTCGTCCGTCCTGTCCAGAGAGCACGGAGATAGAAGAATAGGAAAGGTTGGTAAGTTGAACCACGCTGCTCGAGCTGCGACACAACAACCTCAGGTCGGACATTCCCCGAGAAAGCTTCGTCTACCAGTAGACGAACGACTTCGGCTGAGGCTTCTTCCAATTCTTCCAAGGACGCATTCTTCATCTGCTCCTTGGGGACGCGGAGCATCAACAGACCAGGGATATCGTCAGAGACAGCATCCGCTAGGTGGTATTCACGAATCAACGACATGGCTGCATCGCCGTTCTGCAGTCGAACGTAACAGCGCAAGGCATCTGTTGTACATCCTTCAGCGAGGTGGAGCTTTGCCAGTCCGTCCAGCAGAATGCGCCAGTCTCTCCCTCGCTCTCCACCCTCAATCGATTCTTCGTTGACGTCGCTTGAATCAAGCTTGTTCTGGATGGCCGTCTTCACACTAGTGATGTCGAACAATTCAGGATCCCAACGTTCTAGGAGTTCGCGAAATCTTGGTCGATCATGACCAATATAGTGACCGAGGACGACTTCATACACGAATGAAGGCAAGGCAGGCTTCATGTCGGTGCTGGGGATATAAGGTGTGATCTCATCAAAATGGCCATCCTGTGCGAATGCCAACACCCATTTCTCCCACCTGGAAGAAGTGCCAAGAACCTGACCAGCTACCTTGCCTGCCATCGACCACTCATCGTTTGCAACAAGCTGCTGTAACCACAGGTCTCCCACGCGTTGTTTCTCCTTGGTAGCGATCGAGTTTTGGATCTTCTCGGGAGACATGGTAGTCTGAGATACATCCTCATCGGCAAAGAAATCAGCAAGGCTATTTTGCGCACGTGTAGGTCCACTCGGCGAAGAAGGATCGGATTGTCGATCATTTGGTGTGCCGACTATGCCAGGATGGTCATCGATCAAACCCCAGGCCTTGCCATACTGTTTGCGCTCCAGCAACCAGCTAAGATGGTCCGAGAGTTCTCGCCTGATAGCCAGAACACAATCATAAGGGCTGTGGACGAAGAGCTTGAGGCCTGTTCGCGCGAGGAAAGGGTTTGCATCAGGAGCTGAATGAGGCGGTGCACCGAGCTGAGAGCCACCAACAGATCCTGCTGGAGATTTGATAGCAGTTCTCCCGCTTTCGCTGGGTGGCGGGCTCTTTATGCTGGCACCAGAGCTGAAGAGGCGTGACGCACTCGCGCCTGCATCCCATAAACCAGCACCGAAATTCTCCAGAGCGCCCTTTTGTGTCGGGGCAAGACGAGGTGGTGGAGGTACATAAAGTGATGTCAGTTGATAGTCAGCAGCAGACAGTGACTCGAATCTGTTTATGTTGAGAGTGTCAACGTCAACCTCTTCACCAGTCGCAAAATTGATCAAGCGAAGCTCGGGTTGTAGACCTGTTTGTCGGTGATGCCTGCCTCGTTTTGGAGTGTCTTGTACAGAGGATGGAATGGGATTGTCTTGGTCGTCGCGCGTACGATAAGCGAGAACGGCAAGCAAGGAAGGGGTATAGAGCGACAATCCGGAAACAACACAATCTTCGAAAGTCAGTTTGTGGAGGATGTCGGCATGCCCAGGTAGGCGCTGAACACCGTTCTTGCCGGAAGTTACACGAGATGCATAGACATGGATCAGCCAAGCAGTGTCTCCCCATCCAACGAGCAACTTTTCCGGAGGGGCCTTTTTTGAAGCCTTGGTTGGGTCCTGAGTAGCGGAGCCGTTTGGAGCTCTGGGTTCGTCCAAGTCTGCTTCAAGAGCATCGTCATTGATCCACTGCACACGAGCCTTCCACACGGAAGCCATATCGGGCCAAGCACTACGATTAGGCCGGTCGATATGGGCAATGCGTTTCCAAGCCGACTCTGATTCATGAGACTCAAGCTTGAGATGTGAGCGCATGATCTTGATGCCGTGCTCGTTTACCCAGACAACAAAGCGACCACTGTTTGAAAAAGAGATTGTGCTGATGGCGCCCTCTCCAGAGTGCAGCACGGTGTCCTTGCCTGTACTATGTCCAAGACCTATAGAACCCAGCCAACCCGAAGCAGCAGCGGCGGCGCTATTCGTGTTGGCGTCGGCACTCACACCAGATTTGGCGCCGGCAGTCATGATCAGGTTCCCAGCAAGACCACCGGAGAGATATGTACGATCGGTCTTGTACTCTGGCGATAGAGCGACGGCATTGATGGGTCGGGCGAAGTTGCGGAGAGTGACATCCTTGGGGTCGACGAGCGACGAGACGCAAACATGGCCATCGATAGAAGCAGTAGCAATGTGAATGAGGTTCGAGGGGGTCGGAGGCAGGTTCGGGGACTGCTTGGGATTGCGCGACGAAGGTATGGGCAGCGGTGGGGCCCGCCAGGCATTCGAGTTCAAGCGGTCCAGACGAGGCAGGCTGGAGGAGGGTTGCGGAGTAGGAGAGACGTCGATTGCGGTGATGGAGGCCGAGTGGGCGTGGTAGAGGCGCAGAGACTGCAGCGAGGGCAGGGCGAGAGTGTGGATGTTTCCGTTGTGGGTGCCGAGAACCAGCTTGTCACCGGCGACGAGCAGCGAGCTGGTGGCATCGCCATTGCGGTACACGCTGACCAGCGCGGCCGTCAACTTGTCGTACTTGAGATGCGGCTCATCCTCGTCCTCGTCCTCGTCTTCGGCATTGCTGGAGTCCGAATCCACATGGCTGGCCTTGCCGTCGTCGTCGTCGCGTGGGTCATGTTGTTGTTGTTGATGGGCGATGGGCTGGGGCGTGTTTGGACGGTCGGCGGCTACGGGGGATTGCTCATTGTGGTGAGTCGCCTTTTGCGCAGCAGACATAGCGCAGGCATGAGATTCCAGAGCTGGTCCGAAGTGCTGCGGAGGAATATAGTTATATTGATACCGAGTAGGCACTGCGGAGGAGCTGCACACCCCCGTCATGCCAAGCGCAGCCCGACCCAGTCCTTGTGCACTCCGTCAACCAACCTTTCCACACTTCGACAATGCCATACCTGACTCTCAACACAGCCATACGTATTGAAGGCTGCTCTTTGCAACACATCCAAAGGCTATAATCTGCTCAACAACACTCACCTACACTGCACATTGGATGAGAGAAGAGTCGCGCAAATTGCTGTATGTCTGATCATTGTAAAAAGCTGTCTCTATGTGTTGCTGTCTCTAAGTTGGAGATGGAACCTCCTGATGCTGTCATCGCTATCTAAGACTGCTCAGTGGTGTGGACAAAAGAAAAAGAAAAAGAAAAAGAAAAAGAAAAAGAAAAAGAAAACGCGACAAGGCAAACAAGCGTCAACCCAAACAAGCATCACAACCATCACCCTGCATCAACCGCCAATCATAGTGATATCAATGCTCCATCTCAAGTTCAAATCAAAACCAAAGCTGCCACCATGCCCAAGGCGAGAGCAGACAAGCCAGTCATGACTGCCTCACGACCTGCCATACCGGTGTAGGTGGGCAATGGGCCAGAGCCAGTTGGGCCTGATGGGACCGAGATGTTGTTGCTGGATCCTGGGCCGCTGATGACCTGCGAGGTGAGGCTGCCCGTGCCCAGTGGAGAGTACGAGATGGTGTATGAGCTACCGTTGGCAGCAACGCTGGTAGAGACGACGGCGCTGGCCGGAGCGGTGATGGTGTTTGCCGAAGAGGTTGCCGACGAGGATGATGCTCCTGCTGGGTTAAAGACGGATGCTGATGCTGAAGCCGACGAGATGGACGATGCCGATGATGCTGATGAGATGGCTGATGCAGAGGTCGATGCCGAGCCCGAGCCAGCAGAACTTGACGACGTGGCAGCCGAGATGCCTGATGAAGTGGAGCTGATGGTCACACCGGTTGGGAGAGAAGGTCCGCCAGAGTAGAGAGTGGCTTGGGTGGTGACGATGGACTCGGTGGACGTGGCGCTGTAGCTGATGGTCGACCAGTAGCTCCAGCTGTAAGTGGAAGATGAGCCGATAGTGACGGTGGAACTGCCAGTCGAGTAGGTAGTCGAAATGGCAGAGGCCGAGCTGACAGTGGCACCAGGCGAGGAAGATGCATAGCTGGACGTAGCAGGAGTAGTGTAAGAACTGACACGAGTGCTGACGAAGGTGACTGGGCAGATGGTGGTAGACATGCCGACGACGGCGGTGACCAGAGCGAGGGATGTGGCAGAACGAACTGGACAGTCGGGAACATCGGGTGCACAGCTCCAGACGGTGAACTGGGTGGTCTGGTACACGGTCGAGGTCGAGACGGCTGGAACGTACTCGACGACCAAGACGCTGGTGATGACTGGGTCTCCGATGTTCTGGCCGAAGACGGCGGCGGGCATCATCAGAGCCATGGCGGCAGCGAAGACAGTAGAAAGCTTCATCGTGGCGATGGTGTCTTGATGTCTTGATGTCTTGATGGTGTCTTGACGGTGGGCTGATGGTGAATGAGTGAATGCACAAGAGAGTGGGATGTTCAGGATCAGGTTGGTCGAGGTTTGGGAGAGGTTTATAAAGGGGTTGAGCACGGCAAGGTCCGTGGCGAATGTGAGCGGGAAGGAGCTGTAGAGGAACTCCCAACAAACCTCAACAGGTAGGTGCTGCTCATTCTCTTCGTCGTCATCATCGCTGCAGCACAGCAACAGACGCGTGTCCCTGAAGAGCTTCAGGCTGTCGCAATACACAACCTCCTTCCGAATCAGCTTGAGTCCATCAGGAAGTTTGGAAGATGTGTACATGTTTGACCTCTCCCTGAATACTAACATTCAATGGAGTGTGCAGCAGTTTGGCACATGCGCATGTAGCTCAAGAGGATGGCATCAATTCTGCGATGCGCCGTCGAGGCTCTCATTCCACCCTCGCTCGTCTCCTGCTGTTCGTGTACTACGGCTGGCCTGGAAAATCCAGCATGTATGCGCAAAGACTTTACACATCTCTGTAGACGTGTGTTTAGTCTAGCTCATGGTTCACTCTCGTCGGTTGACTAAAGTTT